>CM074788.1:2821273-3406699 GCA_037355745.1 Pseudo-nitzschia multiseries
CTTTTTCACTTGGGAAAAGAATGAAGAGAAATGGGCGGTATGACCGTGATCCATCTTCCTTGGGCGCAAAGACTCCAAATGTCAACACATGCCAGTCGTTGGAGCAGGTTCCATGAAATCCATCTGCAGATGCTGTTACTTGGTAGCTTAAGATTCGACATCGGACAACATTGTACAATAGAGACAAAGAAGAAAAACAAACAATCTTGTCCCAAACCTGGTCATCGCTTTTCTTACTTTGCCCTTGGAGTTTTTGAAGATGCGCATAAAGATTTTTCTCAGAATTGCTAGCATTGTTTGGGGGCATGGAATTGGTTGAATGCAATATTGTCATCAAATTATATGCTTGTGAACGGATGTTAGAGATCCCATCACACGGTGCAACGCGTAAGTATCCTTTGTCAAATAGAGATGACCCCCATTGTTTTAAATTGTCTTCCGACTGGATTGATGGATTGGGATGCTGTGGTAAAGTCAATCCCATAATTTGCTTGGTTTCAAAAAGATCTTTAAGGTTAGTGACATTTGAGGATCTGGTATCCAACATCCGTTCTCTTATAAACTGACGTTTTATCTTGTTCTTTAGTTTGTTTGCAAGCATGGACCTCAACTCAGGAGATGACACCGAGGGACTCTCTTCTTGAACAAGAGCTTTAAGAACCTCTCCTGCCATCACTTTGGGTTTGAGCTTGGGATTATCTTTCATAACAGAGTTGAGAACCAGCGCATCTTGGGGAGAGACACCCCTACTATTTAGTGTTCCATCACCACCGCATGCACAATCACCAACAATGTTCACCTTTAGTGCAAAGCATTGACCAATTCTTTCCTCTAAGTGTGCACGACAAAAACCTTGTTGAGTTTTGGCGACGAAACACTGATATTCGTGGGTAGTCCCGTTGGGTAGGTAGCGCGCATTGGGTTTCAATGACCTTTTGCGAAGCAACGGATAATTGGTTGTTATGAAGGATCGAGCTTTTTCAAGATTCTCAAAAGTACGAGATGGGGCAGTCTTCCAATTGAAGTTTGGCCTACGAGGTTTCAAACTATTCTTAGTTTTGCTTTTTGGTGGATCCATTGATTTACCAACACAAACTGAGGGACAGGGTTTTGGCGGACTGCTTTGTTCCTTAGCCTTCGGGGCTGATGAATTAGTGGGTGGCGAAAATGATAACTGTTTCCTAGCCGGCAATAAACTAGAAGATGGTTGAAGTTCATGGTCGCAATGCAGTTTTTTTTTTTTGTTCTTGACATAAGCTGAAGACACAGCATTCTTGAATATCTGCTTTCGCGGTGATGCAATTGATAGGTTTTCGATGGTACGATGGCGCTGAATGAGTAATGCTCGATCAGGCGACACGGAGTCATTGGTGGATGTGGTATTGTCACCCTCAGCGGCAAGGGAGAGAAACATGCCTGCAGTAACAGGAGAGAGGTCTCCTGTATTGACAAATAATGAGGTAGCTTCGTTCCAAGCAAGACCGGTAGTGCTAGGTGTTGATGGTAGACGACGATTGTCATCATTGACCTCATTCTCCATGGTTGATGGTGAGTCAACATCCATACTTCCTTGGCGGCGTCTGCAATTGTCAATCTATGGAACTGATGTTGTGAGGAGAAATATTGTAACATGAGTTCAGTCGAGAAACAAAGGAGCCATAGTAATAGAAGCAAGCCAGAGGGAATGTTTGTAAACATATCGCTAAGTATGAGTTCAACGGAAGAATAAATACTATGATATGGGCGGTTGGCGCCTGTTTTGGGAAATATCATTTTGTTAAGAAGGATGAATCAGCGATCCGTTGCGGACTAACAAGACAGTGTGACTGTTGCATCAATTATACTGTCATGAAAAAAATGGATGACATATGGACAAATAAAGCGAGCCAGAATGCCAATGGATCGTGTAATGTAGTGGGATCATAATTGAAATGATAAGGTAAGAAAGGCGTGGAGAAAGGTACTCGTACATTATTTACCCCATCATTTGGTGACTAATCACTCATCATATTTTGTATTTCGTATTTTAGTAAATGATCAAAAGCAACCACAGTAAACAAAAATAAAATGCCGATTGTAAGTGAAATTAGATGGAGAATTGATGGGAACAATGAGCTATTATAAACTAGGACAATGATACTAACGAACAAAACTACTGCTATACCACAATCACAGACAAAGGCATTGGGCTCAATTAATGTACAACAGTCTTCAGGAGAAATTGGGAGTCCGACGGGTCATTCCACCGGTTCATGTAGCACTGGGCGATCCTGTTTAGATCGCCAAGAAACACCTGCTAGTGAACTTCCAGAGTGCGTGGAAAAGGAGTGTGGCACTATGGAACAGCAACAAATCCACTTCGATGGACAAATGGAAGCTCTCCAGGGATTACATGATGGTACGGAGGAGGCTGTGGTGTATGACCGACAATTAGGCACCGAAGATGAGGGGAAGAGTGATAAAGAAACTAGCAATATGAGTTTGGGAAAGGCAGACCATCAAAAAAGATTGAAAACGAACCACAACTCTGATAATGGCATACATAACGGTATGACCCAATTGTTAACGTCAAACACGAAGAAAATGGAAGAAAATAACCATACAGGAGCCGGCAGGGAAGGTAATAACCATACACAAAACAACACAAATGAAGATGAAGAAGACAGTTATGTCAGTAGTGATAGCAGCTTTGATGTGAGCAATCCATATCCAACGTGTCATAATTTTCCAACAGCAGTGAGAGAAGAGAACAAAAGAAACAAGGCAATCGACAGACTCATAGCAAAAGTAAATTGTGTTTGGAGGGCTCTGAAATATGGAGGTGAACAGTCGGTATTGGTAGTTTAACTTGTTGGTTATTACATGAAATTGTTACTTGAAATAGTGAGCGAAAATTGCTCTTTTACTAAAATCACCATGTTGGTGCATCGGACTGCTAATACTCCAATGCACACACTAAATCACTAATAATCGGCATCGACCCGTTAATACTTCGATGCTCTGCACGTGTCCTTTGTACCAATGGGCTGTAGAGATTACCTTGTGCCCGGTAAGGTTGGTACATAAGGCCCTATTTTTAGTAAGAAGGAGAACCGGAACCGGTAAGTGGTAAATTGTCATTCCCACTTCCATTCCCATCTCCGTTCATGTTAGTCCATTCCTGCAGAAGCAAGATGACTTGTACGATCGGTCCCGAGACTCATTCGCGTCTCATTCATTCACTCGCGTCTCATTCGTGTCTCATTCGTGTCTCATTCATTCATTCGCGCGCGCTCGTTCGATCGACTCCAAACACACTCCCCTGCTTCCAAGGATCATAGACTCAATCGATGATACTGCTCCAGAACTTGCTGTAGGCCGAAAACGCTTCCTCTGTGTCTACCGTAGAGAAGCTTGCGTCCTTGTTGCTTTTGGGCTTCGTGCAGTACTCATCTTTTCCATAGAACTTGGAGCCGTGCTTTTCAAATAGGACTCCAGTAAGATTCTTGGTGAAAAGGTCACTTGTCATTTCGTCGCCTGTCTTCCACATCACCTTGATGATACCCATTTCCTTTAGCTCTCGTAGGAAATACTGTTTCACTTCAATATGCCTGGTGCGACCTGCTATGGACCAATTGTTGCAGAAATCAACTGCACCCTTGTTATCCACATATATCACCATGGGTAGCTTGATTTGCAATCCGAGACACATCATGACTCTCCAAATGTACAGCATGTCTTGGACACATAGAACAGCTGCATACAGTTCGGCTTCCATAACTGACAGGGCAATGATTGGCATCATTCTGGATCTTGCTGTGACATTGGCACCATTCAGCCAGGTCAACCAGCCGTTCACACTGTGTCGGGACTCATCTTTCGCATATTCTGAGTCACTGAATCCAATCAGCTCAAAAACAAAATCCTTGGTACCATCCCACACTGCATTTGGGGCTAATGTGAGACCTCTCTTGGGTGTTCCAGCGCAATACTTCATCACTCGCTTCAGCGCCTTCATGTGGGACTTCCTTGCTTCAGTCATGAACCTAGACAGCTCCCGGACAGCATTCTGGGTTTCAATTCTTGACCATCTCATCATATGCAGTAGAATGGCTGTTCCGGACCTGTATTTGGTTTGAGCTTCCTTGGTAAGAACAGTATCGGTTGGTCCTTCACCTTCTTTCTTCAGCACTGATCCTGGCTCGGCTGGAGTGGTGGGATTGCCTCTGCATTCATCAAGCTCGAACTCATCGACAAATCGCTTGATCTTGACTGGTTGGGTCATTCGGAGTGTCCTGTTCTTTTTGTCTCGCTCAATGTGGCATCCAACGTACTCATCCATTTCTCCAACATCCTTGCATTCAAATAGGGACTTGAGTTGCTCCTTGTGCTTCAAAACTTCTGCTGCTTCACCTATGATGCAAAAATCGTTGACCCATAGTAACATCAAAAGGAGTTTGTTGTTGATCCACTTGAAGAACAGACAGGGGTCAGCCTTGCATCTTTCCATCTTCATGGTATGCATTGCTCGTCGCGCTTCTCTCCAGAATTGTATGGCAGCTTGAATTGTCCCATAAAGTGTTTTATGCAATTGGAGGAGTACATATGATGGATAGAATTTCTGATAGCCCTCTGGAATCTTGGTGAAAATCTTCTCTCCATTCTGAAATTTGCCATTCAGAAAAGCTCCTTCCACGTCCACAATGTAAGCCATAAAATTTGCCATGACCATCAGGATCATTGCAATGCGAATGGAGATATCGCTAACAACAGGTGAAGACTTGTCTTGGCCATCATAGTGCTTGCCATCTAGCTGCTTGAATCCTCGGACGGCATTTCTGCATCTTACTGTGCCATCAGGTTTCATCTTGTTGGCCCAAGTGGTATCCATGATTTTGGTGCCTGGTGGGATATTGGCTTCGTCAATCTCTTCAAAAACTCCATACTTGACCATCTTCTCATGTTCAGCATCAACACCCTCTGTAAACTTGTCGCGCATTGGACTGGCCATAGATTGCTTGTAGTTCATGGTCTTTAGCTCCTTGGTGTTGTCAAAGGCACTCCCCGCCGCGCCAACTAGACTGAGTTCACTCATGGCGCCTTCCTGAGATGGGATAGAGACTGACAGAAGATTGAATTCTTTCAGTGCAGTCATTGCCTTGTGGAACTGGATTTCAGCATTGGTGAATTGGGCTGCATAGCTTGCCATGTCCCCATAGCAAATATCCGGATTGAGATGAGAGTTTCTTACGACCCGGCCATACCTTGTGGTTGTTACAACATGTGGATCCTCTGCTTCAGTGTCGTCATTGCTGTCGTAGGCCTCATCCTCGCTTTCATATTCCATCTTGGTTTCTTCAATATCGTCGGAGTAGTAGTCTTCATGACTGTCGAAGGCAGGGTCCTCTGTTTCTGGTTCAGGTTCAGATTCAGATTCAGGTTGGAAGGGAATTGCTGGTGCTGTGTCTCCCCCACTTGCATCCTGAAACTGCACTCGTCGATGTCTGGTGGTGGTGCGCAAAATGGAGACAGGTTGTGGAGGGGTGGCAGTGATGGGCAGATCCAGGTGGCCACCCTCAAGAAAATCAGCATGAAAATTAATAGCTTCACCTTTGGGAGCAGTGGGTGGAAAATACATTCTCTTCAGCCAGTAGATGTCACGGGTAGCTGTAAACGTGTTCTTCAAAGGATCATACATCACATAGCAATCTCCAGGCCGGTCAGTACAATATCCAGCAAAGAAAGCTGGATTGCCTCGATAATTGAGTTTTGGACTTGTGGACCGTTTGCCCCGGACGACTCCAGCCTCACCGAAGGTTCTGAGGTGGGCGCTGAAAGCAGGGACCTTGCCAGAGAAATGTTGGATCTTGGGCATAGTATTGCCATTCACAGTCACAGCCTCCAACCAGTCCAACTGTACACCACATCTCATTGCCAAGGGGAAAAATCTGAACCGGTACTCCCTAGGGACGTTGGCTTGAGAGCAAAGAGCCATGGCGCGACAGACTGATCTGTATATTGCTGTTTTGACCAAGCTATTCTGCTGTGGAGTATCCACTGAGGTATACTCGAACTTGCAAGAAAATTTCCAATCTGCTGAGGCCAGGCGAGCTTCAAGTGCTGTATTTTCACCAGCCTTATCACAACGAATTTGCTTTAGCTGTTGTCCTTTGGACCTCCATTGGTTGAACAACGCGCAAGTGGGTTCAACCATGCCATCCTTGGTGGCAAAGAAATTGACAAACCGGCATGTGGAATACTCATCAACAATCATGCGAAAATGGGGTTTGGTAATGAATGGGGCGGTCAGCTTGTTGCTTTTGGCAGCTTTGGGTGCTTTCACGGAGGACATATCCACAAAGAGTCTTTCTCCAGGCTTTGTAGCAGCAACATGCTCGCTATCAGTAGGAATCACTTTCCTTTTTGCTTTTGCTTTGGCACAATCTTCACATGGGAGCAGTGGACCCCGAGTAATGGTCCAACCGAGCATCTCAGCTGTCCGACGCGTCCTGTTCTCGTCCATGTGGCCCAAAAGGCGGTGGGCTTTGTTGATGTTCATCTTGGTTCCTTCGTCTGTGGTAGTAGTAGCAGTGGCTGCGCTGATGTCAATGTTGTCTGTAGGGTGTGCAATCCGATCAAAATAGCCAACCCACACACAGCTTGTGTAGGTGGGGATCTGAATATCAAAATTCACTTGGAGATTCCCTTTCTTGAGTGACCATCCAGTCTTGTCACTGCCGGTGGCGATCCAACCATTCTGCAAAGCCAAGTTGGCCGAGAACAGGTTGAATGCAAAATTTGGATTGAAATTCACGCCCTGCAACAATGTCTGAAACTCCTTGTTTCCATCCTTGTCAATCTTCTGACAGGGAATATCCCCAACTTGGCATCCTTTCAGTTCATCGCCGCTTTGGGTGGTGATGGTGGCACCACTAGCTCTCAAATTGGTGGCACATCGCAGACTATTGGAACTGTGGCTGGTTGCACCGGTATCAAAAACAAAAACATTGTCGTCATACAGTAGGTCAAATCCTTCGGGCACAACCTCGCCTTTGGTGGCTCGCGCTTCTGGGCATTGAGTAGTTGGAGTGAAGTTGTAGAGGTTTGCATTGCTGAGAGACAGAAGTCGTAGTCAATTGTTGCTCCCTGAACATCCTTCAACTTGGATTTCCAACCATTTGGGCGTCTGGACGCATTCTTCTCGTCTTCAAAACAAACGGATGTTCCATGATTGCCACCACAAAGTCCACACTTGCGACGTCGGCCCCTGTAGCCATTCCTGTTGTTTCGATTGCTGTTGCCATTGCCATTGCCATTGTTGCCGTTGTTGTTGTTCCGATTGTTGCCGTTGTTGTTGTTCCGATTGTTGCCGTTGTTGTTGTTCCGATTGTTGGGGTTGCGGCTGCCATTGCCGTTGTTGCCATTGCTGTTGCCATTGTTGCCGTTGTTGCCATCATCGTCGGCACGTGGGTGCCCTGCTGCACGTTTGGGACAGTTGTAGGCTTTATGCCCTTGTTCTTTGCACCAGTAACAGAGTGAATTGGTGGACCACTTGTCCCTCGGATCAGCAAAATTGGTCATTTCAGCACCAAACAAACTCATCTCCTTGGCTTTACCTCCCCGGCTTTGGATACGCCGAGCTGATTCATATAAACTTTTGGCTTGAATATTGAGTGATTCCCAAAACTCCAATTCGGTGGTTCCGTTCGCTTGCAGCAAATCAATGAAGGGTGTAAGCTGCATCAGTAGGTAGGGCGGTAGGGCATCTTTGTAGGCCACAATAAGTTGTGCCATAGTGGGCTGAACGGATTTGTATTGGTATTGTCTTTGCAAGTCGTAGATGTCGTCAACCAAATCCTGTGGAGAGGCGCCAATGGTCAACTTTAGACTCCTTAGGTCAATGTCCAATTGTTGTTGGTCGCGGGACTGGTTCATTATCCTGTATTCCCTCATGAGCTCTTCAATCACTCGGTGTACTCTACCGCGGGGCCACTGTTTCCTGAGCGCTGCATTCTTTTCGGCTGTACCCCCCCTATCGATCTTGGACTTCTCCATGATGGCTAGGGCTGTCCTGTTGTCGGCAAAGGCCCTGTACAGATCATTCAGTGCTTTGTTGTGGTACCGGTAGGCCTTCTTCTGTGCAGTACTCATGTCCTCCCGGGGCGTAAGCTCTCCTTTGGGAGGTAGGTCCTTGTGTGGCTTGGTAGACAACATGTCACGGTTCTTCTTGTTATCTGCAAATGCTTCAAACTGGATGTACCAACGCTCGAACTTCTTCTCATCCCCCTTTGCCAATGTGGGCACTTGACTATCCGTATACTCCACCATCTTGTATTTGTACTTTGTCGTGCTCGGATCCTTCGTGTGGACGCTGCTGCTTGCGCTTCCAATGCTTGTGCCGCTACTCTCTGAACTGGACAGTACACTGCTCTCTTCTGATGGTGATTCTTCAGAAAAGGCGATCTCTATCTCTTGGTGCCGGGTGGGTTGATCCTCCTCCATTCAGCTGGGAGTAAATTGTTGTATGCTCGATCCAAAGTAAATTGTCGTATTTCGTTCGACGTAAGTAAATTGCTGCGTATTTCCGATCAACTGTAAGTAAATTGCCGTATTTCTGATACGTATTCCGCAAATCAATTGCTCGTTCTACGGAAGTAAATTGATGCGTATTTTCGTTCGACGTATTCTGTAAATTGATACGTATTTTGCAAATCGATGCGTATTGCTGATACGCATTTCGCAAATCGATTCAAACGTAAGTAAATTGCTGTAGTTGGCAAATTGTGGGTCCAATGTGTATCCCGTAAATTGTCGTACTCCTATTCCAACAGAAAGAAAGAAAAAAAAATGTGTGTAATTGGCCCAATCGATTCTGGTGTGTCGATACCAATCCTGCTTAATCGGCCCAATCAATTCTGGTGTGTCGATACCGATCCTGCTGTTGAAAAATGTCGCTTGCTCTGTGGTCCAACCTTGGTGGACAAAAAAATATTCTTCCGGTAAAGATGCGCGGAGAAAAGAGAAATGTAATAGGGCGCTGACTCCAATGGTTAGCCAGCCTGCTGTAGATGAAAGTCGCTTGATAATGATCGGCCCTATCGCTTCTGGTGTGGCGATACCGATCCTGTTGAAAATGCCGCCGGCTCCGATGTTTGGCCAGCCTGTGGTCCAATCTTGGCGGACAAAAGGTATTCCGCTGAAGACGTGCGGATGGAAAGAAAATGTAGAAAGTCGCTGGTCCGAATGGTGGCCAGCAGTCCGCTGAAGAAGGTGCGGATGAAAGAAATGAATCGCTGACTCCGATGATTAGTCAGCCTGCTGTAGAAAGGTCGCTGGCCCCGATGGTTGGCCAGCCTGCTGCAAAATAAGAAAATTCTCTTTCTTCTTCGACCAAGTTCCGATCCTCGGGAGCGCTCCGTAATTCTTCGAAGAATGTTTGGAGGGCTCTGAAATATGGAGGTGAACAGTTGGTATTGGTAGTTTAACTTGTTGGTTATTACATGAAATTGTTACTTGAAATAGTGAGCGAAAATTGCTCTTTTACTAAAATCACCATGTTGGTGCATCGGACTGCTAATACTCTAATGCACACACTAAATCACTAATAATCGGCATCGACCCGCTAATACTTCGATGCTCTGCACGTGTCCTTTGTACCAATGGGCTGTAGAGATTACCTTGTGCCCGGTAAGGTTGGTACATAAGGCCCTATTTTTAGTAAGAAGGAGAACCGGAACCGGTAAGTGGTAAATTGTCATTCCCACTTCCATTCCCATCTCCGTTCATGTTAGTCCATTCCTGCAGAAGCAAGATGACTTGTACGATCGGTCCCAAGACTCATTCGCGTCTCATTCATTCACTCGCGTCTCATTCGTGTCTCATTCATTCATTCGCGCGCGCTCGTTCGATCGATTTCAAACAAATTGGACTGCACTGCAGTTAAAGATTGGTTCGCGTTGTATGCACATTCGTCATCACCAGACGAACATTGAAAACCTAGAAACGATGAGACGGGTAATTGTCGATTCGGTGAAAACATTGGCTGAAACATTGGAGTCTTTGCCATTCGCCGAGTTGCTTGAAGCACAATCAACAGAGGAGGTGCAAACAACAGGACATTACATACAAGACACACTCGTACAGGTTGGGGCGGGAATTACAATTGCAGGATGTTACACTGTCTTAATGGCTAGTAATCACCAAGGTTCGGATGAAGAGAAGGCGGCGTCGTACCATCTACGGAAAATTTTGAACCGTAACGAAGGTGAAGTTTGCAACGATTGTGGTCACAAAAATTGTAGTGGTTGTCGAGTTATGAAGGGTAGACGTAAAACTGGAAGTGTGATTCGTTAATTGAATGGAAAACAAAGGTTACACATGGAGGATATTGACGATGTGGTGAAATCTAATGGTAAAGGAGGAAGGACGAAGAAAACTAAGTAAAAGATTAGCTAAGGAAATACAGGTACGGAGAGGTGGTTGTCGTGTTTGGAAGGGATGACAAAAAACATGAAGTGTTATTGGTTTGTTGAATGGATAAAGAAGATACACGTGGAAGGTGATGAAGGATTGGTGATATCTGATTGTGGTGGCGGAATGAGAAAGGAACATAAGTAAAAGGTTTGCTAAAAGGTGTGGCGAAGAATATGCTTTGGTTGCGCAAGGTTGTTCTGCGGAAGGTTTGATATTTTTTGTAGTCATATAGTCTATAGATCATAAAAGTAAGATAGTACCTAAATTGCAAAAGTGTACGGTTGTACCTTTTGAAAGTGTAAAGTTGACCCCTGTCCAACTGGGATACGATGATCCATACGTGAATCGTAACCACGAATCAAGTATTAGATACTTAACCTTAATTGGTTATGTGGCTAATCGGTTTGTTGTGGCAAACTGAGTATGATAAGAAACAGACCAAATGATTGGCGACAAGAAGTATCATTAAGTAAAGCAATCGTGAAACAACCGGCTAAGGCTAAATACTGTACCGATCTACTAAGTGACACGGGATTACCATGACTAAGTGCCAAGGCACTATCACAATTAATCCATCACTAACAAATGAGACTCGTCACACAAACGAGATTCAGGGTTATTTCGGAATCACGCGCATGTTTGGGTCGAACTCCACTGGTCCCCCTTTGTAATTTCACCCTATTTATTGAAATTAATGTCGAAATCATAATATTTTGATGCACATTGCATTTTCCTACCCCACTGGCATCTGTTTCCGAAGTAGTGGCATGTTACTGAATTTTATGCCTGAAACAAACAGTGCATGGTCGCAATTTTTCAATTTCAATCGTTTCCCCATTTTTATTGTTATTACTGGCTATCGTACAACGTTAGTAGTAACGATGGTCTGCACTCCCAAATATCAGGTATATTGTTTACGTTGCTACCGGGACTCTCCTCTGATCACTACTGGTTACGGAAAGCAGAAGGTTACCAAGAAGAAGAAACCCCCCTTGTTTACAGCGCGACAAAGAAAGAAAACAGGAGTAGTTGTTTCTCCCGGTCTTCTGGACCATATTACACGTAATCCAGGTACATGTTATTCTTATTACTACCGGTGTTTGGGAGTAGATGATTTTGCATCTTCGTTATTCATTAGAAAATCAAGGAAGAAGCTTGAGGATGCTACTCAACAATTAGGTCTAACAAACACCCATAACGGTCCACAGAGTGGTGACGGCGCATTACCAGAGGTGCTCGACAATCAAGTTATGTATGACCCTTCTGTCAAACCGATTGGGCGTGCCTTGATTGTTTGGGAATTAACAAACATAGAGGATGATGATGATTCTGTCTCCGATTACAATTTTTTCTTTCCTAACGCCGACAATGAGGAAGAAGGAAGTGAGAGCATAGAGGCCCCCTACTCTTTGATTGTCAATGATGAAGAAGGCAACAACATTGATGCTGTCGATTCCCATCGTGATTCAAACACGCTAGTAATTACGACACCCAATGTAGGAAGGAACATATCTGACGAATTGAAGGTCAAGATCAAGGTAATGAAAATCATGCGGAATCATAGCATACCATTAGTTGCAGAGAAGGAATTGTATGAATGGGCTATCAAATTGGAGCGGCTTAACTTATTTTCATGGACTAAAGGCAATCTTGTAAAGACCAGGGCAAGTGTCATGAAGGAGATTTCCGTTACTGTGCCTGAAATAAAAGGCGATGGGTTTGAACCTCATCTTATTGACTGGTGTTCTAAGAAATCACAGAATGCTGATGTTTCCAGTTGCAAACAAATCTACGTCCGGTCGTTCCAAAAAGCACTTCATTCCCTATTAACGAATGTGACTTTGGTGAAGGAAGATAATCTGTCATTCCCCCATGCTGAAGATCCAACCTTACCAGTTTGTCATCCAGAACTTCAAGGCAATATTGATATTGACAAACTCCATCACGGTGAATGGTGGATCAACACTTGGGAGAAGAGATGCAAATCTGTACCGAATGAAATTCTGGTTCCTATTATTCTCTACATGGATGGAATTGCAATTGACAATAGTGGTCAAACCACTCTTACCCCACTGAACATGACTCTTGGCATATTCAACACCCTAACTCGAAACTCCCGGCCGGATGCGTGGGAGGCTATATATTATCACCCAACATGTCCAGGTGATAAAGGTGCCAAATCAATTGACAATGTGAACAATCTTCACTCTGGCCTTCGTTTGGCTCTTTCATCTTTGAAAGATGCCTGCAACCAAACAGATGGTATTGAATGGTCTAATTTGCCGTGGAACAAGAAGAAATGGTCTGTTCGAATGAAATTTGTGGTGACTTATTTCATAGGTGATACTCCCCAGCACGACCAACTTTGTGGACATTATCAAACGTCAAATTCAAAGATGATCTGTAGGCATTGCAATTGTCCCAGAGCACACGGTATTAATGCTCGTGTGAATGTTTTGAAGGTTCCCGTTTCAGTTAAAACTGGTAACATGCAAGTGTCTAAGCACCAAAATGGGGAAGAGTACCAATCCATTCGTCTCTGGAATATATCTGATTTTACTGCTCCAACGGTTGACAAAGGAGTGAATGTTGAACAGTATTTCAAAAACATCTCTCACCACGGTGTACATAACGGCAACGTCTTTTATGATCTTGATTTTGGGGAAAACCCACATAATATTCATCTAGCGTCGCCCGGAGAGAGACTCCATATGCACCAACTTGGTTGCGCAAAGCGTGCAGCGGAGACGTTCCGCGAGGACTTTTTAGGCAATAACCAGTGGCTTCTTGGTGAGATGGAAAGGTTAGCCAGTTACTATGATGGTGCTGTTCAGAGGCAATCCGATCATGACTTCCCACGAACCAATTTTTCAGAATCAATACATACAGCGAAGAAGGAGGAGAACCAGTACATTGGAATGCTTTATATTCAGATGCTGTCACTTCTGTGTGCTGGAGGTCGTCAATTGTTGTTGTCTCAAAAGACTCCATCCAATCTTGAGAACAAGAGCAGAAAGTGTGAAGACAAAATTGACCGACGTATTTACGCCATTGAGTTGTTGTTGGGTATGGAAAAGCTCCTAAAGTACGCTGGAACGTTTGACGAGGTTTTCAAATAAGACAAGAAAGGTGTTTTTAATCTTGACAAAATGGTTGTTATTTTCATCAACTGTATAAATAACAATCTTCAACAAAGTAAGGGAGAGGGTAACAATCTGGTGAAGAATCACATGTATTTTCATTTATCACAGTACATGAGATTATTTGGTCCTCCAACTGGGTGGGACTCTGCCGTGAGTGAGAGCAATCATAAAACTGAAGTGAAGGCTCCTGCTAAGAGAACTCAACGAAACAAGTCCACACTTATCAAGCAAACTTGCAACCAAGTGATGGAGTATCAAGCTATTGATTGATTTGACCGTGAATTTGATTTGTTCAAACATAGACCCATAATCGGACCAAATCATCCTAAGGAGGGTGGTTGGTCAGCTGGGTCTTCGTTTTGGATTGGTGTGATGAATGGTCTCCCTTACATGAAGTGGGATGAAAAAAACGCAAGTGTACCCTGGTTTCCATCGGATGTTCTCAAATTTTGTTGCAAGGTGGTCCTTCCGGCTGTGGGCACCAGCAAGGTTTTTGGAACCACGGAGCACAAGAGGTATGACAAATCTCGCGAGATGAAATTATTGTTTCGTGCCCACCCATTGTTTAAGTCTGATTCTGGACAATTGTCCAATGTATGGTACAATTGGGCTAATTTTCAACTCAACCTCCTTGATGGACATGGACTGCAAGTTTATCCATGTAAGATTCTGTGCCTGCTTTACCTCGAAGGTCCTTTCCCCGTGGGTAGCTCCGTTAGTGGTTTCAAATTAGTGCACAATGGTTATTATGCCATTGCTCGTTGCTTTGTTTCTGCAGACCCCATACCGAGCAAGAGGGATAAAGGAAAAAAAAACACCATCATGCATTGGTAAAGCAAGGTGAGTTGGGGAGCAAATTGTATTTGTTCAACTGCAACGCCATTGAGTCCGAAGCTGCCATTGTTAGAAACCATGGTAGTCCTGACCAATATTTTGTGCTGGGAAATTGTGAGCTATGGTTGTTTAATTTCCGTGAGACAATGGCTGCACTGGAAAAGAAGGATTTACAATCAATAGTACAAGATGGTGAAAACAGCACATGACTTGAATGAACAAGTTTATTATCAGATATTTGTACTTAAATGGTTTTTCCGTATTTTTCATTTTTCCAGTATTCCGCAACGCCGTTGCAGAAAATTGTTCATATTCAACAACGTCGTTTCACGAAATGCCTTTTTTCCTATGTTCGATGGTATACTACTAAGGTACAATTCTACCCACCTTTTCATGTGTATTTTTCGTTTTTCTATTTTCTGCAATGGCGTTGCACCAAATGCCCCTTTCCGTATATTTGATGGTATACTAGTACGGTACACTCATACCCCCCTTTTCATGTGTATTTTGCGTTTTCCTATTTTCTGCAACTGCGTTGCACCAAATGCCTTTTTTTGTATGTTCGATGGTATACTAGTACGGTACAGTCATACCCGCCTTTTCATGTGTATTTTTTGTTTTTCTATTTTCTGCAACAGCGTTGCACCAAATGCCCTTTTCCCGTATTTTGGATGGTTTACTAGTACGGTACAGTCATATCCACCTTTTCATGTGTATTTTGCGTTTTTCTATTTTCTGCAATGGCGTTGCACCAAATGCCCTTTTCCTGTATTTTGGATGGTATACTAGTATGGTACAATCATACCCCCTTCTCATGTGTATTTTGCGTTTTTCTATTTTCTGCAACGGCGTTGCACCAAATTTTGGATGGTATACTAGTACGGTACAGTCATACCCACCTTTTCATGTTTATTTGGCGTTTTTCTATTTTCTGCAACGGCGTTGCAGCAAATGCCATTTTCCCATATTTTGGATGGTATACTAGTATGGTACAATCATACCCCCCTTCTCATGTGTATTTTGCGTTTTTCTATACAGTCATACCTACCTTTTCATGTGTATTTTGAGTTTTTCTATTTTCTGCAACGGCGTTGCACGAAATTTGGAGTAGCAAGTTATTATTATAATGGATTACTTCTTAGTACAGTTTTGCGCGATACATAGGCGCTCATAATATAACACCCTTTGTATTTGGGATTCGAACAGCTATGAAATACTAATGGATTAAAGAGCAGAGTTTCCCCAGAACGCAACGGCACTTTGATATGGTACATTGGGAAGACAAAATAATAAATCACTTCATCAGCAGGCACTCCCAACGGAGCTATGACTGTTAAACGAGTATAATACATATCATCATCAACATGGCATCGAGAATGGTAATTTTGACCAATCGAAAAAGCTAATGCCTGCTTCCCAATGGCATTGAGCTGCGTACGAGTCAGAATCTGAGACAACACATTCATTTCATCCTCAACAAATGGTTCAATGTCTGTTAAACTATGATGCATATGCTTCACAATTCCCACTGTTGTCTGTTCGAGCTCCAGTTTCATGTTTGGTTTCACATGAGTTTTGAATATGTACACACCATTGTTGGAAGATAATCTTTCTGGTCTAACTCCAATGATAGCATAATCATTGTTGATACTGCCACGCTTCTGACCTCTGGCAACTGTCGGTTTGGCTCCAACAATTTCTGGAGCAAACTTTCTTAAGAGTTTGATATTATTCTTTGTAGCCAGGTGTCATTTTGCAAATTTTCTGGAAACTTTTGCCCAAATGCGCATCGACGGATTAGTATCATCAAACGCAACAATATGCTCATCTTTCGTACTATCCAACGTATCGAAGTTTTCAATCAACAAAGCCTGTTCCAGTTGATACTTTTTCTTTCCTCCTATCTTGCCACCCCAATTTGTCTCCATGTATTTACCTTTGACCACAGTTGTTCTGTATTTGTTTTTCAACGCTATTGTACTGACACCATCTTTGCAAGTACTACGCCTATTCCTTTCCTTCTTCCTCGGTTTTATGTCGGACAAGTTTGTATAAGTTTCATGGCTCGTTGACACCAGTGCTGCAATCCTCAGAAAGTTCGAAGACATTCTCTGCTTACTTCTTTTCTCATGTTTCCTATTTCTTCTTTGCTTCATAGCTCTTTCCAAAAACTGATTTCTCATCATGGTTGGAGGAGGTGGAACGATTCGAAGCCGATGATTCGTTTCTGCTAGTGGTTTTGCCTGTGGAGGAGGACTTGCTGCCGCTTGGGGCTTTCCGCTTGGGGCTTTCCGCTTGGGGCTTTCCGCTTGGGGCTTTCCGCTTGGGGCTTTCCGCTTGCGGCTTTCCGCTTGCGGCTTTCTGCTTGCGGCTTGGGGCTTTCCGCTTGCGGCTTGCGGCTTGCGGCTTGCCGCTTTCCGCTTGCCACTTTCTGCTTGCCACTTTCCGCTTGCCACTTTCCGCTGTTGTTCTCGCTGCTGATTGCTGCTGTTGCTCTCGCTGCCAATTGCCGCTGTTGCTCTTGCTGCCGATTGCCGCTGTTGCTCTTGCTGCCAATTGCCGCTGTTGCTCTTGCTGCCGATTGCCGCTGTTTCTCTTGCTGCTGATTGCCGCTGTTGCTCTTGCTGCCGCTTGCCGCTTGCCGCTGTTGCCGCTGTTGCTCTCTGCGGTTCGACGAGTCGTTGCCGTTATTGACGATCCTATTCGAATATTTGATTAATAAGACCAAAGTTGTAAAATGTTGTTTGGTTACTTTGTTACTTTGAGTATTTACGTTATTTCGTTCGCTTTTTACGGTGTTGGAAAGAGTTATCGATAAGATTATGATCGGATTGTTTCTGGACCATTTTAATCTCCCAATTACTAATTTGTTGTTTCTTTGTGTGGGGATACACGTACCGCTCGGGGTTTTGTCGTGAGTACGATTCCCATAGTGTGTACCTCTGCTCAGTGCTTTATGTATCGTTTGATACTCACCAGCGCTTATGTATAATTTACTTATGGTCCTCATTCCTTTGGTTGCGCCTCACTTTTACTTATCGCGCTCACCTTGGAATCGTACCATTGAATACTATTCTCATCTCATACCGCGGTAACATTCATGGTCGCGGTAACGTTCATGGTCGGTTTAGTAATTCAATATTGATATGATAATTGAACAAAATGGGTGAGTATCTATTGATGTACTACATAGAGTAAATAATAACAACAGAATAATATAGTAATGTACATGCCGATCGATTTGTAATTATCACCAACCAGGAAAATTTGCCGCACCTACAGGGGAAGATTACGGTGCACCTCAAGGAAAGATTTGCCACACCAGGAAAGATTGGTTCTTCCGATCCGTTGTTTCCAATCCCTTGTTTCCAATCCGTTGCTCTGATACGGTCCTATGAAAATAAGAAGAAAAACAGAAGGAAGGAAATACATTATCAGGAATGCTGGAGGAAGTATAATCATTGTCTATCTCCTCTCTCATTCGTACCGTTGTGATTGCGGATTTCTGATCCGTTTTTTCCAATCCGTTGTTCTGATCCGGTCCTATGAAATTAAGAAGAAAAACAGAAGGGAGGAAATACATTAGTATCAGGAATGCCGGAGGAAGTATTATCATTGTCTATCTCTCTCATTTGTACCATTGCTTGTTCTGATTCGTTTTACCATTGTTGCCACCAATACGTTGTTGCCGCCGATATGTTGTTGCCGCCAATACGTTGTTGCCGCCGGTACGTTGTTGGCGCCGATGATTCCTTTTGCCGGTTTGTTATTTGTTGTCGTTGTTCTTTCTGCTGCCGTTGATTTGCAGACTTGTAGTAATTCCTATGTCACAAAAAACAGGGTCTTGTTCCTGTTGATATATAGGCAATTGATGCAGATTTTGTGCTTTCGAGACGTCTGTGTTTGGGTAGCTAATTCAAACACTACTATCTGTACAGCAACTAATCTCTAATCAAATGCTTTCTACTTCTTTTGCAGTACAAGGCTGTTATTTTCGACTGAAATATCTGAGAACGGATTGTTGTGCTCGTGACATCGTCACATGCCACATGTGACGAAGAGGGTCGGATCCCACGTTCTCAGAAGGAGTGTTGCTTGAAAGAAACAACACTCTACTCAGATAAGTTGGAAAATGATGTTTGTCGATTTGAATATAGATTTGGATGGAAAGTGAAAAAATATAAATTTGCAAGCAGTGAAAGTGACACAAGTTTGTGAGCAACAAACTTCGAACGTAATAATGACATCCGTTTGATAGATGTTGCTAAGTATCAAACTTCGAACGTAAGAATGACATCCGTTCAATAGATGTTGCTAAGTATCAAACTTCGAACGCAAGAATGACGTCCGTTCGTTTTATGTTCTTCTAAGTATCAAACTTCGAACGTAAGAATGACATCTGTTTGATAGATGTTCTGATAAGTTTCAAAATTTGAACGTAAGAATGGCATTGGTCCGTTAAGTATTATGTTCCTTTTTTTGCAACGGCGTTGCAAAATATGTTCTTTTTGTATTTTTGGGATCACACCCCAAATCCCCTTTTTTCTGTTTTGGGAACGGCGTTGCAAATTGCAAAATATGCTCTTTTTGTATTTATGGGATCACACCCAAAATCCCCTTTTGTTTCTGTTTTGGGAACGGTGTTTTTGTATTTTTGGGATCACACCCCAAATCCCCTTTTTTGTTGTTACTCTAAAAATCGGCCAAAAGGTATAGGATAATGGAAATTTAAAGAGAAGTGAGCTCAGAGAGACGCTCTTATTTTGTTACTGTATCGGGGCTCTCTGCTGTATTTTACATGGTAGAGATCTTCCCCGGCCTTTATGCCAACAAAGTCCGTATTTTTTGCCGACAACATTTTTTTCTGTTTTGGGAACGGCGTTGCAAATTGCAAAATATGCTCTTTTTGTATTTATGGGGTCACACCCCAAATCCCCTTTTTTTCTGTTTTGGGAACGGCGTTGCAAATTGCAAAATATGCTCTTTTTGTATTAATGGGATCACACCCCACGTCCGAGAACTGTTTCTCGACCCCCCGCGGGCTATCGCGCGGTATTTTTACAATTCTCGACCCTATTTTTTAAATTTCCTATCTTTTTAGGTCGCGTGTCTACTAAAATACCTCGCGCGTCGCACACCTTTACTTTTGAGACAATATCTCGTCACTCCTCAAATAAAATAACTATTTTAGAGTTAAGGATATCATATTCATTTCGTGACAAGCACTATTTTGTGTACAACTTGTGCACGAATGACTTATTTCATTTTCTCAACATGTTTCCACCATACCGGTATAATGGGCTCCGACCCAAATCCTCCAACTCCAACTCAAATCCCAACTCCAACTCCATGTCAACTCCAAGCCGAATCCACCCCAGGCGGGCTATTGCACTCAAGGGTTTTGTTCCTGTTTAACGGCAGGAAGATCCGCTGTATTTTCAGAAGCTACACTGTCGGAATCGCCACTCAAATCTTGTTCGCTCTTAAACAACCCGCTTGGTGGATTGATGCTGCTGGTTACATTCGGAACGACTTGATCATTGCTAGTAGGATCGACGCTTTCAATTTTAACATTTGGATCATTTCTTTTTTCTTCACGAATCTTACGAATCATTTTTTGGATTCGAGCAGTCTCTTTCTTGTGATAAACAAGCATTTTCCGGAGTTCTTGTTCGAGATCGGCTGGGTGTTCCTGAACCACCTTTTGTATTTTGTAAATTCCCTCCATGGTTGGTTCGACTGTCGATTGGAAGATTAGTATTAGTAGTATCAGTAGAGTAGATTATCTATTCGAAGATTAGGTATTAGTAACACCTAACACGTTGGTATTTGTTTTGCTCGTCGGCAAGATAATGAAATAATCAATTATAATGATGAAGTACTAGTGAAAATAATGTATTACTAGTATCTACTAGTAATAACTCATGCAAAATAGAGTAATTTGTTTTACCGGTACATGAAAGTCGGAATCAACTCGATCGCAATCAACAAAACAATCGTCCAAGATTTCCATTTCGATAATCAACAACGCAATTGTCCACGATTTCCATTTCGATTAAGTACTAGTGAAAATAATGTACTACTAGTATCTACTAGTAATAACTCATGCAAAATAGAGTAGTTGGTTTTACGGGTACATGAAAGTCGGAATCAACAGGATGGTAATCAACAACACAATTGTCCACGATTTCCATTTCGATAATAAACAACGCAATTGTCCACAATTTCCATTACCATTCACATTTCCGTGCACCTTATGGAAGAACTGACGCGCCTGCCAATGAATTTTTGGAAGAACTGATATGATTGACCCGTCCGGCGCTGTGCATTAACCCTCTTAATGAGTTGATTGTACGTACTGTTCACTACTAAACATATTGTACGAGGAATGTTGCAATCATCACTAAGTAGTAATGCATTTACTTTACGGACCATTTTCGCAATCGAAGTATGGTAGTAAGGAAATCTACCGTACAAGAAAACACATCACACACAAAGTAACACATTTAATTTCTTCCTTTCAACGATTCATCTTTCTGACCTCCTTCGTTTCGACCCATTGTACTGATATTTTCCTTCAAACAACTCCGCAACATCATGCCTCCTGTTATCAAAACCCCTCTTCTATTCTACTGCCGTTGTTGCGCGCTGAATGGCGAAAAATCCAAGTTTTTAGGATATAAATCCACGGCAAACAAGCAGGGTACTTTGAAATACGTCTCTGTTGGCCTAAGAAGACATCTTCATTGTCTTGATGAGTGCCGTCATTTTTACCATAGTCAGGGTCTAATTAAATGAAAGATCTATAACCTCTCCACCTCTATCAAAGTGCAGCCTACCTTGCCGTCTGTTCAACATTCTCCGTCAGATTTTGGGATGACTATGACACAAAACGGTCCATCTGTTCCCCCTTCCCATCTCTCCCAGCAACACACTGTCACAAGTCAATCAGCCACGGGTCTTCATTCTGTTCTAAACCAACAGATTGTACATGATGTCTTTTTACCGCCAATGGATCGGAACGCCATTGAATCTTATCTGGCTGTTTCTGCTGTTCAAGATGAAGCTGCATTCCCGCTGAGTAATGATATCGCCAATTCCGATGACGAGGACGACAATGACGATGACGTAAATGAAAATAACGACAACAATTCTACCAACAACATTGATTGTGGAGACAACGAAGAAGATCACACTAATGGTTCTGATGTTAACGTCGCTACTGCTCAGCCAGCCCCTCCACCACCATCTTTTCATGAAAGCATTAATTTGAACGAAAGAGAGGATGCATTTCAAAGCCACACAAAACTACCGCCGCCCCATCATCTTCTTGCTGAATTGGAACTCATGAATTTAATGGCCAGACATAAATTGCCACTGAACACATTCAAATCCATTTTCCAGTGGGCAAAGAAAAGTCAAATGAGACCGGGTTTTGATTTTTGCGATGCCAAAATTAGATCTCGGCAAGCAATTTTTGACAATCTCCAATCCAATCTGGGTCTCTCCGATATGAAATTTCATCCTCATATACTGAATTGGTTACCTGATAATAAGCCCACTCAGGTGTATGTCCGTTCTTTTAAGGATGCCATTTATTCCCTTCTTTCTGACCAGCAGCTAATGATAGAAGAAAACCTCTCATTTCCCAAATATTCCACCCCTCTATCATCCAACAATAATCCTGAGTTGAATCCTAATTCTGTAATCTCAGAATTGCATCACGGCTCGTGGTGGAAATCTTCTTGGAAAGAAATTTGCAATCCCAATTCGCAAGAAATTCTTGTTCCTATTATATTTTACATGGACGGCATATCTTTGGATGCGCACGGACGACTTACGTTAACACCATTGAACATGACACTCGGTATTTTTAATGTGGAGACTCGTTCTCGACCTGAAGCATGGACAACTATTTACTTCCATCCCGACCCCGAATGGGAGTCAACCAGACACTCTCGTCCTGCCACTTCAAAGGAAAAAATTCAGAATCTTCACAATGGTTTGGAAGTAGCGTTTCGTTCCTTCAAAGCCGCGTGTAACGAAGACGGTGGTATCGAATGGAATTATCTTCCGTACGCAAATCAACAGTGGAAGGTAAAAATGAAATTTGCCATTGCCTATGTTATTGGCGACACAGAACTTCACGATAAATTGTGTGGAAAATATGGCTCCTTCAATAAGGGTGTCATGCGGATGTGCCGTCACTGCAACTGTTATTCTCCGAACATAAACATTCCTTCTGTTCAACCTGCAACAAAGAAGTGGTCACCTGTTGATTTTCATTGTTTTCCCGGCACAGATCTAAATGATATCAATAAGAACTTCAAAAACAACTCTCATCATAACATCAGGAATGTATTTCATGATTTATGCTTTGGTACTAATCAGAACAACATTCATTTTGCAACTCCCGGTGAATGTTTGCACATGCACCAGCTTGGTACTGCCAAACGGGCCATCGAGTCAATTGAATTGTTGCTCCGCGGAAGTGTTCCATGTGTTTATGCCCCCAATTTGAAGCACGGTGTGGCTGTTGCCAACAGTATTGGCCATTTAGCACAACGGTACGGTGGTTTGTTATCACGCCAGTCTGATAGACATTTTCCTCGCACCAAATTTGGGACTCAGCTATTATCAACTACGAAGAAAGAAGGGCATGATTTCTCTGGAATGCTTATTTCTCTTCTGATTGCTATGGTTTCCAAACATGGATCTGACATTATTGGTGACCATCATTTTGTAAAGAAACAGATAGAGGTAATTCAGCTAATTCTATCAATGGAAGAATTTCTTAAACACGGTCGAATGAAATATGGTTCCTTAAAGAATCTCCCAAAAACAATTGTTCACTTTATTAATTGTATAAACTCAACATGTCACAGGAAAGGGATGGGAACAAAACTAATCAAGAATCACCTGTACTTTCACCTACCAGATTATATCTCTTTATGGGGGAGCCCCGCAGGCTGGGATAGTGCTCCGAATGAGTCTCACCATAAAACTGAGATTAAAGCTCCTTCCAAGAACATGCAAGGTAATGCTGCATCACTAATCGGTCAAACAGCGAAGCGAAAGTCCGAGAAAATGATGCTAAGCCAGGCAACATATCACTTCAACTTGCATCCGCCTGATCCTCCTCCAATTGAACGCCCTGATGGTGGCGGTTCTCATTTTCAAATAATGAGAACCGAGAATGGGGGATCAACAATGAAGTGGCTTCGTTCTACAAACAAAACCAAACCATTTTTTCCTTCTGACATACTTGACTTTGTTTGTGATTCTGTGCTACCTTTATTGGAGAATCCTTTGCACATTTGTGGAGTTACAGAGCACAATCGTTTCGATGTTGCTTGTGGTTCTAATTTTATATTTCGCTCGCATCCTTCATATAGATCGGACAGTTCCCTGCTCAACTCCGTATGGATGGATTGGTGTTTGATGAAATTGGACTTTGATTTAAATAACAATCCCAAGCTCATACCGTGCCATCTGCTATGCTTTTTAACTGTACAGAATTTGAAGCAGCCATTCAGTAGTATTGGTGGCTATCCAATTGATACAAACGGAATGTATGCTGTGGCTCGTCAGTTTCAAGATGAGCCAAACAAAACAGCTTCTGAATTTGTCCAACGTGGGAGGCTGATGAATTCACTGTACCTATTTCATGTCGACACTATTCATTCTGAGCTGGCAGTTGTCCCAGAGCAAGGAAAAGATGGCTCCATAACCAATTGTGATTGGCTAGTGATATCAAATCGTATATCGTGGCTCGATTTCTTTGAAAGCAAAAATGCTGCTACACCACCGTCTTACGAATGTTTGTACAACGCATGCACACTACAGGACGACATCCAGTTGGAACCATTTGAGATGGCATTGAATGATAACGAATCCAGTGATTCTCTATCCAGTTCAGAGAGTGAAAGCTCGGACAGCAGTTCCGATTGAGTAGCAAGGGTTAATGTAACGGCTAACTTTAAACTATTGTTTAATATTACTATAGAGGGTTAGCTCTAAGCACAGTTTTGCGAGATACATAGGCGCTCATAATATAACAGCCTTTGTATTTCGGATTCGAACAGCTATGTAATACTAATGGATTGAACAATAGAGTATCTCCAGAACGCAACGGCACTTTGATATGGTACGTTGGGAAGACAAAATAATAAATCACCTCGTCAGCAGACACTTCCGCCGGAGCAATGACTGTCAAACGAGTGTAGTACATGTCATCGTCCACATGGCATCTAGAATGGTAGTTGCGACCGATCGAAAATGCTAAGGCCTGCTGCCCAATTGCATTTAGCTTTGTACGAGACAGAATCTGAGACAACACATCCATTTCCTCTTCAACAAACGGTTCCACGTCAATTAAACTATGATGCATTTGCTTCACAATTTCAACTGTTGTCTCTTCTAGCTCTAGTTTGATGCTGGGATCGACATGACTTTTGAAAACATACTCACCAATATTTGAATCCAATCTTTCTGGTCGAATTCCAATGATAGCATAATCATCATTGATACTGCCCCGCTTCACCCCTCTTCCAACGGTTGGTTTTGCTCCAACAATGGCAGAAGCAAACTGTCTCAACAATTCGATATTATTCTTGGAAGCGAGGTGTCGTTCCGCAAAATGGCGTGAAACTTTGGCAAAAATTCGCAATGATGGTTTAGAATGATCAAACGCTAGAATATGCTCATCCTTCGTACTATCCAATGTATTGTAGTTTTCGATTGACAAAGCCTGTTCCGGTTGATACTTCTTCTTTCCTCCTATCTTGCCACCCCAATCTGTCTCCATGTATTTACCTTCCACCACAGTTGCTCGGCAATATTTTTTCAGGGCTATTGTACCGACGCCATCTTTGCAAGTTAAACGCCTATTCTTTTCCTTCTTCCTCGGTTTTATCAGAGACAAATTTTTATAAGTTTTGTGGCTTGTTGACACCGGTGCAGCAACCTTAAGAAAATTTGAAGACGTTTTCCGTTGACTTCTGTATTCCTGTTGTCTCTTTGCTCTTTGTTTCTTGGCTCTTGCTGCAATGTTCTCTGGTGATCTTTTGAATCCCATTGTTGTTGGAGGAGACGAATTGCCGAATCGATTTGCCGTTGGACGAGTGGAAGACCAATTGCCATTGCTGTTGCCCACAATGCAGATGGATTGGTGTTGCGGATCGATTGGTGTCAAATCGTATGGGCTGGTGGATGAGGAGCGATTAGGTAGAAAAAGTGATTTTTTTTGTCACGAGGTAGAAAATAAAATTACTGTGTGTTTGTGTGAGAGAGATTTTTTTTTGCGAGGTAGAAAAAAAAAGGATACTTCAACTCCTGTAGAATTCTACATGTTGTAGGTACGTACAATAAAAAAAAATCAATCTCCTGCAGAATTCTACACGTTTTTGGTACTAGATAATTCGTACGTACGAAAAAAAATCAATCTCGTACGTACGTACGTTCGAAAAAGAATCTCAAAGAATCTCGTATCTCGTACGACGTTCGAAAAAGAATCTCGTACGTACGACGTTCGAAGTACGAAGAATTTTCGAACAGGATGTAACCCTAACCATATTGGAAACAACTTTTCCACACAGAATGCCCAAAATGATGTGGTTTGACTCTCCAAATGGCAAACATGAGGGTATTTTTGGTGCAATTCCAGGGCACAAACTAACTTATTGGGTAATGACTCCAAAAGTATCCGGTCCAAGCAATGAATACATTCATCATGACACATTAAATGCATATTGGAAACAACTTTGTTACATAGAATGCCCAAAATCTGAAGGTTTGACTCTACAAATGGCAATCATGAGTGTATTTTTGGTGCAATTCTAGGACACAAACTGAGTGATTGGGTAATGACTCAAAAAGTATCTGGTCCAAGCCATGAATACATTCATCATGACTCATCCAATACATATTGGGAGCAACTTTGTCACATATAATGCCCAAAATCTGAAGGTTTGACTCTCCAAATTGCAATCATGGGGGTATTTTTGGTGCAATTCCAGGGCACAAACTAACTTATTGGGTAATGACTCAAAAACTATCCGGTCCAAGCAATGAATATATTCATCATGACTCATTAAATGCATATTTGGAACAACTTTGTCACCTAGAATGCCCAAAATCTTATGGTTTGACTCTACAAATGGCAAACATGAGGGTATTTTTGGTGCAATTCTAGGGCACAAACTAACTTATTGGGTAATGACTCCAAAAGTATCCGGTCCAAGCAATAAATACATTCATCATGACAAATCAAATGCATATTGGAAACAACTTTGTCACATAGAATGCCCAAAATCTTAAGGTTTGACTCTACAAAAGGCAATCATGGGGGTATTTTTGGTGCAATTCTAGGGCACAAACTGAGTTATTGGGTAATGACTCAAAAAGTATCTGGTCCAAGCCATGAATACATTCATCATGACTCATCCAATACATATTGGGAACAACTTTGTCACATATAATGCCCAAAATCTTAAGGTTTGACTCTCCAAATGGCAATCATGGGGGTATTTTTGGTGTAATTCTGGGGCACAAACTAACTTATTGGGTAATGACACAAAAAGTATCCGGTCCAAGCAATGAATACATTCATCATGACTCATTAAATGCATATTGGGAACAACTTTGTCAATTAGAACGCACAAAATCTCAAGGTTTGACTCTACAAATGGCAATCATGGGGGTATTTTTGGTGCAATTCTAGGGCACAAACTGAGTTATTGGGTAATGACTCCAAAAGTATCTGGTCCAAGCCAGGAATACATTCATCATGACTCATCCCATGCATATTGTGAACAACTTTGTCACATAGAATGCCCAAAATCTTAAGGTTTCACTCTACAAATGGCAATCATGGGGGTATTTTTGGTGCAATTCTAGGGCACAAACTGAGTTATTGGGTAAAAACTCAAAAAGTATCTGGTCCAAGCCATGAATACATTCCTCATGACTCATCCAATACATATTGGGAACAACTTTGTCACACAGAATGCCCAAAATCTTAAGGTTTGACTCTCCAAATGGCAAACATGGGGGTATTTTTGGTGTAATTCCGGGGCACAAACTAACTTATTGGGTAATGACACAAAAAGTATCCGGTCCAAGCAATGAATACATTCATCAGGACTCATTAAATGCATATTGGGAACAACTTTGTCACGTAGAATGCAGAAAATCTCAAGGTTTCACTCTACAAATGGCAATCATGGGGGTATTTTTGGTGCAATTCTAGGGCAAAAAGTAACTTATTGGGTAATGACTCCAAAAGTATCCGGTCAAAACTATGAATACATTCATCATGACCAATCAAATGCATATTGGAAACAACTTTGTCACATAGAATGCCCAAAATGTTGTGGTTTGACTCTACAAATGGCAATCATGGGGGTATTTTTGGTGCAATTCTAGGGCACAAACTGAGTTATTGGGTAATGACTACAACAATATCTGGTCCAAGCAATGAATACCTTCATCATTACTCATCCAATGCATATTGGAAACAACTTTGTCACACAGAATGCCCAAAATGTTGTGGTTTGACTCTACAAATGGCAATCATGGGGATATTTTTTGTGCAATTCCAGGGCACAAACTAACTTATTGGGTAATCACTCAAAAACTATCCGGTCCAATCCATGAATACATTTATCATGACTCATCCAATGCATATTGGAAACAACTTTGTCACACAGAATGCCCAAAATGTTGTGGTTTGACTCTACAAATTGCAATCATGGGGGTATTTTTGATGCAATTCAAGGACACAAACTAACTTATTGGGTAATGACTCATAAAGTATCTGGTCAAAGCCATGAATAAATTAATCATGACTCATCAATGACATATTGGGAACAACTTTGTCACATAGAATGCCCAAAATGTTGTGGTTTGACTCTCCAAATGGCAAACATGGGGGTATTTTTGATGCAATTCCAGGACACAAACTTACTTATTGGGTAATGACTCATAAAGTATCTGGTCAAAGCCATGAATAAATTAATCATGACTCATCAATGACATATTGGGAACAACTTTGTCACACAGACTGCCCAAAATGTTGTGGTTTGACTCTCCAAATGGCAAACATGGGGGTATTTTTGATGCAATTCCAGGACACAAACTTACTTATTGGGTAAGGACTCAAAAAGTATCTGGTCCAAGCCATGAATACATTCATCATGACTCATCAAATGCATATTGGGAACAACTTTGTCACACAGAATGCCCAAAATGTTGTGGTTTGACTCTACAAAAGGCAATCATGGGGATATTTTGGTGCAATTGTAGGGCACAAACTAACTTATTGGGTAATGACTCAAATAGTATCGGGTCCAAGCCATGAATACATTCATCATGACTCATCCAATGCATATTGGAAACAACTTTGTCACATAGAATGCCCAAAATCTTTAGGTTTGACTCTACAAATGGCAAACATGGGGATATTTTTGGTGCAATTCCAGGGCACAAAGTAACTTATTGGGTAAGGACTCAAAAAGTATCTGGTCCAAGCCATGAATACATTCATCATGACTCGTCATCAAATGCATATTGGGAACAACTTTGTCAGAGAGAATGCCCAAAATGTTGTGGTTTGACTCTCCAACTGGCAAACATGAGGGTATTTTGGGTACAATTCCAGGGCACAAACTACCTTATTGGGTAATGAATCAAAAAGTATACGGTCCAAGCAATGAATACATTCCTCGTGACTCATCAAATGCATATTGGGAACAACTTTGTCACACAGAATGTGTTGTTACTCTAAAAATCGACCAAAGGTATATGATGTTAAAATTTAAAGAGATGTGAGCTCAGAGAGACGCTCTTATTTTACTGTGTATTTCACTGTATGGGGGCTCTCTGTATTTTACATGGTAGAGATCTTTCCCGGTTATCTGTTATCTTCTTCGTACCGATACTGCTGTTGCTGTTGCTGTATTAACGTCGTGTTGGTCTTACTGTATCGGTCATTTGTGTTGTTAAGTAATCTGTTCGATGGGGCGTATGCTTGTTCGTGGTATATATGCTAGATATGAGGCCTATCGGGAATCAGTATTGATTTTCTTGATTGCAATAAGTAATTTCCTCACGGGATATCAAGTAAATTCTTTTGAATGTACTTATGGATTCCAAGTGTTCGCTTATTGGTCAGGTCTTTGGATATGTCTTGTTTCTAACCAATTACTGTCTTTTGTTTGTAGTCCTAAGTGGTATCGTTTTTACCACTTAGGGATTTCCAAGTAGTGGAGGTGCTTTTGGTTCTAATGCTATTTCAGCGGAATATTCGTATCTCGTACTCCGCACCTCGGTCGTCGTTTCGTCGGCTTTTTCGATCGAATTTGATGCCAACACAGTCCGTATTTTTCGCCGACAACACACCCCTTGATCCAATACTCTATTTGCGTAGTATTGGATTACTGTCGGAGTATATCATCCTGAGTTTTATCGGTAGATAGATTGAGATCTAACGTTTGGATCAACCGATTGATGGATCAAACGTTCACATCGAATCGGAATTGTTCGATCGCTTCTCCTATTAATACTGTCGAAGCGCGCACTGCCGACTGGTTTAACCTGGGTAGTGTCCCATGATATATCTTGCATGTCGGGCGTGCAAGATCCATCCCAATGGTTTGGTTAGGTCATCCGCCGGATTGATAACTCCAGGAATATGAATCATATTGATTTCACCATTTTCTTTCCATGCTTGAATTGCAAAGAACCTGATTTCAATGTGCCTGGTTCTTTCAGTTGGCTTCTGAGCATTGATGATCTCAATTGCTGATGCGTTGTCTTCATAGATCGGAGTTGGACCAACTTGGGCAAAACCTAATTCCTTGAGTATAGACCTGAGATATCTGGCTGTTTTGGCTGCTGTGACAGCGGCAATGAACTCAGCTTCGGTAGAACTCTGTGCAGTAAGTGACTGAGCTTTGGATCTGTAAACAATTGCCCCACCAGCATAAGTGAAGACGTATCCTGTGGTGGACCTCCGGTGTTTTGGATCATTTCCATATGCGGCGTCCACAAAACACATCAGTTTGGCTTGCTTGATATCTTCAGGGAATTTTGGGAGTGATACATCTTGGGCTACGTCGGTGTATGGTTCTCCTGATGGAAGAGATGGTTCTGCATTCGGTCTATAGAATCTAATACCCCAGGACCTGGTTGTTCTGAGATATCGAGCGATGTTCTTCGGACTGGAATAGTGGAATGCAGTGGGATTGGAACTGTATTTTGACATCAGGGTCACTGCATAGCCAATGTCTGGCCGGCAGCTCACATATGCAAACATCATTTCACCTAAGAGTGTTCTGTAGGAGAACCCAGATGTGGATTGTAATGCAGCGTGTTCCTTGGTGCCTTCTAATGGTCCATTCGTATGTGATTGCAGTTGGCTCAGTACTTCAGTAGATAACGGCGCTGATGGTTTGGAGTGGGGTTTCATCTTAGAATCAGTCTCCCAACCATGGGATGTCATGATCCGGTCGATGTAATTGGCGCAGGACAGTTCAATGTAATCAGCTGTTTGTTTGACGTCAATTCCATTAAAGTCCTCGAGCAATCCCAATTTTGTAAAGGGGATCACGTCTTCCTTTGGTAGTTTGAGCCTTGCACCTATAATGTCATAGATCTTGTCAGATATGGACTCTGATGTGCAAGCCAGTGCAAAATCATCAACTTGTCTCAGCATGTAGACCGTTTCACCTTCGAAAACTGTCGTGTAGATCGTCCTGTCATGTGTGGTGGTTTTGAAGTTGAGATCGGGACCTTTCAAGATCTTGTTGATATGGGTTTCCCAGAGTCTTCCAGATTCTGGGTGGCCTTGAAGTGCTCGAAGGACTGGAAGCACCAATCGTCTGTCTATGTCCTTGTCATGCTTGTGTCTGTACCATTCTGCATATGCATCGTCAATAGCCATGTACGTAGGGATGTTGGGCCCTGGAGAATGGGCATAGGCGTCTGCAGCATCACCCCCGTACACTTTGAGGTTGAGGCTTGCAGCAATAGCAAAGAATAACCTTTGAATGGGATGTTCAACACATGATGAGTATGACATTGCTATGGCATGCAGGGTTGGGGCTGCATATTTGCTTCCATTGCAACATTGCCTGGCTCTTCTGACACCATTTCTTTTCACACTGTATTGCCAGTGAGGTCTGAGGATGATAGCATCGGGGTCCTTAGGATATGGAATTGGTGATCCAAACATTTCCAAATCTTCAAACTGATCAAGCTGTTTTCGCTCCCCAGCTTGCCATTCAGGCCATGTAGATAAAGGCTTGAGATTCCTTCGAGTGAAGTGCCCTAGTGCTTGTTCTTCAGGTGTGGTTGCCTTGGAGTTGATGGCCTTGATGAAAAGTTCAATTTCTTCAGTTGGTAGTGAATCTGCATCTAGTGGTAGTTCATGGTTGCCTGGTTTGTGAAGCTTGGTGATGGCTCGAAGTGATGCAATATCAATAGTGGGAATGACAACCTCCATGTCATCCTCAGTTGGGGCTAGGTGTTTTTGGATGTTGGCATGGAGTGTTTCAGTGCTATCAACCTGGTTGATTCTCGATTGTATCAGCTGCTTGTATTTGGTACCAATGCGCTTGATGGTTTGAATGGAGGAAATCCGGTCCAAGAATGGTGGATCTTCTTCAGCAGTGGGTTCCTTCCAGGAGGTATTGGGAGCAAATAAGCCATATTCATTTGAGTGTTTCCTGACCTCCTTCATAGATAATTTCTCTTCAAGTGCAAAGGTAATTGGTGTATCTATTGAAGAATCCCGCACCCCTCGATCGTGGCAGAGCTGTAAAGCTGTAGTAACATCAGCAGCAGTAAAGACACGATTGTGATTGATAGATACAATATAAGCGCCTCGGAGCTTTGAGAGAGTCTTCTTACGAGAGGAGAAAAGCTTGGAGGCAGGACTGTTTGGAAGGATATCGGTGATGTAAGCTCTGCCAATCAGTGAGTCATTGGCATAGCGAAGACCAAAGGCCGGATCAGCGCAAGATGGGGAGACAGTGAGTCGGAGATTTGTGAGATCCGCAAAGGGGGAGATGGAGAATTGGAATTCACTGGATGACACCTCATGGGGTTCTGCAGGAAGTGGAGTGTTGTCATCAGTCCGGAGCAGGTGCTTGACATTGGTTGGGAGGTCTGCAAGTGGGAGATCATTCATCCCTTCATCAAATCTGACATGGGTGGCTATTTTGACGCGGTGGGTCTCAGTGTCATACCAAAGAATGTTTCTTGTAGTGTATGGGACGAAACCCAGGAAGATGCCTTTGCGTGCATTGGGTTTGAGTTTAATAGATCTTTTGCCTGGCGGTCGAACCCAAACTCTACAACCAAAGGTTCGGAAATCAGTAAGGTTTTCCTTACGGCCAGTTGCCAATTCCAATGGTGAATGTAGTTGGTTGCCTTCAGGGAAAGCATTGGACAACCGAAGTGCATGGTAGAAAGCAAAGGGCCAGAACTTGATGGGCAAATTAGCACCAGACAGCATTGTCCTCATGGAGTTAGCAAGAGTTCGGTGTGCTCGTTCAACTGTACCATTCTGGTGTGAAGCGTCCGCGCCAGTGGGGAAAATTGAATATCCAAATGCAGAGAATAGGTTTCTGATGTCAGGATTGTGATAGAGTTCTCCACCTTGATCAACTGAAACATACTTGTCGGCACAAGTTGGGTTGTGCTGGGCGAAGAAATGCTCTAACCAGTGTAGTGGCGCTGCTTTAGAGATTCGCGTGTCGCCATATTTCATACCAGTATAGTGGTCTGTGATGAGAATCCAAGCAGTTTCTCCATGAATGCCTTCATAATCTCGCTTGCGTTTGCTGTTGGAGGATTTGGTACCTGAGAATGCAAAATCAATAGATAAACCCTGAAACGGTTGTGTGGCCTTGCGTGTGGAATGCGAGCCAGCAGGTGCTTTGGTTTGCTTACATTGTATGCAAGTTGGACATTGGTCAAGAATACTGGTTTGCCGTTTGAACTTTGGGACTCCAATGATATGCTTATGAGCTTGATACAGAAAATCATCGCATGGGTGTCCCAACCTTTGGTGCCACAGGAGTTTCGATGTCTTGGTTTTGATGGCTTGGATTGGGATATTTTTTTCCACAATCTTGGTGAAAAACAGTTTGGCATCAAACCTTGGCATGTCACTGGTATCAGACTGAGCTTTCGCTGCTTCAGTGCATGTCTGCAGATTGACAAGATTTGTGTATATATCATACCTGTAGTTGTTAATTGCTTCTTTGGAGGCCAGTTCACAAGCTTCCTTGAACTGCATGTCAGTCGCTAAGGCATAGGCGGACGATGTTGCACAATTGGCATATGGAGAGGCAATATCAACGTCTGGGATCAGTACTGGGTGTGTATAGCATTGACCATCAATGATGCTTCCATGGAGGACAATGCTGCAGGCAGTGTTCTGCTTGTGATGACAAATAATGGTGAGGTTGCCATTTTGTGGAGCAGATGAGTCAAGGTTCTCAGTGAATGATTTATGGATGGACTGTCCACTGAACTGACATCGCATACGGGATGTCATTCCACAGAGATCATTCTCACTCAGTAATGTTGTTGACAGGGAGGGAGAATAGTAGACGAAGACTTTGATATATCCAATGTGATTCGGTGCTGGGATATGCAAATATCCTGAGCCTTCAGGGATGCAGGTAGCTGCTGTGCCCCCTATTGCTGATGTAAGCCTGACAGGACATTTTCTTATCTTGGTGTAAGGTTTGTAACCGTGCAGGATGTATTTGAGGTTTGTGCAGGAAACCTTTGCACCGGTGTCAATCTGAGCCCGGACACCCCGTTGGAAGTAGGCTGTAGCTGCAATAGGGTCCGGTGGGACGAGGGATTGCACATTGTATGTATCAACTGGCGTAGGGTTGTCCCTATCGAAATTGGGATCCTCATTGGTCTTCAGGTGTGTTTCCAATGTAGGGGATGTAGCCCTGAGTGATTCCATGTCACAGTAGACATCAATGGGGATTGATGACTGGAAGCTGTCCTTGGGAAGGAGGTTGACGGCACCAATTATGACAGATTCGTAGGAGCTGGCACTGCTGGAGTCCAAGGAGGGGCATAAGCTGCTCACTTGAGGCGTTGGGGCGTTGTCAAATCCTTGAGGATCATCTTGAGGTGATGTCATAGTATGGCTGCAAGAAAGACTTTCTATTCTTGGCCATTGCAAAAATTTTGTCCTTCTACTGCAGCATCAGGTGAAACCTTATCTTGATCTTCATTACCAATGTTGATCTGTGAGATTTGTTGGGTGGAATCCAAGAGTTGTTGGGTCTGCTTATTGGATTTGTTCAGAAAAACAGCCGCAGCAATCCTATGTTTCTTCAGGGACTCAATATCTTGCAACGCAGGACAATTATCGAAATTGTGACCGGACATGTGGCAAACGATACATTTTCTGGATGTGTCAAAAAGACTAGGTTGCTTATGAAATGCCGTGATGGCATTGCAGTATGCTTGGTGGAGGAAGGGATCGTCAGATTCTTCGTCCATCTCCGGGTAGCCAAGTGATTCAATCAGGCTGATTGAGTGTGAGGTCAAGGTAGAAGGTGTCCTAACAGTGCTGTTGCTAGCGCGTTTTTGAAATCTCTCATTGCGCCGGTGACCTGGTCTGGTACCTGAGACAGGCAATTGCTTGGGCTGGATTGGTTTGGAGGTGTCCCTCTTGTACTTTTGTTCAGCCTTGATCTCTTGTTCATAGGTTTGAAGGGTTTGTAGAAGCCTACCTGCCTTGTATTTGTCTCTTTTGAATTGATCATCAGAGTCGCGTTCATCTTCTGTCTTTTTGAAGAGCTCTTCTGAGAGGGTGGTTCCTGCAATCAGGTTGCTAACTTCTTCTGTTGAACTGATAGTGCTGGGTTGGTTTTGGAGGAACACTCTAAGTCTCAGATAATCCTTGTACCGGAAGTAGTATTCTTCAAGAGATTCATTTGGATCTTGGTTGGGAGGGTTTCTGACCATTCTGCTGGCGTTGGATGGCCTTTTTGAGTTGGGATGCGTTTGAGCAATAACTGTGTATAGCGCTTCATATCCCTGTCCGCCTTCAAAGCTCTGAATAGTGGCCTTCATACTTGCACATGAGTCAGGGATGATTTTATCAGTTCTTAGTGCAGTGTAAATGAGATTTCCCCATTCATTGATAGCCAATTCATATCTTGAAGGTAGGTCGTGCGGGGGGTCATCACCAATTGTGAATCCTCTGAGGTGGTCAGCTTCACGTCTGAACAGGTAGTATGGGTGCACATAAATATGATGTTGCTGGGAATGAGCTGTGATTTCTCGGTACCATTTCCTAACCTGGGGGTCCGTTGCATCCTTTAGTTGTGGGAATCCTGAGAGGAACAGTTTGTCTCTAGCAGCTTCCTTGGACTTGTCTGAGGCTCTGGTCAAATCAAAACAGTCACCACTTCTGGTGATCAGACGTTGGTCGTTTCTCCCGCTGCCTAGATTGTGTAGGTAGTAGTTTTGCCTGACAATGGTTTCATTTCCCGATGAGTCGGTGTAGGTGATTGGGAAGTCTTTCATGTCATCTCTGGTGAGGAATTCATCTTTCCTGTAGTAACGGTCCTTCACTGGTGGTGGTAAGGTCGCCGGATTCCATGGGAGGTCAAGGGACGCTTGGTGGTTGGCGCCGGCATTGTTGTTGTTGTTGTTATTGTTGACCAGTTGCTGTAGTAGGGTGGTTAACTGTCCCATCTCGGTAGGGGAGACAGATGCAGCCGTTGCAGCAGGTGGTGCCGTTGCGGCAGGTGTATCTGGAACGTCTACCTCATCATCTGATGGTGGGTCTCCAGTGTAGGCTTCCATGAATAGGTCTGGGCGCCAATTTTTTTTGAAACGCCAGTGGGTAATTGTGATTTCGATTAGAACAATTGGCTCATCATCTGTGTTGGTCCGAATGGCATGTTTTGCAGCAGCGTCAAATTCTGTTTTGTATCTCATGCGTTTTGTAGATCCACCATTTCTGACATGCTTGATAACACATTTGTCGAGGAGATTGGCAATGTGGCCTTTTGTTATTTCATCCGGTGGTGGCTCTACTAGGTTGATGGCTATGGCCTTTGCAATGCAATTGAGGATGTGGAGTTGTGGATCCGGAGCTATTTCTAGTGGTCCTTCTTCTTCTTCTTCATCCTCGCGGGTCACAAAGAATTCTGAGAGTTCGTCTTTGCCAATGATTTCGGAGTAGGCTTTGTTTAGGGATGTGGCCGCAGTTGGGTTGCTAGCACTTGCAAATCGGAATTCGATTCCAAAAATTGGAGTCCAGTCAAATGGAGCTGTTGGCATGGTTCAATTTGTTTGTTGTTAACCGGCGATTAATTGTTGTTGATGTCGTCGTCGATTTCGGCGTTGTGGTGTTGACCGGTAATGCAATTGGCTTGTATTAATGTGACCGTAATCGTGCGATCCTTGTAGCGAATCGTCGTCGTTAATGTCGTTGTTGGCGAATAAGACAAGATTCTTGTAGGGCAATCGTCGAGTAATGGATGGAGGTATTGAAATTGAAATATCAAGAGATCGTCGAAAGAATGATCCGCGGGGACGACCGAAGGAATGTTCCGAAGGAGGAACAAACGTCTCTGTGGAATGTAGTGAATAAAGCAACTGTCGTAGGGTGAGTTGCAGTCTGTTGTATTGTGGGATAAAGAAGTGCGTAGCACAATCAAATGGGCGTCGATGGTCCTTTATGGGGATGATGGACGCGGAAGAAGGTATGGATGGGTGATTGCAATCGACGTGGCTGGTGCAATGGGCTGTTATGAAGCTTGTTTGTCCGGAGACGGTGATAATTAACCTTGCGGGCCGGTCACAGATGTCCGGAACGATCGTTGGGGATGAGATTGAAGTATCGAGTGATCGTCGGAACGATCCTCGGAGGTGCAGAAATAACCAAAGGAATTAACCAAAGAAAAAAATCAACCGTCGGAGAAGACAGTCGAAGACTCGGAAGAAGAAGACGTTGGATCGCAATTACAGGGCGTTGCGCAGGGCAATTGGCGTATCCGGTGCGATGGTCGTGAATTACAAAGAGAAGATTCTTGTAGAGGGATCTGTATCACACCCCTTGATTCACGAGCAGGGAGAAAGAGAGAGAAAGAATGAGACAGGGGGAGGCCGAGAATGTGCCGCACAGGGAGCTAAGCACAGAATTTCCTCTGGATTTAACCGACAGTGGAGGTGCTGAACGGCCGGAGATAGGTAGCTTAAGGTAAACACTGGTGCTCTTGCGGGACACAAGTGTAAGTTATAAGGGCTCTATAACCTGTTGTTACTCTAAAAATCGACCAAAGGTATATGATGTTAAAATTTAAAGAGATGTGAGCTCAGAGAGACGCTCTTATTTTACTGTGTATTTCACTGTATGGGGGCTCTCTGTATTTTACATGGTAGAGATCTTTCCCGGTTATCTGTTATCTTCTTCGTACCGATACTGCTGTTGCTGTTGCTGTATTAACGTCGTGTTGGTCTTACTGTATCGGTCATTTGTGTTGTTAAGTAATCTGTTCGATGGGGCGTATGCTTGTTCGTGGTATATATGCTAGATATGAGGCCTATCGGGAATCAGTATTGATTTTCTTGATTGCAATAAGTAATTTCCTCACGGGATATCAAGTAAATTCTTTTGAATGTACTTATGGATTCCAAGTGTTCGCTTATTGGTCAGGTCTTTGGATATGTCTTGTTTCTAACCAATTACTGTCTTTTGTTTGTAGTCCTAAGTGGTATCGTTTTTACCACTTAGGGATTTCCAAGTAGTGGAGGTGCTTTTGGTTCTAATGCTATTTCAGCGGAATATTCGTATCTCGTACTCCGCACCTCGGTCGTCGTTTCGTCGGCTTTTTCGATCGAATTTGATGCCGACACAGTCCGTATTTTTCGCCGACAACAGAATGCTGGAAATGTTGTGGTTTGACTCTCGAAATGGCAAACATGATGAGGGTATTCTTGGTGCAATTCTAGGGCACAAACTGAGTTATTGGGTAATGACTCCAAAAGTATCCGGTCAAAACTATGAATACATTTATCAGGACTCATCAAATGCATATTGGGAACAACTTTGTCACTCAGAATGCCCGAAATGTTGTGGTTTGACTATCCATATGGCAAACATGAGGGTATTTTTGGTGCAATTCCAGGGCACAAGCAGTCTCATTTGGTAATGACTACCAAAGTTTTTGTACCAGGCCATGATTGCATATCACATGACTTACGAAATGCATGTTGGGAACAACTTTTAAATGCATATTGGGAACAAATTTGCCACACACAGTACAGACAATGTTGTGGTTTGTAGATACAAATGGCACACAAGACAGTACGGTATGTTAGGTGCAGTCTAAGAGATTCTAGTACATGTAACTAGAGGTTTGAAATACATAACCTTAGTGTGATCAAAAGTTTCCCTTCTGAAAAAATTATGGCGCGGGAGGGCTGGCTGGCACAGGTACGTGATCTACTTCTACAAATATAACAGCACGCCCAAAACCAGACAACACACAAAAGAAGTTAGGGCAAACAACATAGTACAGAACCCGCGGAAAAACTCTACACACAAAACATCTTACACATACTACACGAAACACCGTACACACACACACACACACACACACACACACGACACACACAACACACACAACACAAAACACCGTACACAACCCGACAAAATTATTAGTACACACACATAACCACACAAAAAGAAACACATGATTCTTGATTGACACCGTTTTCAGAAAATATAAAATAAAAAAATTGAATGCTATCGGAAAGACACGACGAAGCAAAAAATCCGAGGGGAGGACCCTTCGAAACAACAAAACCATCCGGCCCGGTGATCATCAAAATACAGGGGACAACAACGGTAAGAAAAAAAGATTGAAAACAAACACCGCAATTACTAACAAAGTGAGTAACAGTAATACCACAACTATGAACGCATCAAAGGGCAACAGTAAAAAAAATGGTACCGACAACACATTTTCTACTACTACAAACACGGAAGAACAAAACACCATCAACCAGAGTAACGAACCAGCACTGAGCATTACCAACACAACCACCACTACAGTAACGAACCAGCAGAAAGAAGGAACAAAAACAAATGTGGTAGAGAAAACATCTAACGGAGAATGCTACAATTTAGAGGATGTTGCCGAACTTGTCATGAAAAAAATCCAATATGACAAATTGGCAGAGGAAGTGGCAAAACACTTACGGCAACAAGAGAGGGAACCACATATAGGGGTGGGAAAGGTAGTAATGGTACATAAACAAACGGAGGCAACCATGCAGGGAGAGGGGACTGATAATGCCGGCGACACAAGAGAACGAGCAGTAAGTACAATTACAGACGAATATGGGCTTATAACAGACAACGATATGCTTAAGGCTTTGAGTGATATGACTGAAACAGTGGACAAGCAGCTAAGGGATTACGTCAAAAAACATTGGTACCCCAACATGAAGTTCCCTATCAATGACAAGGTAACGGCGCATGTAATACAAAAAGCTGTTAAAGCAAATGCGGTTATGAAGCCACAAAATATTCCACTTGCGTCATTCTGTTCCTTTTACAGGAAACAAGTAGGGACAGTACTGACTGCATTGAGGCACAACTCACAAACATTAGCGAGAAAAAACTGGATAGGTAAATACAGGTGGGAGAATTGGTTGTTGAAATTAGGAATTTTGGAATCTATTTTTGGTCCGACAACACTAACATGCTGCCCGTTGATACTGATGATACTTCCGTACAGACGATTACAGAAAAGGTCGAGTCCCTATCACATTCCCTGGTACTGTGGCAGTTATTGAAGGCACAGAATATGACGACACAGGTATTTTAAACCCTAAATACAGAACATACAAAGACGCGGAAGATGAAGATTTTTATTATTTTGTTACAAGAATCATGTCGGCAATCAATCGGACAAATTCCAATTTCAAACAACGGAAGAAGAGGCACTTGCTGAGTGATATATTTACTATAGCAGATGAAGCATTTGCATTGGTACTGATCTACAATGAGCATCATGTATGGGTGAACCAGCAGCGGCGAAAGGCTGATGCCACGATTCCGCGACAAAAAAAAATTCTGCGATTCAGACAGTGGAAGCAGAAATGGATGGATGGAGGAAGGACAAGAGTTGTTCAGTGACTTGTGCGACAAAATTGGCGAGATGCGAAAACACCCAGAAACAGGAAGGAAATTGGAAGAAATGATGAGGGACAGATTTAGGAACGAAAGTTCAACAGATTACACCAAGAAAAATAAGCATGGCTATGCAAATATTACTAGTAGCAGCTCCACTAATTGTAGTGGACCAAAAAAGAAAAAGAAAAGAAACATCTATATTGATCCGGCAATAACAGCATCGATGAATGAAAGTTTATCTATTGGTGAACTAATGTAGAAAATAACAGTACATACATAATACAAAACTACTACTAATCTTGAACTTAATTGAGAGAATATTAGAAATAATGGAGGATTCGTAATACGTTGCAATAGGAATAAATAAAGCATAATAGAATCTACATTTTAAAAAGGGAATATTGTAGTCAAGAAAAATAATACACAATTAGGAGAGCAGAATCGAATTGTTGTTTGGTAGATTAATATTTTGGAATTAATACTGACTCAAGATTTCTTTTTTATTCGTGAATAGAAGTAAGTGTTGTTTGTACAGAATAATAATTCGGTTCTGCTAGAGACTGAAATAAATTATTTTTATTCGAGAGTAGAGTAATGTGCATCACACGCACAGAAATAGTGCTGAGTTTACATATACCCTTATACGATTATCGCGAATTTCAGGGTGTCCAGAAATATTGCCGTGTTAAAATCACGCACAAAATTTGTGCGCGAGAAGTAAATTTGAACCCCGCGAAACAGTTCTCGGACGCAGATCCCTGTTTTTCCTGTTTTTGGAACGGCGTTGCAAATTGCAAAATGTGCCCTTTTTGTATTTATGGGATCACACCCCAAATCCCTGTTTTTCCTGTTTTTGGAACGGCGTTGCAAATTGCAAAATGTGCCCTTTTTGTATTTGTTGTAACTCTAAAAATCGACCAAAAGGTATAGGATAATTGAAATTTAAAGAGAAGTGAGCTTAGAGAGAGGCTCTTATTTTTACTAGGTATTTTCACTGTGTATCGGGGCTCTCTGCTGTATTTTTATGTGTTAGAGATCTTCCCCGGTGACTTGGTCTTCATCGGATCGATACTGGTTCTGCTGCTGCTGTATTAGCGGTGTGTATTGGTCTTACTGTATCAGTCATTCGATGGTATTGGTCATTTTGTCATATACGAGGTTAAGTGTTTTATCCAATGGGGCATAGGCTTGTTCATGGTATTTGAGATAGATGAGGCCCATCCGGTATCGGTATTGATTCTCGTGATTGCAATAAGTAATTTCCTCACGGGACATCAAGTAGATTCTTCTGAATTTACTTAAGTGTTCCAAGTGTTTACTTATCGTTCAGATCTTTGGATATTTCTTGTTTCTAACCGATTATCCTCTTTTGTTTGTAGCCTTAGGTGATATTGTCTTTACCACTTAAGGATTTTCAAGTAGTGAAGGTTCGTTTGATTCTAATGCTTCATCATCGGAGTATTCGTATCTCTGTGTTAATCTTACGTACCTTGGTCGTCGTTTCGTTTGTCGGCTTTTTCAATTGAATTTGATGCCGACAAAGCCCGTGTTTTTCGCCGACAACAGTATTTCCCGGTTCTCACCTTTTATCCCCCCCAAAAAACCCTTTTTTCCTTTTTTTGGAACGGCATTGCAAATTGCAAAATGTGCCCTTTTTGTATTTGTTGTAACTCTAAAAATCGACCGAAAGGTATAGGATAATTGAAATTTAAAGAGAAGTGAGCTCAGAGAGAGGCTCTTATTTTTACTAGGTATTTTCACTGTGTATCGGGGCTCTCTGCTGTATTTTTATGTGTTAGAGATCTTCCCCGGTGACTTGGTCTTCATCGGATCGATACTGGTTCTGCTGCTGCTGTATTAGCGGCGTGTATTGGTCTTACTGTATCAGTCATTCGATGGTATTGGTCATTTTGTCATATACGAGGTTAAGTGTTTTATCCAATGGGGCATAGGCTTGTTCATGGTATTTGAGATAGATGAGGCCCATCCGGTATCGGTATTGATTCTCGTGATTGCAATAAGTAATTTCCTCACGGGACATCAAGTAGATTCTTCTGAATTTACTTAAGTGTTCCAAGTGTTTACTTATCGTTCAGATCTTTGGATATTTCTTGTTTCTAACCGATTATCCTCTTTTGTTTGTAGCCTTAGGTGATATTGTCTTTACCACTTAAGGATTTTCAAGTAGTGAAGGTTCGTTTGATTCTAATGCTTCATCATCGGAGTATTCGTATCTCTGTGTTAATCTTACGTACCTTGGTCGTCGTTTCGTTTGTCGGCTTTTTCAATTGAATTTGATGCCGACAAAGCCCGTGTTTTTCGCCGACAACAGTATTTCCCGGTTCTCACCTTTTATCCCCCCCAAAAAACCCTTTTTTCCTTTTTTTGGAACGGCATTGCAAATTGCAAAATGTGCCCTTTTTGTATTTGTTGTAACTCTAAAAATCGACCGAAAGGTATAGGATAATTGAAATTTAAAGAGAAGTGAGCTCAGAGAGAGGCTCTTATTTTTACTAGGTATTTTCACTGTGTATCGGGGCTCTCTGCTGTATTTTTATGTGTTAGAGATCTTCCCCGGTGACTTGGTCTTCATCGGATCGATACTGGTTCTGCTGCTGCTGTATTAGCGGTGTGTATTGGTCTTACTGTATCAGTCATTCGATGGTATTGGTCATTTTGTCATATACGAGGTTAAGTGTTTTATCCAATGGGGCATAGGCTTGTTCATGGTATTTGAGATAGATGAGGCCCATCCGGTATCGGTATTGATTCTCGTGATTGCAATAAGTAATTTCCTCACGGGACATCAAGTAGATTCTTCTGAATTTACTTAAGTGTTCCAAGTGTTTACTTATCGTTCAGATCTTTGGATATTTCTTGTTTCTAACCGATTATCCTCTTTTGTTTGTAGCCTTAGGTGATATTGTCTTTACCACTTAAGGATTTTCAAGTAGTGAAGGTTCGTTTGATTCTAATGCTTCATCATCGGAGTATTCGTATCTCTGTGTTAATCTTACGTACCTTGGTCGTCGTTTCGTTTGTCGGCTTTTTCAATTGAATTTGATGCCGACAAAGCCCGTGTTTTTCGCCGACAACAGTATTTCCCGGTTCTCACCTTTTATCCCCCCCAAAAAACCCTTTTTTCCTTTTTTTGGAACGGTGTTGCAAATTGCAAAATATGAACTTTTGGTCTTTAGGGGTTCACACCCCAAACCCCCTTTTTTCCTTTTTTTGGAACAGCGTTGCAAAAAATGCCCTTTCTGTCTTGATTGGCGGGAACCTAACAACAATCTACCGGTTTTCTGTTATTTGAAATGGCGTTGATTTCCATGCCCTTTTCCTGTGTTTGGAGACCAAAATTAACATCACATTTTTGAGTTTATTGTTGCAGGTTTTCTTTGTCAAGTTCATTTGACGATATTGCTTAACTCTTTCTCCGATTAGTGGAACAACGTTATATTTATCTCCGGTTTTTCAATGTAGGAAGAAGTATAGGTATGTTGAACCAAACGTCCGTATCACTGAAAATCAGGTTTACGAAATCAACGACACGGTAACAGGCACCTTACACATTGTCTTTTTTTTAGAAATGGTTTTTGAGAAATGGTTACCACTCTTGCGTTGCTACGTGAGTGGTGATCTCTTGTGAAAGAAGTTTCAAGTTGTACAATCCTTTTTTCATTCAATGTTTGCTCGTAACTAGGGTAAAATTGATTCACACAACAGTGATTCTCATTGTTTTCAAACAGTAAAAAATTGTCTCAAATTCTGATAACATTTGACATTACCAATGACACCTACCACTTATAGTGCTCGGAAGCGTGGGGCCGATCCACATTCAAATAACAAAAGGACAAATTGTAGGAAGGGTAGATTGAAAGATCCACCACCAAATAGTCTTGACAAACATGATGACGATCAAAATAAACATCGATATGAGGTCTATTGGAACCTTAAAGCAGCTTTGAAGGATGAGTCATATGGAACAGATGAGTTTGTAAAGAACCTCAGTGTGGAGGTTACAACATGTTTCACTGCATTGATGACGAAGGTTTACCTTGTATCCAAAATTATTGAATCCGAACCTAGGCCAGATTTCAGGAAGTCCACGTCTACTACTAAGTCGGCGGAAAAGAAGAAGGGGAGGGCAACAAAGAAAAAATCCGATACTACCTTAAGTGACTTAGGCCCTATTCCCCATCAAATAGATGTGATGGTGGATTTATTTTTGTATGAACTCGACAACGAGGTGACTGGAGTGTTGGGATTGTTGAGCAGGAAGCAAATAAGCGAGCGATTCAAGGACTACGACATGGCGAACAAGTGGAATAACTTCGAGTCACTGTTGCAGAATGTTAACGACAAATCAGGTGTGGATTCTCTCTATGGGCGCAACGTTGTGAACTACGATACAATTAAGAAGTACATGATAATGTACCATGAGATCTTGGTTTGGTACATGAATAATGTAAACTATCCACCCGGGTCAGACTATACGTCTGAGGATTTGTGTTTCCATACCAAAGGTGACAATTGTTCTCCCAGTGCCTTGAAACAATACGTCAAATCAATGAAGAACTTCTTGGACTGCCTTATGGCACAGTCCTCTCTACGTGTTTCAATGAGTCATAGCTACAATCAGGTTGACTTAGACAAACATTTCAAGAAGCAGCGTATTGAATGCTAAAAATCCTTACCCACACAACGGATCGAGTTTGTACGTCCAATAAATACCGATCGTATTGTGTCCAACAAAAAGATGATGAATATAACGGAACAAAGAACAGCTCTTCATGAGGTCCTTTGTAAATTTTGGGTTCTCTTTCAAGGGAAGGCGAAACGAATTTTTACAACCATAAACCTGGGTAACCTCGACATCAAACTTTTGACACACGAAGATTTCTATCAATATTTCTTACCCAAATTAATTCAGAATTCCTTCGTCTTGGGCACCACGGTACTTTCAGGGGAGAAGTGGGTTCCAGTAGGATTTCATCAACAAGGGGACACGAACATTCCGGAAACAGGTAAAGTGTTATTACCACTCCATTCTCCATTGGTCTTCCACTACGCCCTCAACTACAAGGACACGGTTTCAAACTATTATAACATACATTTTGAAATTGATGACGGCCGTGTCACCCTGTCACCATGCAAACTTGGCACCGGAAAGATAGATCTGGCACATTTCAAGGTGACGAAAGGAATCCTATATTTGGTGAAACAATGGTTGATTACAAAATTTGTCGACCACGGAACCAATCTGGGGGTGAATGTGGTCCTTTCTTTGGAAACAGCATGTAATCTGTTCATTTGTCAAGTACTATGTGCATCAATGATTCTAGTTGACGGCGTTGACTCATCCTTTGATTGTTCGATTGACAATGTTTGTAAGAAAATTATACAAAAAGTCTTCAAATCCCCTCACAAAGGATGTTTTGGTTACGATCATGTGATGGAAACAATTGAAGGTTTGGTATTGACCAAAAGGAGTTTTCTAAAAGGAGCAATGGTCCCTGAATCGAGGGAGGAAAATGTTCCCTATTTTCAAAGGAATGATCGATTGTACATTTTCCCAACGGCCGGTGTTCTGACTAAGACCCAGTTTGCCCATGTCAATTTTGAAGATAGACCGGAAGAACTTGTAACTGGCATTTTGGAACTGTCCGGTTTGGAAGACCAACATAAGAATCAAACTTGTGTTACAAGGTTCCTTCAATACGATGTGAACTCACAACAAGAGGTGCACCAACAAGTATTTATGGAACACATTCCATATGTGTTCCGTGAGATATTCGTAATTGATCCGGAAGTTGTCCAACGTCATACTTGGGTTGAAGAACTCATTCACTACAGCTACCTTCCAGAAATGGGTACCATATTTACACCGTTGACAGAAAAACTAGCAATATATTTGTTGGAAAAGTTGGATGATCTATCGTCGGCAAACCTTGTAGTTCAATTTCTGGAAGATAACGTTGTCAACAATTATGGAAAGGGAACGGGAGAGTTGAATCCTGCGTTCAAACACCTCCAGGGTCGTGACTTTGTTTTGTACAAACCGTCGGACTTGCTAACTTGGGATTGCTTCAAAACATCAAAGGTTGAAATAAATGAGTTCAACAAATCAAATAACACCTACCGGGTAGGATGGGTTACATTAACTTTCAATACGACAAATGATTCCAAGCGTGGATTCATCCCACCCTGGGTTGTTCAAGTTGACGGTGGCAATGTTGGCAAGAGGAACAATCTCAATGAGGGGAGAAATAACGATAGTGGATCAACAGTTACCGGCGAGTGTTCGAAAAATAAGCCCAACCAATCTAAAGAATCAGGAATTGACACAACTAAGGGTAATTCAAAGGATACTGGTTTGACCAACAAAACAAGTAAGACATGTGAAAAAGAGGGTTCAAATGTAAGGGAAGAAAAGGTTATAGATTTGGAGAAAAGCCCTATTCACGCCGTTGTAACCCTGCCAAAATTTCCTGTGACAATTAATGGACGTCGAACCACACAACCTTTCGACATATGTTTGCTGTTGAAAGATCCGGATCCAGAGATAATGTTTCCCATTTACAAAATCAACGAACAAGTTTGTTACACTGCCAGAAGAAACGGCCCAGTTCTAATTGGAGAGGTTAGTAGGTACCTTTTCAGCGCCTACGAGCAATATGAAAATTTTCCGGGTTACCGGCTTATTTTCAAAAAAGGTAAGGCGGGGGAGCATTCCAAATGGTGCCCATACTTTAAGGTTTCCGGTCTGAAAGAAACCAATCGTCGACGCATTATAAAAGTATCGGATTTAGTAAAATGTTACAGCAATGAAGTTGGGAATTGTGAGCCGACGAATGGAAATGTTGAGGGATCCGAGTCATCTTCTAACACAACCAAACCAGTGTCAGAGTATACTAGTAGTTCCAACAACTCGTCGGTAATGGATGAATGAGGCCTTCTATGCTCCACCAAATGCAAGTATCCGCTTGTCACTAATCCAGTTTCATTCATAGTGTATTCCATCAATAGTATGAGAAATATTGATCCTGAAAGTGCAGCCTATGACACACATTTGCACTCAAAAACTAACTAGTATTGCTAGGACTAGTAACTTTTTCAAACTGACTAAAGGATCACTCATAGATTTCTTGTCCATACTGTTTCATAATTAGCAACAAAACCATGGTATGCGTCGTGAGCAACATTGATCATGAAATTACATAGAATGCCACACATTTGCACTAAAAAAGTGAGTAGCAATGACTACTTTCGTACATGATGCATCATGGCCAGGGACAAACATCGTTATAAAATTCATACTGACTAAAATATCAGGAGGAGAAATGTCAATATTGTTTCATACTCTCCCCAATCCAAAGTATGAGCAATATTCATCCTTCAATTGCCTGTAATGACACACTTTTGCACAAAAAAATGACTAGCAGTCACTATTTTGGTACATGATGGATGGCCAGTGAGAAACATTATTATAAAATACATACTGACTAGTAAACTATCAACCTGAGATATGTCAATATTGTTTCCTAGTATACCCACCAATCCAAAGTAGGAGCAATACTCATCCTTCAATTGCCTGTAATGACACACTTTTCAAATAAAAAATGACTAGCAATCACTATTTTGGTACATGCATGACAAGGGACAAACATTATTATAAAATTCATAATTACTAAAGTATCAACCTGCTGAGATATGTCAGCATTGTTACATAGTGTACCCAATCCAAAGTATGAGCAATATACATCCTTGAATTGCCTCGAAAGACACACTTTTCCAATAAAAAATGACTAGCAATCACTATTTTGGTACATGCATGACAAGGGACAAACATTAATATAAATTCATAATTACTAAAGTATAAGCCTGAGAAATGTCAGCATTGTTACATAGTCTACCAAATACATTGTATGAGCAATATTCATCCTTCAATTGACTCGAATGACACACTTTTGGACTCAAAAAGTGACTAGCAATCACTATTTTGGGGCATGCATTGCCAGTGACAACCATTATTATAAAATTCATACTGACTAAAGTAATAGCCTGAGAATTGTCAATATTGTTTCATTGTCTCCCCAATCATTAGTATGAGCAATATTCATCCAAAAATTTCAGAAAATAACACACTTTTGAACTCAAAAAGTAACCGAGAAACTCTATTTTGGTTACTTCTTCATAAGAAAGTCCAAAAATAGTAACACAAATTTGCGGAAACTATTACCCTTGGATCACGTCTCTACGGGGGAATCGAACCACTGGACACGTTCACATCTACGTCCGAGAACTGTTTCGCGGGGTTCGAATTTACGTCTCGCGCACAAATTTTGTGTGTAATTTTAACATGGCAATATTTCTGGACACACTGAAATTCGTGAGTACATCGCGACCAAGTGGCGGGCTATAAATTAACTCAGCACTATTTCTGTGCGCGTGATGCACATTACTCTACTCTCAAATAAAAATAATTTATTTCAGTCTCTAGCAGAACCCAATTATTATTCCGTACCAACAACACTTACTTCTATTCACGAATAAAAAAGAAATCTTGCGTCAGTATTAATTCCAAAATATTAATCTCCCAAATAACAATTTGATTCTGCTCTCCTAATTGTGAATTCTATTTCTCGACTACAATATTCCCTTTTTAAAATGTAGATTCTATTATACTTGATTTATTCCTATTGCAACGTATTACGAATCCTCCATTATTTCTAATATTCTCAATATTAAGTTCATAATTAGTACGGAGTAGTAGTTTTGCATTATATATGTACTCTTATTTTCTATATTAATTGAAGGGATAAATGGGCATTCATCGATGCTGTTATTGCCGGATCAACGTTCATCACTCATGGGTTGGAGTTGTGGTTATTACTCTAGCTTTTGCCGCTGTTTCTACTACTGTGCCCACGCTGTTGCTCTTGTTGCTTGCTGCTGCCGCTACTTTGTTTTGTTGTTCCATTTTGACATTCCGTTTTGACCATGTTCCATTGTTGATCCGTTTTTGTTGTTTCGTTTGCGTTGTTCCATTTGCGTTGTTCCGCTTGCGTTGCTCCGTTTGCGTTAGTCCATTTTTGTTGCTCCATTTTTGTTGCTCTGTTTTCGTTGCTCCCTTTTTTGTTGCTCCGTGTTTGTTGTTTCATTATATTGTGTCGTTGTTTTGTTCCATTGTTTCATTGTTCCATTTTTGCTGTGAAAAATAAAAATAACAGAAAGAAGGATCAGAAAAAATAGAATCTCCAACAAATTGTTGTTGTTGTCACTCACTTGTGTTCCGTTATTGTTCCGTTGCTCCGTTTCATTTGCTATTCTGCTCTGTTGTTCCATTCAATAAAAATAAAAGAAAGAAAAATCAGAAACAAATAGAATTCCCAACAAATTGCCGTCATTGTTGTCACTTACTTGCGTTCCATTGTTGCTCCGTTGTTCCATTCCATTTGTTGTTTCGCTCTGTTGTTCGGTCTGATAAAAATAAAAGAAAGAAAGATCAGAAACAAATAGAATCTCCAACAAATTGCCGTCATTGTTGTGTCTCACTTGCATTCCGTTGTTGTTGTTCCATTTTGTTGTTCCCTTGTTCCCCTGTTACACTCACTAGTGTTTCTTTGTTGTTCCATTGTTCTGTTGTACGTGACTGTCGCACAACATTCATTTTCTGTGCTTTAAAAAAAAAATACCGTGCCGACCAAGAAGTATGTTTTTTTTTTGGTTTTGTGTGTGTGCAGTTTCGTGTGTGTGCTCAATTTTTCGTGTTTCTTCAGTTTTCCATGTGTGTGTGGTTTTGGGTGTGTTGTGTATGCTGTGTACCCTGACTTCTTCCATGTGTCTGGCTTGTGTGTGGCCTTTATTTTCTATATAAGTAAAGCATGTACCAATGCAAGCCACCCCTCCCGCGCCATATTTTTTTCAAAATGGAAAATTTGATTACACAAAGGTTATGTACTTAAATTCCATACTCATCTATAGAATCTGATAGCCAGTCGGTGGTTCGACACTGTCCTGGGTCAGCACAGTACCTACCGGTACCTATGTACACTTTTTGCAAAGTACCCAACGGTGTACCTTTTTGCATGTAGTATCATCTACAACCAGTAATGCCCGCACACTTTTTTTGTCTGCGAATAATCCAAAAACAGCACTTCCATTTTGATTAAACAACTTATGAATTAATTTTATTTGACACTCATTAAACTGCATGTTTGGTGATTGGATTATTAGTGTTATTCCAATTATGGATAAGATGAAATGTGTTGGAAGAATAAATTGAATTGACCTGATACTTTGGGAGTCATTACCCAATAAGTCAGTTTGTGCCCTGGAATTGCACCAAAAATACCCTCTTCTGTGCCATTTGGAGAGACAAACCACAACATTTTCTGTATTGTGAGTGTAAATGTTGTTCCCAATATGCATCAGATGAGCAATGAAAAAATTATTCATGGCCTGGACCTGATACTTTGGAAGTCATTACCCACTAAGGCAGTTTGTGCCCTGGGTTTACACCCAAAATTGTCTCTTGTGTGCCATTTGGAGAGATAGATCACAACATTTCCAGCATTCTGTGGGGCAAAGCTGTTCCCATTATGCATTGGATGAGTCATGATGAATGTATTCATGGATTGGACCGTATACTTTTGGAGTCATTACCCAATAAGTGAGTTTGTGCCCTGGAATTGCACCAAAAATACCCTCATGTTTGCCATTTGGAGAGTCAAACCACAACATTTTGGGCATTCTGTGGGGCAAAGTTGTTACCAATATGCATTTGATGAGTCATGATAAATGTATTCAATACCAGGAACTATCTAGTACAACAAACGTGTAGTAATCTCTTCGTGTAGAAACCTACGCGGATTCAATACTAGTATGTATCTAGTACAAAAAGCGTGTAGGAATCTACTTGCGTAGAAACCTACTCGGATTCAATACTAGTGTGTATCTAGAACAAATAGCGTGTCGTAATCTATTTGCGTAGAAACCTACGCGGATTCAATACTAGTATGTATCTAGTTGTACAACAAGCATGTAGGAATCTACTGGCGTAGAAACCTACTCGGATTCAATACTAGTGTGTATCTAGTACAAATAGCGTGTAGTAATCTATTTGCATAGCAACCTATGCGGATTCAATACTAGTATGGATCTAGTACAACAAGCGTGTAGGAATCTACAGGCGTAGAAACCTACTCGGATTCAATACTAGTGTGTATCTGGTACAACAAGCATGTAGAAGTCTACTTGCGTAGAAACCTACGCGAATTCAATACTAGTATGGATCTAGTACAACAATCGTGTACGAATCTACAGGCGTAGAAACCTACTCGGATTCAATGCTAGTGTGTATCTGGTACAAAAAGCGTGTAGAAATCTACAGGTGTAGAAACCTACGCGGATTCAATACCAGTATGTATCTAGTACAAAAAGCGTGTAGAAATCTACAGGCGTAGAAACCTACGCGGATTCAATACTAGGAATTATCTAGTACAAAAAGTGTGTACAAATCTACAGGTGTAGAAACCTATGCGGATTCAATACTAGGAATTATCTAGTACAAAAAAAGTGTAGAAATCTACACTCATACAAAAAAAGTGTAGAATTCTACAGAAGTTGAAGTATCCTCGATGGGGGTACGGTACGAATAATCATCGCGACAAAAAATCTCTCCCACACAAACACACAGCATAAAGTAAAAATCACAGTGTAAACACTGTACAATTACTTTTTGCTGTGTGTTTGTGTGTGAGAGTTTTTTTTTGTCGCGACCAGAAAAAAATACTCTTTCCGTTCATAGACCGGAAAAAAATACTCTTTCCGTTCATAATCTTCTTAAACCGACTTATTTGAGTAGAGTTGCTAATCGGCACTCCGTCTGTGAATGTGGGATTCCACTTAATCCTGTTCAATGATCCCTTGATCGTTGATCAGCATTAGGCAGGTTATCCGTGCTCGAATATTTTAGTCTGAAATAACAGCCTTGTACTGGAAAAAGAATTAGCTCGCATTGGACAAGAGGTGGTTTGCTGGATAGATATTGTTTGAATTGGCCCCCTAACATATACGTCTTGAAAGCAATAAATCTCTATCCATTGCTTCTATATCAACAGGCACGAGGTACTGTTTTTCGTGACAGAGGAGTAAAAAGACTGCAAATCTACAGCAGCAGCAACAACAACAATTTCATCGGGACGATTGTTGGAACAACAATTGTCGGAACAACGATTGTTGGAACAACAACGATTGCCGGAACAATGATTGCCGGAACAACGATTGTCGGAACAAGAAACGGTACGAATGAGAGAGATAGACAATGATTATACTGCCTCCGGCATTACTGATAATGTATTTCCTCCCTTCTGGTTTCTTCTTATTTTCATAGGAACGGATCAGAAGAAACCATCAAATCGGAATTGGAAGAAACCATCAAATCGGAATCGGAAGCAACCATCAAATCGGAATCGGAAGCAACCATTGAATCGGAAGCAACCGAATTGGATTCGGAAGCAACCATTGAATCCGAACGGATTGGAACAAAGGATTGGAAACATTGGCATCAACAGATCGGAACAACGGATCGTTCCTTGAGCTGCGTCGTCTTCTTCCCTGTAGGTGCGACGAATTTTTGCGGTTGGTGACAATTTCGCTGGAGGTGTGACGTCGTCAGCATCAAATCGATGGGCATGTAGAATATATTATTCTGTTGTTATTATTTACTCTATGTACTACTACATCAATAGATACTCACCCATTTTGTTCAATTATCATGTATTCGAATAGGAACGGCAACAAATTGATCAGTGGGATTCATCCGGCAACGAATTGACGAATCAACAAATCGTCGGCATCAAATTGCTCCTCCTCCTCCTCCTCCTCCTCCTCCACTGGCGCTCCACCAACGCCGGCAACAGCAACAACAACAGCAGCAGCAGCAACAGCAATACCCCTAAGCAACAACGGCAACGAATCGTTGGCATCGAATCGCTCTTCCACCGGCGCTCCACCCAAATCGCTCCTCCACCAGTGCTCCACCCGAATCGCTCCTCCACAAGACGAATCCCCGTTGTTGTTGGAGGAGGAGACGAATCGCTGTTGTTGTTGTTGCTAGAGGAGGAGGAGACGGATCCCCGTTGTTGTTGTTGTTGTTGTTGTTGTTGTTGGAGGAGGAGACGAATCCATGCTCTGTTGGATGAGGGGAGCGGATTCGCTGCTAGATGGAGGAGACAAATCACCGTTGTTGTTGGAGGAGGAAACGAATCCCCGTTGTTGTTGTTGGAGGAGGAGACGAATTGCCGTTGTTGTTGTTGGAGGATGAGACAAATCCCCGTTGTTGTTGTTGGAGGAGGAGGAGATGAGTCGCTGCTCTGTTGGATGAGGGGAGCGGATTCGCTGCTGGATGGAGGAGACGAATCGCCATTGTTGCTGGAGGAGGAGACGAATCCCCGTTGTTGTTGTTGGAGGAGGGGACCAATTGCCGTTGTTGTTGTTGGAGGAGGAGGAGACGAATCCCCGTTGTTGTTGTTGTTGTTGTTGTTTTTATTGGAGGAGGAGGAGACAAATCGCTGCTCGCTAGTCGCTCTCGCTAGTCGCTCTCGCTAGTCGCTCTCGCTAGCCGCTCTCGCTAGTCGCTCTCGCTAGTTGCTAGCGCTAGTCGCTCTCGCTAGTCACTCTCGCTAGTCGCTCTTGCTAGTCGCTCTTGCTAGTTGCTCTTGCTAGTCGCTCTTGCTAGTCGCTATCGCTAGTCGCTAGTCGCTAGTCGCTATCGCTGCTGCTGCTGCTGCTGCTGCTGTTGCTTTCGCTAGTCGCTATTGCTCTTGCTCTTGCCAGTCGCTAGTTGCTAGTTGCTAGTTGCTAGTTGCTGTTGTTGCTGTTGCTGTTGCTGTTGCTCTCGCTAGTTGTTGGTCGCTGTTGCTGTTGCTGTTGCTGGTCGCTGGTCGCTGGTCGCTGGTCGCTGGTCGTTGGTCGCTCTCGCTAGCCGCTGTTGCTGTTGCTCTCGCTAGTTGTTGTTGCTGCTGTCGCCGTTATTTGGGTTGCTTCCTTGAAATACAACCAAATTTGTCACTTTTCTATGTTGAGTCTGTTCCTTCTAATCCGCTCAATGGTTTAATACAAAACTTGGCAGGCGTCTCCTCATAAATATAATGAAGAGGCCCCTGAAATATCGTTGCTGTTGGTGTCGTTGTTATAGAGATATCTGCTGTCGCCATTATTTGGGTTGCTTCCTTGAAATACAACCAAATTTGTCACTTTTCTATGTTGAGTCTGTTCCTTGTTAACCGCTCAATGGATCAATACACAACTTGGCGGGCGTCTCCTCATAGATGTAATGAAGAGGCCCCTGCAATATCGTTGCTGTTGGTGTCGTTGCTATAGAGATATCTGCTGTCGCCATTATTTGGGTTGCTTCCTTGAAATACAACCAAATTTGTCACTTTTCTATGATGAGTCTGTTCCTTCTAATCCGCTCAATGGATCAATACACAACTTGCAGGCCTCTTCCTTCTTGATATAATGAAGAGATCCCTGCAATATTGTTGCCCTCCATGCCTTCAGTATGGAGATATTACTATTCACCGTTTTTTTCCTTGTTTCCCTTCAAAAAGGACCTCGTGTGTCCAAAGCTTTGCCAGTTAGATACTTCCAATCCATCAAATCAATCAATTTGAAACTTGCAGGCCTCTTCCTTCTTGATATAATGAAGAGATCCCTGCAATATCGTTGCCCTCCATGTTTTCAGTATGGAGATATTACTATTCACCGTTTTTTTCCTTGTTTCCCTTCAAAAAGGACCTCGTGTGTCCAAAGCTTTGCCAGTTAGATACTTCCAATCCACTAAATCAGTACCCTTCCCGACCAAAACGTGCAGGTATTTGAGCTGGTGTCATTTTGTACTATTTGTATGGTGGTGAACCTTCATGGTCTGTTCTAGTGAAGGAGAAATAGAAGGGTTGTTGCAGGGTCGTCAAAATGGAAGTTAATGACATTGGTGATTTTGATGATCGGAATTCCTATCAAAAATAAATCATGTCTTTGAGGGTTTTTCTGCTGTGTTTGCAGGGTCTTTTCACTTGTTCTTTTTTTGAAGAGATTTCAGTGTACGGAGCACACACATGTTCATTACCTGTAGACTTGTACATGATTTTTGTACTGTGTATTTATTGTTGTATTTTGTACACAGTGTGTTACTAAGTGCAGTTAACAGCGTGTTGCGAAGATGAGAGAAAATCATTTGTGTGTAAGAAGTTTGACACAAAATATTGTTCATCACGGCACCTTTATGATATCCCTAACCCTGAAAATGTTATTTAATTGATTATTTTTATTCCACGGAGTCAAGAGTGAGTTTTAGGTGATGATCCAGATAGGGATCGATGAGATATTGTCTGGAAAGGAGAAGGGCGCGACACGCGAGGTTTTTTTGTAAACACGCGACCTAAAAAGATAGGAAATTTTAAAAATAGGGTCGAGAATTTTAAAAATACCGCGCGATAGCCCGCGGGGGGTAGAGAAACAGTTCTTGGACGCCATATCAATAACCAATCATATCTGAACGGGGAAAGTTACACTACTTAAAGCTAGTCTGTTTTTGAATCAGACAATTTCTGTGCACCGTACCAATACAATAAATAAAAAAATAATACCAAAAAAACTACGGTGAATACACCTTGTACACATCCCTACGGGGGAATCGATCCACTGGACACGTTCACATCTATGTCAATAACCAATCATATCCGAACGGGGAAAGTTACACTACTTAAAGCTAGTCTGTTTTTGAATCCGACAATTTCTGTGCACCGTACCATTACAATAATAAAAAATAATACCAAAAAACTACGGAGAATACACCTTGTTGTACACGTCTCTACGGAGGAATTGATCCACAGGACACGTTAACATCTACGGTATATCAAGAACCAATTGCATTCGGACGACGAAAGTTACACTACTTAAAGCTAGTCTGTTTTTGAATCAGACAATTTTGGTGCACCGTTGTGGCGGTGCTGCCGGTACGTAACATTAGTAAGAAATATGTGTGTTTGGGAAAAAGCAGCCACAACCAAAAACTGAAGTTACTAAGCCGGGAGAAAACAACATACACCAACTTTATGATTCTGCATTGGATTAGGAAAGTTAGGTGTATTGTGGTACAACTAGGTGCATGACTGCGTTACAACTGAGAAATAACAGGAAAATGAAAAACAAAACACCTAAACCGACAAACAAAACCACAGTTGTGCAAACCCGGGGTACAATCTTGTCCAAGGATGCATGAGCTGAACCACGATGACATAAACAACAACGGAAACCCGTTTCTATATCATTTCGAAACAGAATTTGATGCATTGTGTGCAAAAAACGGACACTTGGTTAGCACAATCCTTAGTGGATGCCAGAAGATAGAAGAAGTGTGAAAAAGACTCAACAGCAAAAAAGGACATTTCGAGGAGGACGAAGCTTTGATTATTTGGGAGCAATGCTTCAAGTACATAACCGAGGAAGTATTTCCCGACTACGAAGAAGGCAACACTAACAGGATGGACCATGTATGGGCAATGGGAGTCATTCTTGCATACATTTCATGTGGTTATCCCACATTGAAAACATCAGAAGACATTAAGTGCTACAACAACGTGGGTATTGGACCGGAAGTAAAATCAAGAGAATGATACAAGATGGTTGTACTTTCCCTGCAAAAAAATGGAGTAATCTGACGCCGGAGGAAAGAGAACACATAAAAGAATGTGTACATTACCACCCTGGGAACCATCCTTGTATGACGTACATTTGGTTCAGCAACTGGCGCAAAAAGACGAATGAGGCAATCATTGAAAATGACAGATTGGAATGGTATTGCAGATCAACAGACGATAGCGAGTGGTACTCAACACAAGAAATATTTCCGACGATTAAGGAAGAGAAGATAAATAACAAGAACACAGAAAAAAATGTACCAAACAGAAGTGGGATTCGTTCATGAACAAAGCAAGAAAACAGTCACCAAAAAAACGGAAAGTAACAGAATTGACAAACAGGGGGGAAAAGAGGGAACAAGACAAAACAAAAATGAGTGGAAAATTAAGAAATGGCTAAATCTTTACGAAAAACGTTGGAATTCACCGGAAGATTTAGAGGAGTATAACAACTGTCCCGTTCCTTGTGGGGCATGGGGACGCGTGAAACACTAACTCTGCAACTCTGTAAGGATTCCATTACAAAAAAAAGAGCATGACAATCTTGACGGTATCACTGGTACAAATTAAGTGCAAAAAATAGAACGGAAATGAAGTAAAATATCACCTAAAGAAGTCGATTCATTCAAAAAATGTACTCCTTAGAAAGTAACAAAACAACAAAAACGGCATTTCCTCCGTTGAACCTACAAATTGTGATTCACTCCAAAATTAATAAAGGGGTGAGTGTCAACCACCCAAAAAATGGAATTTCCAGCAACGTCGTTGAAGAAAATCGAAAAACAATAAATAAATAAATAAATACGGAATGATACGGTACCGTACAGTAAGTAAGGTAGGGTAGTGAACATCAAAATGTTCGGGTCCGTGCCAAAATTTTGAGGACTCCACATTCCAGAATATCACGGCACGCTCAAAAAACAAGATAGGCAGGCGACAGTAAAACAACACTCACAGATAGTACAATTAATTGAAATACAGCTATTCCTTGGAGACAGTAAATCAAGAGATTACAGTGTGTACAGTATGAATGAAAAAAATTACCAAACGATTCCTACAAACAACATTATTATCATAAAAATAGCGCGCCAAATCAATCAAAGGAAAAAACAGTAAGTTGAGGTGCACGATTTAACAAAAAAATAATGAAAGAGCTGAGTAGTAGTTGCAGTCCGGTGACAGGTAAAACCATTGTTACCAATAACACAAACAGCCCAAACAGCAGTGTATCGGGTAACAACTGTAATTCCGGATTATAAGTTAATTAATCTATTTTCTGTTTTTCCAGTGCTTAACCTGAATCCACGTATAATCCCGTGTTAAGCAATCCTCCATATGAGACTGCACGTGTATTCTCATGTTGTAGATTAACTAATATTTCCTCATTGAATTCGTCGGAGAATTGTGTCTCATTTTGTTCGTTTCTAACATAATTGGGCTTCGCGTATCCGTTTCATGTGTCATTGATCTTTTCCGTGTTTCATTGACATACACATGTATATCATTGACATACTTAATATCGGATCCTATGCCTCTATATTTTCTCGTGATACTTTCCTTTGATATTTCACTGTGTCCGATTCTTCTATCAATGATCTATGTATTCAATCGTGACTATCAGTTTGTTTTCTGTGGTAGACTTCCTTCGGTTCCTATATTGCCTTGTCGGTCTTCATATGCCCAAGTGTCTATCCATCAGTAGTATCAGTAATCTGATCTTGCTCATCGTATTTCACGTAGCTTCATAGCTTAGCGTTTCGCCTATTCATAAGGTCGTATGTCGTTCATTTCTCCGCGCATCTCATTCATGTGTGCGTGCGCGTCGGCCTGTTTTCTTATTCGCTCGTATTTAACCGCACGTAACGGTTATATCTTGTTTTTACTTAACAACACGATTTGCCGGTTGTTCTCCCCTAAATCCATGGTCTTGGTTTAGATTCCTATCAGATTTTTAGAGGGAAGCATACAACATAGTTTTTAGACATGGATTTTTAGTGTGGTTGTTTTATTACTGAATTGTGGTACTTAACTTTGTTTTTACATCGTCATGAATTCATTTAGAAGATTCCTGAATGCATTACTGTTTAGCGGCTTGGTCAGAATGTCGGCATAGTTGTCCTGTGAGTTAATATGACTGATAGATACAACTTTTCCAGCTTGGTGTTGTCTGACGAAATGGTAGGCCAGTGCGATTGATTTCTTGTTGAGTGAACTTGCAGGGTTGGTGGAATTTATTACTACGCTTTTGTTATCCACATAAATCTCTGCTGGTTTGGTGATTACAACTCCCATCGATCTAAGGTGATATCTGAGCATGATGGCCAATGCAACCGCGTCTTTCAGGGCAGTAAATTCAGCTCCAAATGTACTCGTGTGAACTGATGTCTGTCTCTTAGACTTCCAGTAGACTGGCATACACCCAACGAATGCAATCAATCCAGTGATACTCCTTCCAGTAACCAAGTCATGTGCATGGTCACTATCACAGAATATGTTCAAATCCATTTCAGGAATTAAAGGCACAGGGAACATTGGATCCAATTCTTCCTTGTAATATTTGTAGTGATGTGTAAATTCTTCGTATTTGAGCTTGACATCACCATTTGAACTGATCCTTGGAGATCTTGAATCCACTAGAATTCCTTTCTTTTTGTACTTCTTCAAATATCCCAGGATGTGCCTAGCCATCTGCAAATGGCCTTCTCGCGGTCCGGCTGCAAATCTTGAGAGAGATGATACTGCAAATGCAATATCAATTCTTCCAGACAACACCAACCACTGTCCTAGACCAATAATCTGTTGGAATTCCTTATGTTCAGATACTGACAGTAATGGCGAATCATCCAGCTCAGGGTGGCAATCAGTTTTCATTGGCAGATTTTCTTTCTTGAGGGTCACTGAATATTTCTCTTGATATTTCCGAATCACCTCACTAATATATTTTGTAGAGTTCATCAACAATCGTCCATCTTTGATTCTTGTAAGACTTGTACCAAGGTAATACTGAGGTTCGGATTCAACATTTCTCAGTGCAAATTCTTGTTCAATTCTGGCTATCCAATCTTGTGGTTTCTTTCCTATTACCATAAGGTCATCGACATGAGTACCAATATATGTGTAGCTTTCTCCTTCTTTCTGCAGCCATAAATCTGGATCTGCTCTTGACGGTCTGAAACCCAAATTCATGAGTGTATCAGCCAGAAAATCCATGAAAGCTCTACCGCTACCTGCCAGTCCATACAGCGCTCTTTGTATTTCTACTTTGCATCCTTTCTTTTCACCAAACTCGTCTCCAGCCCACACCCATACTTTTTCCTGAACCGGCGCAGTTGGAAAAGCATTTCCCACATCTGCTGTCATCAAATCCAGTTGTTGGTGTTGGGCGATTAGAAATAGTAAGTACACAGATAAACTATTGATTTGACTGGAATATGTGTTGTATTCACTCGAGTCAACTCTGTGGCCTCCTGCTACTAAACGACTCTTGTACCTGCCATCCTCGCTCTTGATATCCCATATCATCTGCAATCTTGCTTGTTGCCAACCTTCTTCTTTTGGAAATTCTTTTTCTGCTGAGTGGTATTTGAAGCATTTTAGTCGTTCCAAATTATCCATCTCTTTCTGAATTGAATCTTTCCATTTTGTATTGCCAGCTTCCGCATCGAATTGCATACATTCTTCATAGGTATTTGGAATCTTCTGTCCAAACTTTTCACGATTCTTCTTCTTTGCCATTCTTTGATTCCTGGATGGTTTCTTCTTGTTGACTGCGCGTTGAACACTCTTGTATATCAAGGACTTCATAAATCGTATTCTTCTAACAATGCCAGATTGTTGTTTTATGACTTGCTCTGCCCATACATTCAATGGTCTGTTATTTCCTCTCCTGCTTTCAACAATGTACTCCTTGATATACTTTGCGCATGCCAGTGGTTGATCTTTCTTCAATTGTGGGAATGGAGTATTCAATACGGTATTGCCTTGCAGCTCATCGATGTATTGGGCCTTAAATACCAAAATCCCATTTTCCCAGAAATGGTCCAAAATCTTCCGGAAATCCATATCCAAATTTACTTCTGTGCTTTCCAAGATATCCTGATGTGTTTCAGCATTGTTGCATCCATCTATATCACTCGGTAACATTTCTTCTTCCATGTCCAACGTGTTTTCCTCTTCATCGGCATCAAGCTCCCCTGTAGTTGTATTGTCATTTTCATCACTGTCTTCCATTGGATTGATGCTAGTAGAATTTTCCATTCCTTCAGAGCTCGCGACAAATTTCTCCCCTGAAGATAACAATGGGACTTCATCAGTGCTCTTGATATCTTCCATGTTCTGTTGATGCTCTGACAGAGAAAGAGTAAACTTCTCTGCGTCCGGGTTGTCGTTCACATATTCATCTTTGGTACCAATTTCCTTGCGTCTTGTTCTGACCACAGATCTCATTAACACTTGTCGTTTCTGTTTTGGTGTATCTGGTTCAGTCAGAATATAATAGGTCATTGCATCCCCCGTTGATTCAGCAAAACCCAGAAATCTCCCTTTCAACATGTTGTTTTTGGGGCTCTTGAATCGTGGCTCAAAATACCACACTGGTTCATAGAAATGGAATCTCAGATGGGAGATATCAGGTGTCCAACCTTGGTGCAATTCTAGGGGTACTTTCCAATTCAGGGATTTTCGGGCTGCCAAATTGTTAACTGACACACACCATTTTGCGCACCAATGTGCTAAACTGACTGGTGCCTGAAACATACGTAGACTGTTTTGTACCATTTTTGACAATCTTCCCCATTCCGCTTCACACAGGTTCTGATGGCTGTGGTGTGGTTCACTTGTTCTTGTTTTGATCATATTCTCTCGGAGAATTTGAGTCCACTTTACACCTGTTTCAGATCTTGCATTATCACTGAGTATAGTATCTGGTGCACCATGTTCTCGAAGGTAATCCTGTAGCGCATTAGTACATTGTGATTCTGTTTTCAGAGGATGAAAAGACCAAAGCTTTGTCTTGGTGCCACTAAAAAATTGCCCCCCGTTGTGTCCTTGAGATGTCTTTTGCGAAAAGTATGTGTAATCCGTGCTCACTGTTTCATTTTGTCTTCTGTAATGAAATGCCTTGAATCTTTTCCTGTAATGTTTCCTGGGGACTTCTCGATTTTCTTCTTCTATTTCTTCATAGTGTTGTGTTGTATTTTCCAATGTTTTCAAAACAGTCAATTCTGGTAGCATAGCAAACCGCTTTCGTAATTCCAGCATTGGAAGTTTTGCAAATTTGAATGTTTCTCTTGCTCTCTTTCTTCTCAACATTGGATATTTGCGCATGTCTGGAGGTGCAGGACTGTTCAGTTCAAATTTTTCCAATGTATCAACTTCTCCTTCTGTTGGTTTGGTAATATGAAAATAAACTTTTTCATCGTCATATGAAAATGGTAGGAATGTCGTTCCAATTGTAATGCCACATTTGCTCAACTGTGGTTGTACTCCATTCACCAGCACTCCATGATCACCCATATCGATTGTTGTCAATAGTGATTCACCATCAGTTTGGTCTTTATCCTTGGTCACAAAAGTTGCATAGTGGACCATTAGAAGTACTGGATCTTCTCATCCTGGAATAAAAGCCTTCGTTACAGCACTGCAAACCGGATGCTCCACATAGGCATTTGTATCATTACTCATGTACGGCCTCATTGCAGATGTCATTCCAGTTTCTCCTCCAATTCGAAGCCATGCTTGTTCCGTAACCGTTGGTCTTTTTCCTCCACCACTATCAATAACTGCAATATTGTCATTTTGTTGGACCTCTCTGTATCGATGTATATTTGTGATTGCTGAGTTGCCTGTTGTTGTTCGTCTCGGTCTTCTTCCTTGGTAGATTTTTCTGGTTGCTTTTCGGCGGCGACCCCGTTCTGTTTCAGTATCATCCTTGTTGATTTCTTTTTCATCTTCCGAATCAGGTTCCATTCGTGCAACAAGATCTGGTACGTCTTCTCCCTCAGAATCTTCCTCCTCATTTTCACTATCCTCGTCGTCAATTTCATCAGATTTCATTTCCATCTTGTTTCTTCGGGTTGTATAAAAATAGGATGATGCGTTTCTTCGGGGTGTTGAATTTAGATTTACCGTATCTTGTGTTGCCGAATCCTGTGTTGCCGAATTCACCGCATTCTGCGTTGTCTGAGTCAAATTCATTTCATTCTCATTCTGTGTTACTTCAGCATCGTCCCCCCCAGAATGTAGACGAAATCGGACCGTTTTGAGGGCAGTAGAGCCTGGAGGAAATAATTCAGTTTCATCAATCGTTCCAATGCTGTCTTGGTCGCTATCAGCATCCGGAGTGGGAGATTCATCTGGAGAAGATAAGGACAGCGCCGGTGACTCGATTGGACGTGAATCAGTAGTGGGATTCATTACCCGGCGGACTCTCCGTTGACGGCTGGTAGATTTAGGGATGAAATGATTCATTCCATCATCTTGTGGAGAACCAACAATAACGCCCTCTGGCGTAGGTGGTAGAGTATCGCTGTGTCGGACGGCTTGGTTGTATTTGAGTACCCAATCGCGGTACTGTTGAGATAGCTCTTGCCACGTGGCTGGAGGGATTCTGATTATACCTTTGAGGTTAGGGTGAATAGTCCCTGTAAGGGTGCCTGTGCCGTAGGAACCCGTGCGTTGTCTTTTGTTAAGACCATCAGGGGTGCGTCGGACACGTTTGTGGCCTCCTCTGTTGCTATCAAATGCAGTGCGAGCAAGCTCTTCATCATGGATTCGAAGCTTAATAATCATTTCTTCTAGGGTCCTGTCGGTTTTATGTTCCAGCAATTCTTCTTTGAATCTCTCCAGGTTGGGGTCACGAATATTCCGAGCGAATATACTTTTTGCATCCCATTCGGTCATGTGGTATGGTGGAATTTTTCGAAGTTTATGATAGGTCAATTCAAAGGTGTTAATGTACTCAGAAATATTGCCGTTGGGGTGCAACAGGTTGTATCGTAGACGAAGCTTTAGTGTCTCAGCATAAGATTCTCTCCGGTTGTCAGAATCATACCAGCCCAATAGTTCTTGCCATGCAGCATGACCATCAAATGTATCTTCATGCTTGATGATTTTTGAATGAGCGCTACCGCCACTGCACGCCGACAACAATGTTCCCCAAAGTGCCTTGTTTTTGCTCGGTGAATTCCGGGCCGCCTCTGCATCATTCATAATTTCCTCATGTCCTGTGGCCGCAAAAGTAGCTATCGCATCTGATTTCCACTTTGTCCAGTTTTCCTGTTGGCCGTCGAAATCATGAATTGGTTTTGCCTTGAGTAGCTGCTGACCCGTTGCCTTTTCCTTTGCCGATCTCACTTCTTGTCTAAGCGCTTCCATCTCGTCATCCCTGTTGTGTGATTCTTGAATTGTTTGTCTCAGAGTGTTCATTTCCGCTTCATATCTTCTTTCTTTTTCTCGTCCTCGTGCTCTTGCAGCTCTCATCTCTTCCTTTAGTGCATTGATTTCTTCCATTTGGCGTTTGGCTTCTGCTGCTTGTCTTCTGAGGTTAACCAGCTCTGCATCTCTGCGTCTGCCCTCATATCGTCCACCAGGTCTTGAACCACTATTATCGTCGTCACTTTCTGATGACGAAGATGATGAGGAAGATGGTGAAGACGAAGACGACGATGGTGCATAGTTGGCCCGTCTTGAATGGCGTTTGCGTCGAGTCGTAGGTGGAGTCTGGGTATCATCATCCTCTCTTGTATTCTGTGGTCCATCCGGTACTTCATTCTGTTTCCACCAATCATTGTTTCTCATCATGTAGAAGGCCGGATAGGTGACGGCTCCCAGAGTTTGAAAGAATCTGTTAGTAAAGGTTGGCATGTTGTCGGGTATTTTCTTTTCGGTCGTTACGTATTTTTTATTTTTGTTTCTTGTTATGTATTTTTTATTTTTATTTTTGATATTCTTCTTTGTTGTTCTAGCCAATTCTCAGTAGTATCTGATATATTTTGTTCAAGATATTGGCTTATTCCAGTATTTTCGTACAGAGGTATTAGATTTCAATGGTACAAATACGTCTAGAATTTTCTTCAAGTTCGCGATCGATAAATTCTAAGATCAATTTTCGTTAGTAGGAAATTTCTCGTAAGAAAATACTCCGTACTTCCTGGCTCGTAGATCTGTTTGGTACTCCGGAATGGATTGTAACTCGTAGGTATGTTTGTTAGATAGACTTCGTATGAATCTGCGACTGTTAATCAACAACTGTAATTCCGGATTATAAGTTAATTAATCTATTTTCTGTTTTTCCAGTGCTTAACCTGAATCCACGTATAATCCCGTGTTAAGCAATCCTCCATATGAGACTGCACGTGTATTCTCATGTTGTAGATTAACTAATATTTCCTCATTGAATTCGTCGGAGAATTGTGTCTCATTTTGTTCGTTTCTAACATAATTGGGCTTCGCGTATCCGTTTCATGTGTCATTGATCTTTTCCGTGTTTCATTGACATACACATGTATATCATTGACATACTTAATATCGGATCCTATGCCTCTATATTTTCTCGTGATACTTTCCTTTGATATTTCACTGTGTCCGATTCTTCTATCAATGATCTATGTATTCAATCGTGACTATCAGTTTGTTTTCTGTGGTAGACTTCCTTCGGTTCCTATATTGCCTTGTCGGTCTTCATATGCCCAAGTGTCTATCCATCAGTAGTATCAGTAATCTGATCTTGCTCATCGTATTTCACGTAGCTTCATAGCTTAGCGTTTCGCCTATTCATAAGGTCGTATGTCGTTCATTTCTCCGCGCATCTCATTCATGTGTGCGTGCGCGTCGGCCTGTTTTCTTATTCGCTCGTATTTAACCGCACGTAACGGTTATATCTTGTTTTTACTTAACAACACGATTTGCCGGTTGTTATCGGGAAGTGACCGAACAAACACAAACGATAGCCAAACATATAAAACCACAGACAGTAGCAACAGAAATATTCTACAGACAACAAAAGACTCCGATAACATTAACTTCGAAAACAGCATTGTCAAACATGTCAAAGAAAAAGCATTCAGGAAATTTAAATTCCCGCCAGAGATTAGATTCGTGAAGGCAACGATATTCAAAATTGCAAAACTAACGAATAACAATGAAATACCAAATACGATCGATAGAAAGGACCAAAAGTGGAGTGGAATTTATTGCCGAGCAGTGACTGCGTGTAGGCACAATACTCAAACTCTGGCCAGGAAAAACTACAAAGGTAAGCAACCAACAATAAAATGATTGACGGAATGCACTCTTTCATAATCCTTTCTAACATTTTGGTCATATTAACACTGACACGTAGACGATAAAAGGAACAACCAGATACCAGATAGTTTCCCAGGAACGGTTCTAATCACGGACACACAAGACGTTAACTCAGAAATTAGGTACCAATTGCACGAAGACTATCGGCGGAAAAATTCACCAGAATTCAAATACTTCATGAAAAGAATTCTTGGAGCGGTGTCACCAAAACAAACAGACTTCAAAAGAAAATCAGTCAGAATGACAGTCAGTAACATTTTCACCCCAAGCAACGAAGCTTTTGCATTGCTTTTCCTTTACAACGGCTACGACTCGTGGCTAAACACAACAAAGGGCACAAGGTTAAGAAAAAAATTCACTGACGGTAAGTCAGGAAATAAGGAGGGGTGGAGTAACGAGGGACAAGATCTTTACGAATACCTAGTAAGTGAATTAGAAGAACGAAGGGAGGAACAACAGTCAAAAGAATTAGAGACGGAAATACTTAAAATGTACCAAAAGCACAATGGCAATCGTAAACAACAAGATAAGGAGGAGGACGAAGAGGAAAAAAAACGGAAGCAAAAACATAGCTTGGTTGAGATTCTAGGCGAAGATGATGAGGACTACAAATTTTTCATCGAATACAATGAAAACAAACAAGAGTAATTGGTGATATCAACATCATTATAGTAGAACAGCTAGTTCATTATTATTTTATGGCTTGCACAATATTGTTCCGGGTCTTCTGTTCGAATATAATACAATAAATGAGGTAATTTCAAAGGCTGATAAAATACTTTCATATTTGTTACAAAATATATTTGTTGCTTTTCGGTATTTGATAAGCGTAGGGTGAATATTGTAAAATGCCGGAGAGTATTGCAAATGTGGATAAAATACTTTCTTATTAGGAAAAAACTATGGTTCATTGCTTTTGATATTCGAAAAACATAGTGTGAGTAATGTGAAAGCAACGTAACAGAATATATTGATGGTTATCAAGAAGCTCATACATTTATGAAAACAATCGTAATAACGCTACGACAATATCATTGTACACAAAGGATATTATTACAAAACATGAGTTTCGTGTGGACAAAAATAAAAATTGAATGGCGAATAAATATTATCGGGGTAGGCTTGAAAAAAATTGTAGAATAGAAAAATTGTGGACAACCATGATAAACGGGCTGAAACACTGGATGTGAAAATAGACCTACCACAGAATTAACTCCAACAGAATCTTAGAATCACACTAAAATCAAAAAAATTAGTCACCCAACGCACGAATCAATCATGTACATCTCTTATTTTGAAATCATTAAGTGTTAAAAACAATTCCACGTAGGCCTACAACAGAAACAGGTTAAACTATTTGAACCAAGGCATCATTAAAGACCGGATCGATAAGTAAACACTTGGAACCCATAAGTGCATTGAAAATAGTACATCTGAAATGGGCCTCATCTATTCCATACATCACGATCAAGAAAAAAGCCTATTGAATAAAATACTTAACCTCGCCGGCCAGCCTTGCTTTCCAAAAGAGGCAGGTAGGTGGCGCGTGTAGTGATTAAACAGACAGTTACTGTTTCTTATTTAGAGATTCCAAGTTGAACTAAAATTTAAAATTTTAAAAAAATAGTTTCTTTCACCCCCTACTAAAATTTTTAAAAAACAGTTTCTCTTGAACCAAAATTAAAAAAAATAGTTTCTTTCACCCCCTCAAAAATGAAGTACGACACAAGCATGGTATGTAGTATGAGTATGTACTGGATCTAAAACAAATCTTTTGAAAAACTAAAAATTGAAAAAAAAGTTTCTTTCACCCCCTCAAAAATGAAGTATGACTCAAGCAAGGTATGTAGTATGAGTATGCACTGGATCTAAGAACAAAGGCAGTCATCTACTCTAATTGTTGTTGTGATACAGTACGTACCAGTATCTTGTAATTATCGGTAGCTCGTACTCGTACAACTTGCTTGTTCGAACTTAATTTTTTAAGAATGATGTCACATGATTGGTAGTATAGATCAATTGGTAGGATCAGTATGAACATATGTAGCTTCCTTGCTTGGTTGTACGGGTAGTTTCCAACTGTGCCTTTTCAAATAAAAATCGCGCGATCAATGCCTTGATTGGTAGAGTTGAATAATATGGTACAATTGAATCATAGCATTGAATCGTGGATTTGAGTCAAAGAATGAAATCATAGACTTGAATCATAGACTTGAATCGTCATAGCCTTGAGTCATTGCATTGAATCATTGCATTACATCGTAGATTTGAAGCACAGAATGAAATCATACACGTGACTCATAGACTTGAATCATATACTGCAGTAAAAGAATTGAATCATTGAACTGAATCATAGACTTGAGTCATTGAATTGAATCATAGATTTGAGTCAAATAATGGTATCATACATTTGAATTATGGAATTGAATCATAGAATTGAATGCTTGAAGTGAATCATGGAATCGAATCATTGGAATGAATCATAGACGGCTTGAGTTGTAGTAGACTTGAATCATAGAATTGAATCATACTTGAGTTGAATCATCAAAATGAATCATAGAATTTAATCATTGAAGTCAAACGATGAATTGAATCATATAATTGTATCATGGAATTGATTCTTGGAATTGAATCATAGACTTGGATTGAAGATTTGAATCATAGATTTGAGTCATGGAATGGAATCATTGACTTGAGTCATGAAAAATGAATCATATGATGGACTCATAGACCTGACTCATAGACTTAACTCAACATTGAATCATAGAATTGAATCATAGGATTGAATCATAGAAATGTATGATGGAATTGAATCATGAATTTGAATCATGATTTGAAATAATGAATCATAAATTTGAATCATGGAATTGAATCATAGACTTCAATCATGGAATGGAAAGCTTGAAGTGAATCATATCATAGAATCATGGATTTGAATCATAGACTTCAATCATATAATTGACTCATGAAATTGAATCATAGACCTGGATTGAAGAATGGAATAACAGAATGGAGTCATGGAATGGAATCATTGACTTGAGTCATGAAAATGAATCATATAATTGACTCATAGACCTGACTCATAGACTTAACTCAACATTGAATCATAGAATTGAATCATAGGATTGAATCATAGATTTGTATGATGGAATTAAATCATGGATTTGATCCATGGAATTGAATGATGGAATTGAATCATGGATTTGAATCTTGGATCTGAATCATGAATCAAAAAATTCAATCATAGAATTGAACGATAAACTTGGATTGAAGATTTGAATCATAGATTTGAGTCATGGAATGGAATCATTGACTTGAGTCATGAAAAATGAATCATATGATGGACTCATAGACCTAACTCATAGACTTAACTCAACATTGAATCATAGAATTGAATCATAGGATTGAATCATAGACTTGTATGATGGAATTAAATCATGGATTTGAATCATGATTTGAAATAATGAATCATGAATTTGAATAATGGAATTGAATCGTAGTAATAGAACCAAATATCGCTATGTCGTTATTAGTTGTTGTTTCATCTGTTACAGTTACTATTGCGATGTTGGAAAGAGTTATTGATAAGATTATGATCGGATTGTTTCTGGACCATATCTCCCAATTGCTAATTTGTTGTCACTTTTTGTGGGGGAACTCGTACCGATCGGGTTTTGTTGTAAGTTCGATTCCCATATTGCGTACCGCTGTTCAGTGCTTTAAGTATCGATCAATACTCACCAGAGCTTATGTGTAATTTACTTATGGTCCTCATTCCATTGGTCGCGTCTCGTTTTTACTTATTGTGCGCACCTTGGAATTGTACCATTGTATATTCTTCTTCTCATCGGTACATTGATAATCGTATATGCCACTTGCTGGATAGCAACACCGGCATATGATCGTGGTAACATTCATGGTCAATTTAGTAATTCAATACACCCTTGGATGGTCCTCGGACTGTCCGATCCATACAGATATATTGGTCTTACCTTTTTATGGTGGTTGCCCGGATGGTGTTTGGTGGGGTAATCAGCTAGATTATGCTTTCCCGGTTCCCAGAAAATATTGAATTGCCCTTGTTCAGCCCTGTCTTTTAACCAATAGAATCTCATATCTATAGCCTTGGACCGTTTCTGTCTAATTGTGCCATTCAATATGCCCTCCACTGCATTATTGTCTGTTTTCAACGGGGTAGCCGGTTGTGGGTGGCCTAGTTCAATTAGACATTGTCGAATTGGTAACGCCTCCCTCGCATTCAGGAATAACGATGCTACTTCGGCCTCTGCCGCTGATGCCATTACATTCTTGATGATCTTGGCTAACATCAGTATTGGTCCATTGAACGTATTGTCGGTGGTGTCCCCAAGGTAGTGATATCCTCTGGCACGGCTCTTGGCTCCCGGACTCACTAGGTACGCTGCGTCGCTATCTATCTGGAGTATCATGTCGCTGGCCCTGTAGATGATAGTGGCGTTGGGGTTACATGCCGCATAGTTGAGGAAATATTTCGTGGCTGCCAATGCTGTGTGGTTGTTCTGGGTTGATGCAATATCATTGAGCGCATGTAGCATTGTGTTATCAACTGCTCGTGCGTAGAATAGGAATTTTCCCGTGACTTGTTGTATGAATTTTATCTCCTCGTCCGATAGCGTGGTCGTGTCCTCGAGTTTTGCGTATTGTATTTTTTCGCCGTAGGCTGGTACGTCTGCGCGTGATGGTCCTGCGTACGTACGTGTGGGCCTCACGTGTTCAAATTCCTTTAATGCTTGTTCCACGGAACCATCCATGGACAGTTGTACTTCACGTTTGTCGTAGTCCCAACGCAGATGGACCCCCACGTATTGTTGTCCCGTCCAGTCGGCCTTGAAGGTGTACATGGCGCCAACAGTCTCGACCAGATGATCCACGTCATCCTGTTGTGTGTATTTTATACCAAAGTCATCCACAACTAGGGTGAAGCTGATGTCCCTCTCGTCATGGAGGAATAGGCCCTCAGTATGGGGCGCCTTCCGGTAACCATAGAGTTGTAGGTGCGCCACCAGGCCGTCATGTGCTATCTTGCCGCTTTGTTTTAGTCCATACCATGCTTTTTTGATGCGGGCGTAGACATAGTCTCCTTGTTTGAGCCCCTCTAGTTTGTATGCTACCCTGATACGTGGGGGAATCATGTCCCAACGGAACCTTACGAATTCGGGTTCATCGAGTGTGGAGCATAAGTACACGTTGGATATGTCACCAGTACAGTACTTAGCCCCTGTGGTGGATACCACACTGTTCCAATGGGTTTTTATGGTTTCCATGCTTGCCGTTTGCGTGGACACCTCTCCGTGGTACTCCAGTTGGTCTCCCCCAGCTGTGATTCTTGTCCGGTAGGGATCGGCCTTTTCGGGGCGTATTACTACTGTGTACCGGGGGTATGTAACCTTCTTATGTATGGGCACATCACATCTCTTGATCCAATCCAATCCATCCATCCCTTCGATGTGGTTGGGCTGGAAGCCTTGGAACAGCCGGCCAAACTCGTCTTCCCCTGACTTAAGCCACAATTCTTGTATTGTAGCTTTGGGGTGCTTGATGAGGTTGCGATAAGCTGCCCACTTGTTCAAGTCATCATCCCAGATGGATCCCCCACACGCCAGTTGGGGTCTATATGGGGCGATTGTTATGTGTTGGGCCTGTTTTGGTACCGGAAAATGTACCGTGGCCCGTGGGTACATCCCCATAAGTGCTTTGGGCTTATCTTTTGGTTTGGAGTAGTATTGGTCCGATTTGTAATCCCGTGAGATTTCGCCGTGAGTGTAGTCAGCTAGGTCTCCATCTGTGAACTTTACTTGGTAGTATTGGTTGTTATGGTCATAGCTCACTACTACTCCTTCGAACCACCCCCTGTTGAACTTCTTCCTGATGATGGTTCCTATGGCCCAGGGGTGTCCTCAGCGGGCGCTACGCTGTTGGGGCGCTGGCACCCTTGGAGGTTCGCATACGTTCTGGGGCTTAATGGTGGATTTTGTATTGGGCCTGTTTGGCATCCTTGGAGGCGTGTGTGTGTTCCCTGGTATTTTATCACCAGGGGTAGTCCTTGTATCGGGCTTAACATGGGTTCTGCGTGACTCCATATTTAAGGGTTCCTGCGCTCCTATCCGTAGTAGGTCTTGTATATTCGGTAGGGCCTCCGTCCGAGAACTGTTTCTCGACCCCCCGCGGGCTATCGCGCGCTATTTTTACAATTCTCGACCCTATTTTTTAAATTTCCTACCTTTTTAGGTCGCGTGTCTACTAAAATACCTTGCGCGTCGCACACCTTTACTTTTGAGACAAATATCTCGTCACTCCTCAAATAAAATAACTATTTTAGGGTTAAGGATATCATATTCGTTTCGTGACAAGCACTATTTTGTGTACAACTTGTGCACGAATGACTTATTTCATTTTCTCAACATGTTTCCACCATACCGGTATAATGGGCTCCGACCCAAATCCTCCAACTCCAACTCAAATCCCAGCTCCAACTCCATGTCAACTCCAAGTCGAATCCACCCCAGGCGGGCTATTGCACTCAAGGGTTTTGTTCGTCTTTAACGCCAGGAAGATCCGCTGTATTTTCAGAAGCTACACCGTCGGAATCGCCACTCCAATGTTGTTCGCTCCTCTCAAATAACCCCCCGCTTTGTGGATAGATGCTGCTGGTTACATTCGGATCGACTTGATCATTGCTAGTAGGATCGACGCTTTCAATTTTAACGTTTGGATCATTTCTTTTTTCTTCACGAATCTTACGAATCATTTTTTGGATTCGAGCAGTCTCTTTCTTGTGATAAACAAGCATTTTCCGGAGTTCTTGTTCAAGATTGGCTGGGTGTTCCTGAACCACCTTTTGTAGTTTGTAAATTCCCTCCATGGTTGGTTCGACTGTCGATTGGATGATTAGTATTAGTAGTATCAGTAGAGTAGATTATCTATTCGAAGATTAGGTCGTAGTAACACCTAACACGTTGGTATTTGTTTTCCTCGTCGGAAAGATAATGAAATAATCAATTATAATGATGAAGTACTAGCGAAAATAATGTATTACTAGTATCTACTAGTAATAACTCATGCAAAATAGCATACTAGTTGGTTTTACCGGTACATGAAAGTCGGAATCAACTCGATCGTAATCAACAAAACAATTGTCCACGATTTCCATTTCGATAATCAACAACGCAATTGTCCACGATTTCGTACTAGTATCTACTAGTAATAACTCATGCAAAAATAGCGTACTAGTTGGTTTTACGGGTACATGAAAGTCGGAATCAACTTGATCGCAATCAACAAAACAATTCTCCACGATTTCCATTTCGATAATAAACAACGCAATTGTCCACGATTTCCATTTCGATTCACATTTCCGTGCACCTTATGGAAGAACTGACGCGCCTGCCAACAAATGTTTGGAATAACTGATGGGATTGACCCGTCCGGCGCTGTGTATTAACCCTCTTAAGGAGTTGACTGTACGTACTGTTCACTACTAAACATATTGTACGAGGAATGTTGCAATCATCACTAAGTAGTAATGCATTTACTGTACTGACCATTTTTGCAATCGAAGTATGGTAGTAAGGAAATCTACCGTACAAGAACTCACATCACACACGAAATAATACGCTTATTTAATTTTTTCCTTTCAACGATTCATCTTTTCGACCTCCATCCTCTCGACCCATTCTACTGATATTTTCCTTCAAGCAATTCCGCAACATCATGCCTCCTGTTATCAAAACCCCTCTTCTATTCTACTGCCGTGGTTGCTGGTATAAGAAAGGAAAACAATCCAAGAGTTTTAAAGGATACAAATCTGGGTCAAAAGAGTGCAATACCTTGAAATATGTCTCGTACGGCCTAAGAAAACATCTCAACTACAATATTCAATGCTACAACTTATACAAAAGTGATGGTCTAATTAAACGCAAGATCTCTAACTTCTCCACCTCTGTCAAAGTGCAGCTTACCTTGCCGTCTGTTCAACATTCCCCGTCAGATTTTGGGATGACTATGACACAAAACGGTCCATCTGTTCCCCCTTCCCATCTCTCCCAGCACCACACCGTCACAAGTCAATCAGCCACGGGTCTTCATTCCGTTCTAAACCAACAGATTGTCCATGATGTCTTTTTACCGCCAATGGATCGGAACGCCATTGAATCTTACATGGCTGTTTCCGCTGTTCAAGATGAAGATGCATTCCCGCTGAATAATGATATTGACAATTCCGATGACGAGGACGACAATGACGGCGACGTAAATGAAAATAACGACATCAATTTTACCAACAACATAGATTGTGGAGACAACGAAGAAGATCCCACTAATCGTTCTGATGTTAACGTCGCTACTGCTCAGCAAGCCCCTCCACCACCATCTCTTCATGAAATCATTAATCTGAACGAAAAGGAGGATGCATTTCAAAGGCACACAAAACTACCGCCGCCCCATCATCTTCTTGCAGAATTGGAACTCATGAATTTAATGGCCCGACATAAATTGCCATTGAACACATTCAAATCAATTTTCCAGTGGGCAAAGAAAAGTCAAATGAGACCTGGTTTTGATTTTTGCGATGCCAAAATTAGATCTCGGAAAACAATTTTTGACAATCTCCAATCCAATCTTGGTCTCTCTGATATGAAATTTCATCCTCATATACTGAATTGGTTACCTGATAATAAGCCCACTCAGGTGTATGTCCGTTCTTTTAAGGATGCCATTTATTCTCTTCTTTCTGACCAGCAGCTAATGATAGAAGAAAACCTCTCCTTTCCCGACTATTCGACCCCTCTCTCTCCCGACAATAATCCTGAGTTGAATCCTCATTCTGTAATCTCAGAATTGCATCACGGCTCGTGGTGGAAATCTTCTTGGAAAGAAATTTGCAATCCCAATTCGCAAGAAATTCTTGTTCCTATTATATTTTACATGGACGGCATATCTTTGGATGCGCACGGACGACTTACGTTAACACCATTGAACATGACACTCGGTATTTTTAATGTGGAGACCCGTTCTCGACCTGAAGCATGGACAACTATTTACTTCCATCCCGACCCTGAATGGGAGTCAACCAGACACTCTCGTCCTGCCACTTCGAAGGAAAAAATTCAGAATCTTCACAATGGTTTGGAAGTAGCGTTTCGTTCCTTCAAAGCCGCGTGTAACGAAGACGGTGGTATCGAATGGAATTATCTTCCGTACGCAAATCAACAGTGGAAGGTAAAAATGAAATTTGCCATTGCCTATGTTATTGGCGACACAGAACTTCACGATAAATTGTGTGGAAAATATGGCTCCTTCAATAAGGGTGTCATGCGGATGTGCCGTCACTGCAACTGTTATTCTCCGAACATAAACATTCCTTCTGTTCAACCTGCAACAAAGAAGTGGTCACCTGTTGATTTTCATTGTTTTCCCGGCACAGATCTAAATGATATCAATAAGAACTTCAAAAACAACTCTCATCACAATATCAGGAATGTATTTCATGATTTATGCTTTGGTACGAATCAGAACAATATTCATTTTGCAACTCCCGGTGAATGTTTGCACATGCACCAGCTTGGTACTGCCAAACGGGCTGTCGAGTCAATTGAATTGTTGCTCCGCGGAAGTGTTCCATGTGTTTATGCCCCCAATTTGAATCACGGCGTGGCTGTTGCTAACAGTATTGGCCATTTAGCACAACGGTACGGTGGTTTGTTATCACGCCAGTCTGATAGAGATTTTCCTCGCACCAAATTTGGGACTCAGCTTTTATCAACCACAAAGAAAGAAGGGCATGATTTCTCTGGAATGCTTATTTCTCTTCTGATCGCTATTGTTTCCAAACATGGATCTGACATTATTGGTGACCATCATTTTGTAAAGAAACAGATAGAGGTAATTCAGCTCATTCTATCAATGGAAGAATTTCTTAAACACGGTCGGATGAAATACGGTTCCTTAAAGAATCTCCCAAAATCAATTGTTCACTTTATCAATTGTATAAACTCAACTTGTCACAGGAAAGGGATGGGAACAAAACTAATCAAGAATCACCTGTACTTTCACCTACCAGATTATATCTCTTTATGGGGAAGCCCCGCAGGCTGGGATAGTGCTCCCAATGAATCTCACCACAAAACTGAGATTAAAGCTCCTTCCAAGAACACGCAAGGTAATGCTGCATCACTAATCAATCAAACTGCCAATAGAAAGTCCGAGAAAATGATGCTAAGCCAGGCAACATATCACTTCAACTTGAATCCACCTGATCCTCCTCCAATTGAACGCCCTGATGGTGGCGGTTCTCATTTTCAAATAATGAGAACCGAAAATGGGGAATCAACAATGAAGTGGCTTCGTTCTACGAACAAAAGCAAACCACTTTTTCCTTCTGACATACTCGACTTTGTTTGTGATTCTGTGCTACCTTTATTGGAGAATCCTTTGCACATTTGTGGAGTTACAGAGCACAATCGTTTCGATGTTGCTTGTGGTTCTAATTTTATATTTCGGTCGCATCCTTCATATAGATCGGATAGTTCTCTGCTGAACTCCGTATGGATGGATTGGTGTTTGATGAAATTGGACTTTGATTTAAATAACAATCCCAAGCTCATACCGTGCCATCTGCTATGCTTTTTAACTGTACAGAATTTGAAGCAGCCATACAGTAGTATTGGTGGCTATCCAATTGATACAAACGGAATGTATGCTGTGGCTCGTCGGTTTCAAGATGTGCCTAAGAAAACAGCTTCTGAATTTGTCAAACGTGGGCGCCTGATGAATTCTCTCTACCTATTTCATGTCGACACTATCCATTCCGAGCTGGCAGTTGTTCCAGAGCAAGGAATTGATGGTGCGTTTCGACGATTCGAGATCGCGTTTTGGCTGATTCGTTGCCGCTTGCCGGTGGAGGAGGAGGAGCGTTTTGGCTGATTCGTTGCCGCTTGCCGGTGGAGGAGGAGGAGCGTTTTGGCTGATTCGTTGTCGCTTGCCGTTGGAGGAGGAGGAGGAGCGTTTCCCGCCGCCGCTTGCTGCTGTTGCTCTAGCTGCCGCTTGCTGCTGTTGCTCTAGCTGCCGCTTGCTGTTTCGCTGATTCGTTGCGGCTTGTCGTTTGAGGTGGAGGAGGAGCGTTTCCCAAATTCGTTGCCGCTTGCCGCTTGCCGCTTGCTGGTGGAGGAGGAGCGTTTCGCTGATTCGTTGCGGCTTGCCGTTTGAGGTGGAGGAGGAGCGTTTCCCAAATTCGTTGCCGCTTGCCGGTGGTGGAGGAGGAGGAGCGTTTTGCTGATTCGTTGCCGCTTGCCGGTGGAGTATGACGATGACGAATCGATTTGCCGATGGAGTGCCAGTTGCCGGTGGAGGAGGAGCGTTTCGCAAATTCGTTGCCGCTTGCCGTTGGAGGATGACGAGGACGAATCGATTTGCCGATGGAGTGCCGCTTGCCGGTGGAGGAGGAGCGTTTTTCAAATTCGTTGCCGCTTTCCCGTGGTGGAGGAGGAGGAGCGTTTTCGCTTATTCGTTGCCGCTTGCCTGTGGAGGAGGAGGAGGAGCGTTGGATCGCCGCTTGCTGCTGTTGCTCTCGCTGCTGCGGCTTTCCGCTGTTGCTCTCGCTGCCGCTTGCTGCTGTTGCTCTCGCTGCTGCGGCTTTCCGCTGTTGCTCTCGCTGCCGCTTGCTGCTGTTGCTCTCGCTGCCGCTTTCCGCTGTTGCTCTCGCTGCCGCTTTCCGCTGTTGCTCTCGCTGCTGCTTGCTGCTGTTGCTCTCGCTGCCGCGAGTCGTTGACGTTCTTGTTGCCGACGATCCTATTCGAATACATGATAATTGAACAAAATGGGTGAGTATCTATTGATGTACTACATAGAGTAAATACTAACAACAGAATAATATGATAATGTACATGCCGACCGATTCGTAATTATCACCAACCAGGAAAATTCCTCGCACCTACAGGGAAGAAGACTAAAGATTTGCCGACGGATCCTCCTCCGATCGTTGTTGATTCAGATCCGTTGATTCCGATTTAATGTTCCAATCCGGTCCTATGAAAATGAGAACAAACACAGAAGGGAGGAAATACATTGAGTATCAGCAACGCCGGAGGCAGTATAATCATTGTCTATCTCTCTTATTCTTACCTTTGCTTGTTCCGACGTCCCGACGTTCCGACAACCGTCCCGATGAAATTGTAGTTGCTGCCGTAGAATACTTCTTACTCCATGTCACGAAAAACAGTACCTTGTTCCTGTTGATATAATTGCAAGGGACAAAGCCAGTTCATTGATTTCAAGACGTATATGTAAGGCTGCAGTCCAAACAATATCTATCCAGCAAATCCCCTTCTCGTCAAATGCTAACTACTTCTTTTGCAGTACAAGGCTGTTATTTCGGACTAAAATATCTGACAACAGATCCTCCGGCTCAAAAGAGGTTTTGGATCAAACGTTCTCGGACGGAGTGTTGATTACAAGAACCAACACCCTAGTCAAATAAGTCGGATGTAAGAAGGCAGATTATGAAGTGATTTTTTTTTGTTGCGAGGTAGATTTTTTTTTTGTTGCGAGGTAGAAAAAGTGATTTTTTTTGTCGCAAGGTAGAAAAAGTGATCTTTTTTGTTTGTCGCGAGGTAAGAAAAGTTTATTAGTGTTTGTGTGGGAAAGATTTTTTTTTGTCGCGAGGTAAAAAAAATCATACATCCTGTACAATTCTACAGGATTTTGTAGTAGTGAAGATTTCTACACATTTTTACTACTGAATAATTTTAAGTACTGAATCCTCGTAGGTTTCTACACGGGAAGATCTTTACACCTTACTAGAAAATTTTCGGTATTGAATCCGTGTACGTTTGTACACCAGTAGATTTCTATACCTTTTTAGTACTAGATAATTTTTCGGTAGTGAATCCGTGTAGGTTTCTACCCCTGTAGATTCGTACACATTTTTGTACTAGATAATGTTCAGGATTGTCATGTGAAAAACTCATTGTCCGGTACATACTCCCACCCTTATTTGGATGTAAATGCTGGTACATGGTACATGGGAGTAAAGAACTTGCGAGAAGTCCACATATAAGAATAAATAATTACTTAGTTTTCGAACAGACAGATAATTTTCGGCAGGGGTAAAGAACTTGCGAGAAGTCCACATAAAAGACCCAATAATTACTGAATTTTCGAACATTATGTAACCCTAACCATGTTCGAAACAACTTTTCCACACAGAATGCCAAAATCTTAAGGTTTGACTCTACAAATGGCAAACATGGGGGTATTTTGGGTGCAATTCCAGGGCACAAAAAAACTTATTTGGTAATGACTCCAAAAGTATCCGGTCCAAGCAATGAATACATTCATCATGACTCATTAAATGCATATTGGGAACAACTTTGTCACATAGAATGACCAAAATCTTTAGGTTTGACTCTACAAATGGCAATCATGGGGGTATTTTTGGTGCAATTGTAGGGCAAAAACTGAGTAATTGGGTAATGACTACAACAATATCTGGTCCAAGCCAGGAATACATTCATCATGACTATTCCAATGCATATTTGGAACAACTTTGTCACATAGAATGCCCAAAATATTAAGGTTTGACTCTACAAATGGCAATCATGGGGGTATTTTTGGTGCAATTCCAGGGCACAAAGTTACTTATTGGGTAAGGACTCAAAAAGTATCTGGTCCAAGCCATGAATACATTCATCATGACTCTTCCAATACATATTGGGAACAACTTTGTCACATCGAATGACCAAAATCTTAAGGTTTGACTCTCCAAATTGCAATCATGGGGGTATTTTTGGTGCAATTCCAGGGCACAAACTAACTTAGTGGGTAATGACTCCAAAAGTATCCGGTCAAAGCAATGAAAACATTCATCATGACTCATTAAATGCATATTGGGAACAACTTTGTCACATCGAATGCCCAAAATCTTAATGTTTGACTCTCGAAATGGCAATCATGGGTGTATTTTGGGGGCAATTCTAGCGCACAAACTGAGTTCTTGGGTAATGACTACAACAATATCGGGTCCTAGTCACGACTGCATTCATCATGACTCATCCAATTCAATATGGGGAACAACTTCGTCACATAGAATGCCCAAAACCGTAAGGTTTGACTCTACAAATGGCAATCATGGGGGTATTTTTGGTGCAATTCTAGGGCACAAACTGAGTAATTGGGTAAGGACTCAAAAAGTATCTGGTCCAAGCAAGGAATACCTTCATGAGGACTCATCCAATACATATTGGGAACAACTTTGTCACATCGAATGCCCAAAATCGTAAGGTTTGACTCTCCAACTGGCAAACATGGGGGTATTTTTGGTGCAAATCCAGGGCACAAACTAACTTATTGGGTAATGACACAAAAAGTATCCGGTCCAAGCAAGGAATACATTCATGAGGACTCATTAAATGCATATTGGGAACAACTTTGTCACATAGAATGCCCAAAATCTTAAGGTTTGACTCTACAAATGGCAATCATGAGGGTATTTTAGGTGCAATTCTAGGGCACAAACTAACTTATTGGATAATGACTCAAAAAGTATCGGGTCCAAGCCATGAATACATTCATCATGACTCATCCAATGCATATTGGAAACAACTTTGTCACATAGAATGCCCAAAATCTTAAGGTTTGACTCTACAAATGGCAAACATGGGGGTATTTTTGGGGCAATTCCAGGGCACAAAGTAACTTATTGGGGAAGGACTCAAAAAGTATCTGGTCTAAGCCATGAATACATTCATCATGACTCATCAAATGCATATTGGGAACAACTTTGTCACACAGAATGCCCAAAATGTTGTGGTTTGACTCTCCAACTGGCAAACATGAGGGTATTTTGGGTGCAATTCCAGGGCACAAACTACCTTATTGGGTAATGACTCTAAAAGTATCCGGTCCAAGCAAAGAATACATTCCTCGTGACTCATCCAATGCATATTGGGAAAAACTTTGTCACACAGAATGCCCAAAATGTTGTGGTTTGACTCTACAAATGGCAATCATGGGGGTATTTTGGTGCAAATCTAGGGCACAAACTAACTTATTGGGTAATGACACAAAAAGTATCCGGTCCAAGCAAAGAATACATTCATCATGACACATCCAATGCATATTGGAAACAACTTTGTCACATAGAATGCCCAAAATCTTAAGGTTTGACTCTACAAATGGCAAACATGGGGGTATTTTTGGTGCAATTCCAGGGCACAAAGTAACTTATTGGGGAAGGACTCAAAAAGTATCTGGTCTAAGCCATGAATACATTCATCATGACTCATCAAATGCATATTGGGAACAACTTTGTCACACAGAATGCCCAAAATGTTGTGGTTTGACTCTCCAACTGGCAAACATGAGGGTATTTTGGGTGCAATTCCAGGGCACAAACTACCTTATTGGGTAATGACTAAAAAAGTATCCGGTCCAAGCAAAGAATACATTCCTCGTGACTCATCAAATGCATATTGGGAACAACTATGTCACACAGAATGCTGGAAATGTTGTGGTTTGACTCTCGAAATGGCAAACACGATGAGGGTATTTTTGGTGCAAATCTAGGGCACAAACTGAGTTATTGGGTAATGCCTCCAAAAGTATCCGGTCCAAACTATGAATACATTTATCAGGACTAATCAAATGCATATTGGGAACAACTTTGTCACTCAGAATGCCAGAAATGTTGTGGTTTGACTATCCATATGGCAAACATGAGGGTATTTTTGGTGCAATTCCAGGGCACAAGCAGTCACATTTGGTAATGACTACCAAAGTTATTGTACCAGGCCATGAATGCATAACACATGACTTACGAAATGCATGTTGGGAACAACTTTTAAATGCATATTGGGAACAACTTTGCCACACACAGTACAGACAATGTTGTGGTTTGTAGATACAAATGGCACACAAGACAGTACGGTATGTTAGGTGCAGTCTACGAGATTCTACATGTGACTAGAGGATTGAAATACATAACCTTAGTGTGATCAAAAGTTTCCCTTCTGAAAAAATTATGGCGCGGGAGGGCTGGCTGGCACAAGTACGTGATCTACTTCTACAAATATAACAGCGCGCCCAAAACCAGACAACACACAGAAGAAGTTAGGGAAAACAACATAGTACAGAACCCACGGAAAAACTCTACACACAAAACATCGTACACATACTACACAAAACACCGTACACACACACACACACACACGACACACACAACACACACAACACACAACAACGTACACAACCCGACAAAATTATTAGTACACACACATAACCACACAAAAAGAAACACATGATTCTTGATCGGCACCGTATTCAGTAAATAAAATACAAAAAATATGAATGCTATCGGAAAGACACGACGAAGCAAAAAATCCGAGGGGAAGACCCTTCGAAACAACAAAACCATCCGGCCCGGTGATCATCAAAATACAGGGGACAACAACGGTAAGAAAAAAAGAGTGAAAACAAACACCGCAATTACTAACAAAGTGAGTAACAGTAATACCACAACTATGAACGCATCAAAGGGCAACAGTAAAAAAAATGGTACCGACAACACAATTTCTACTACTACAAACACGGAAGAACAAAACACCATCAACCAGAGTAACGAACCAGCGCTGAGCATTACCAACACAACCACCACTACAGTAACGAACCAACAGAAAGAAGGAACAAAAACCAATGTGGTAGAGAAAACATCTAAAGGAGAAAGCTACAATTTAGAGGATGTTGCGGAACTTGTCATGAAAAAAATCCAATATGACAAATTGGCAGAGGAACTGGCAAAACACTTACGGAAACAAGAGAGGGAACCACCTATAGGGATGGGAAAGGTAGTAATGGTACCTAAACAAACGGAGGCAACCATGCAGGGAGAGGGGACTGATAATGCCAGCAACACAAGAGAACGAGCAGTAAGTACAATTACAGACGAATATGGGCTTATAATAGACAACGATATGCTTAAGGCTTTGAGTGATATGACTGAAACAGTGGACAAGCAGCTAAGGGATTACGTCAAAAAACATTGGTACCACAACATGAAGTTCCCTATCAATGAAAAGGTAACGGCGCATGTAATACAAAAAGCTGTTGAAGCAAGTGCGATCATGAAGCCACAAAATATTCCACTTGCGTCATTCTGTTCCTTTTACAGGAAACGAGTAGGGACAGTAATGACCGCATTGAGGCACAACTCACAAACATTAGCGAGAAAAAACTGGATAGGTAAATACAGGTGGGAGAATTGGTTGTTGAAATTAGGAATTTTGGAATCTATTTTTGGTCCGACAACACTAACATGCTGCCCGTTGATACTGATGATACTTCCGTACAGACGATTACAGAAAAGGTCGAGTCCCTATCACATTCCCTGGTACTGTGGCAGTTATTGAAGGCACAGAATATGAGGACACAGGTATTTTAAACCCTAAATACAGAACATACAAAGACGCGGAAGATGAAGATTTTTATTATTTTGTTACAAGAATCATGTCGGCAATCAATCCGACAAATTCCAATTTCAAACAACGGAAGGAGAGGCACTTGCTGAGTGATATATTTACTATAGCAGATGAAGCATTTGCATTGGTACTGATCTACAATGAGCATCATGTATGGGTGAACCAGCAGCGGCGAAAGGGTGATGCCACAATTCCGCGACAAAAAAAAAAATTCTGCGATTCTGACAGTGGAAGCAGAAATGGATGGATGGATGAAGGACGTGAGTTGTTCAGTGACTTGTGCGACAAAATTGGCGAGATGCGAAAACACCCAGAAACAGGAAGGAAATTGGAAGAAATGATGAGGGACAGATTTAGGAACGAAAGTTCAACAGATTACACCAACAATAAGCATGGCGATGCAAATATTACTAGTAGCAGCTCCACTAATTGTAGTGGACCAAAAAAGAAAAAGAAAAGAAACATCTATATTGATCCGGCAATAACAGCATCGATGAATGAAAGTTTATCTATTGGTGAACTAATGTAGAAAATAACAGTACATACATAATACAAACCTACTAATAATCTTGAGCTTAATTTTGAGAATCTTAGAAATAATGGAGGATTCGTAATACGTTGCAATAGGAATAAATAAAGCATAATAGAATCTACATTTTAAAAAGGGAATATTGTAGTCGAGAAATAGAATTCACAATTAGGAGAGCAGAATTGAATTGTTGTTTGGTAGATTAATGTTTTGGAATTAATACTGACTCAAGATTTCTTTTTTATTCATGAATACAAGTAAGTGTTGTTCGTACAGAATAATAAGACTGAAATCAATTTTTTTTATTCGAGAGTAGAGTAATGTGCATCACGCGCACAGAATTGTTTTTTGTATTATTTTAAGGCAATAACTGGGGGTGGGAATTTCAGGGTGTCCAGAAATATTGCCGTGTTAAAATCACGCACAAAATTTGTGCGCGAGAAGTAAATTCGAACCCCGCGAAACAGTTCTCGGACGTCATTTATTTGTGTTCCTTGCTCCACATACAGGATCGGTGGATGGGGCTTATTGGTGACTTCCTTTAGATCTTGTAGGATCATCAGTAGTCGGTCTGTTGAGGAGGTTTCCGGCATATCTGCTTTGGGAAAGAAGACCACTGTGTTGCTTACTCTGGTAGCACGACTGGACTCCCCGATGCATGTGTAATTTCTGTAGTGTTTCAGGGTCGGACCGATGTAAAAACCTTGAGTGCCGTGATCTTGCCATGCGCCTCATTCTTGGGCTCTATCGTGGATGATAACCCGACAGCCCATAGGGGCTAAAGGGTGCTTGTTGTAATCATATACACCTCTTCGTAGCTCATATGCTGATAATCTTGGTTGTGTGTGGGACGCCCGTAACAAATTGAGGGTAATGAGCGCTTGTGGTATTAACAGATCCCAATCATCCACAGGGAAGTCGTCGTCTACCCCGTTTAATCCGGCTATGAAGTGGTTCTTGAATGTCTGTATAGCTCTTTCGGCATGGTTGAGGCGGTGGTCACCTGGCGACGCTAGTTGGTAATCCAGGTTGTTCTTTGTGATGTAGGTGATCAGTTTCTTGGAGGTCTCATTATCCATGCGCACTATCTTTGCGTGTACGTTGTCTTCCTTCATTTGCGTGTAGCACGCCATGAACCCACGTAGTATATCCTTGCTTTTGCGTGACTGGATAGGCTCCACGTCAATATAGTTTGAGTCGTAGTTGTACATGAGGAATACGTACTGGTGTCCACGCCGTGACGTGACTGGATATCTGCCCGGTAGGTCCCATGCAATGAGCTCCTTGGGTTTGTTGTTAGACCCTGTACCGACGTGGTTGGCTGGTTGCATCTCAGTCGTGGACACCACGTCTACGCAGATGTTATGTATCTTCTTTCGGCCGCCTTGGGACCGCGCGGAGTTGGTCCCCGCGTTCCTTGTTTCCGTTGTTTTTACTTTTGTCTTCGGGCGCCTTGTACTCTGTACCCCCTGCCGTACCATATGGAGGTGCCCCATTATGGTTTCCTCTGATGCTTGTAGGAATCGGTTGACTCGTTGGGACGTCAGTCCTGGCCAGGTGGCGTAGGAGCCGCGGTCGATGGCTCGTACCCATGTTTCTTTGGTGGGGTAGCCTGCCGCTGCATGGTAAAATGCGATGAGTTTGGGGACGGCTTGAATCTGATATGCCCCCGCCCCCGTGTGTGTCTGTTTGTCTGAAATTGGTGGGGGGGGAGGGGGGTTGCCACCCTTGGAGATTTAGCCGGCACCCTTGGAGACTTGTCTGTATCTGTGTCTGTGGGAGTGTGCGTGGCCGCGGTTGCTGTATCTGTATTGGATTGATGTAGTGGGACCATGTAGAGGTCCTGGAGGGGGTCGCGAGCGCCCGTTAAGACTGTCTGGTTGGTGGGTCCGGTGACGGTCACATATTGTTTTGTGAAGGTGACTCGGCAGCCATTGTTGCATAATTTTGGTACCGAGACTAGTGGGAGTTCTACCTCGTCAAATTTATGGCAGCCACGTGCTGCGTGTGGGATCAATGGCATGTCGAGGGTATCGGTGGCCATGGAGTGCATTGTGCTGCCGTTTGCGCAGCCCACGACGAGGGCTCTTGGGGTATCTTGGTGTGCTCCACCCTGATATGATGTGGGCATGAAGTGATCTGTAGCGCCCAAATTGAGGGCGATGTACCCTGGGGCCGGCGCAGGAGCGGTTAGCAAGGCGAAGGTAACGCGCTTGGCATTAGGTTTGGACCTGGGTTCGTAGTTGCTCGGAGGGGAACGTAAGATACTTAGTGATGACTTTGACTGGTGACTATTACTATGATTATGTATGTTATGTTGCTCCTCCCCACGCTGTCAGGAGGGAGCGTCGTGGGTCTCCCGGGTGACTGGATGGCTCCACTTCATCCATCGGTCCTCACGTTGGGTGGAGCCACCCATTTTGTTGGCAAAGGTGGCCCCAACTTGGTGATTGGGCTTGAAGCGGAAGCAGTCCCCGCCATCGTATGAGAGATTCACCCCGCATGAGTGGCAGTAGTGCTTGTACTGTTTCCATTTAGCTGGCGGCTTGTGCGCCGCCTGATGCTGCTGGCGCCGTTCCCCACTCGCTGGCTGGTCGCGTGTTTGGTGTGTCCCCGGCTGCGACTGTTGTTGGCTGGCGACTAGTAGTCCCATTTGTTTTGTGAGAGTGGATAGGGCTGTTTCCAATTGGTGGTTGGACATGGTGAGTGTGGACGCCGCCGTGGCCGACTCTGCCTGGGATTTCAGGTCCTGGCATACACTGACGAGTGCACGTTGATTGTCCTCGATGAGAGCGAGTCGCCGGTCGTTCTGGGTATCAGCCAAGTTGGCTGTCCCAGATGTGGCGTGGTAACTGCTGTATAATTCCTTGAGCCTATGTCCCCAGAACTGCTTGTAGAGGGTTAGTTCCTTTTCGTCGTCATCAGCGTCCACAGTTGTCCTGTGTACCTTCCATGCATCTTCTACACTGTGCAGTGTCATGGGGTCGTGTTTGCTCCGCTTGAAAGCCAGGTGCGCGTAGTCTATCATTTGAACGGCGGTCATCCTGGCAGTGGCCGGTAGGAGATTGATCTGGTGTTGGTATTTGGTGAGGAGCCGGAAGTACTCCTTGGGTCCCAATGGGTTGGGGGTGTAGTTTAGCTCTCGCATTTTCTTGGTGAGGGATACAGTTAGGTCGCGTTGAACATCCGACGTACACAGCTCGTTTTGCATGTGTTGGAATGCTGCAAGGGCCGTAATCCCTCGGGGGAAGGCTTCCGAAATGGGGTCTTTCAATTTGTGTAGCATGTTTGGGGAACTTCTTGTCTGTTAGCAGCAAGGCCTCCCTGTTGTACCGGTTCCATTCTACAAATAGGGCCCGTTGTCTCTTCCATAGTTTGTATGTATCCGATGACAGTTTGACTGTGCTGTCGAGTTCCGCCGGTTTGGTGGGGACCGTAGGGTATGCTGCTTCTGGGTTCCTCTCCTGGAGTCGATATTGTGTCTCAGTTTCCAATAGGAACGCATATCCTCCTCCCTGTATGTACTTGGTGGATGTCACTTTCGCTAGTGCGTTTGTGAGGACCTTCTTGTATTCATACACATCGATGCTGGTCGGTATCTGGATGGGCTTCAATTTCGTGGGCTCCATTAGGTCCTGCACTATGGAGTAGTCTTTCTTCTTGCTCATGGTGTCGTCGCTGCCTTCACTGTCACTATTGTCGTCTGTGTATTCTGATAGTAACTGTTGTTGTGTCTGTATTTGGGCAGTTTGACTGTGAGTGTACTCCTGTTAGGTTGAAGTTGTCCTCGGTTAGGTCCTCTAGTCGACCGCGGAGGTATCTGATTTCGTGTCCGGCGTTGATGCTAGTGTCTGGAGTGACTCCTCTATGAGTCGGCAAATTGTTGATGTCTGTTGTGTTCTCTGCTAGCATTGGCGGGTTGAGTTGTTGCTGTCGTAATCTTATAAATAACTAATAGAAACAAAGATCGCTATGTCGTTATTAGTTGTTGTTTCATCTGTTACAGTTACTATTGCGATGTTGGAAAGAGTTATTGATAAGATTATGATCGGATTGTTTCTGGACCATATCTCCCAATTGCTAATTTGTTGTCACATTTTGTGGGGGAACTCGTACCGATCGGGTGTTGTTGTAAGTTCGATTCCCATATTGCGTACCGCTGTTCAGTGCTTTAAGTATCGATCAATACTCACCAGAGCTTATGTGTAATTTACTTATGGTCCTCATTCCATTGGTCGCGTCTCGTTTTTACTTATTGTGCGCACCTTGGAATTGTACCATTGTATATTCTTCTTCTCATCGGTACATTGATAATTGTATATGCCACTTGCTGGATAGCAACACCGGCATATGATCGTGGTAACATTCATGGTCGATTTAGTAATTCAATACGTAGACTTCAATCATGGAATTGAATCATATCATTGAATCATATCATAGAATCATGGAATTGAATCATAGACTTCAATCATATAATAGACTCATGAAATTGAATCATGGAATTGAATCATAGACCTGGATTGAAGAATTGAATCATAGATTTGAGTCATGGAATGGAATCATTGACTTGAGTCATGAAAATGGATCATATAATTGACTCATAGACCTGACTCATAGATTTGAATCAAAATTGAATAATAGGATTGAATCATAGGATTGAATCATAGACTTGTATGATGGAATTGAATCATGGATTTGAACCATGTAATTGAATCATAGAATTGAATCATGGATTTGAATCTTGGATCTGAATCATGAATCAAAAAATTCAATCATAGAATTGAACCATAGACTTGGATTGAAGATTTGAATCATAGATTTGAGTCATGGAATGGAATTAATAAGACCAAAGTCGTAAAATGTTATTCAGTTATGTTATTACTTTTCGTATTTACTTTATTTCGTTCTTTTTACAGTGTTGGAAAGAGTTATCGATAAGATTATGATCGGATTGTTTCTGGACCATATTGTTCCCTCACTTACTAATTTATCTTTCCTTTGTGTGGGGATACTCGTATCGTGAGCTTGATCCTCATATTGTGTACCTCTACTCAGCGCTTTAAGTATCTCATGATACTCATGTGCGCTTAAGTATAATTTACTTATCGTACTCACGTCTCACGTTTAGTTATTGCGCTCAGCTTGGAGTCGTACGTCTCATCTTGTATCACGTATACGTATTACGTATACGTTATACGTATTACGTATACGTATAACGTAATACGTATAACGTAATACGTATCTTGTACGTTTCTTATTACGTATCACGTATTTCGTGTGTTCGTAAATTTACGCTTGATTCCGTATTCCAATACACCCTTGGATGGTCCTTGGACTATCCGGCTCATGTAGATATATCGGTCTTACCTTTTTATGGTGGCTCCCTGGGTGGTGCTTGGTGGGGTAATCCGCCAGATTATGTTTACCCGGTTGCCAGAAAATATTGAATTGTCCTTGTTGAGCCCTGTTTTTTAACCAATAGTATCGCATATCAATGGCTTTGGACCTCTTTTGTTTGATAGTGCCGTTGAGTATGCCCTCTGCTGTATTATTGTCGGTTTTCAGTGGAGTGGCCGGTTGTGGGTGTCCCAGTTCAATCAGACATTGCCGAATGGGTAAGGCTTCCCGTGCATTCAGGAACAATGATGCAACTTCGGCCTCGGCCGCTGATGCCATAACATTTTTGATTATTTTTGCCAATACTAGTATAGCACCGTTGAATGTGTGATCGGCAGTATCCCCTAGGTAATGATAACCCCCAGCTCGGCTCTTGGCCTCTGGACATACCAAGTACGCTGCGTCGCTATCCACCCAGAGTATCATGTCACTTGCCCTGTAGATGATGGATGCGTCGGGATTACACGCCGCATAGTTGAGGAAATATTTTGTGGCTGCTAATGTTGTTTTGTTATTCTTGGCAGAGGCAATGTCATTGAGCGCATGTAACATCGTGTTGTCGACTGCTTGGGCATAAAACAGGAATTTTCCTGTGACTTGTTGGATGAATTTTATCTCTTCGTCTGATAGTGTGGTCACGTCCTCGAGTTTTGCGTATTGTATTTTTTCGCCGTAGGCCAGGACGTCCGCGCGTGAAGGGCCCGCGTACGTGCGTGTTGGCTTCACGTGTTCAAATTCTTTCAATGCTTGTTCCACGTAACCGTCCATAGATAATCGTACTTCACGTTTGTCGTAGTCCCACTGCAGATGAACCCCGACGTACTGTTTTCCCAACCAGTCCACCTTGAATGTATATTTGGCTCCAACGGCCGCTACTAGGTGATCTACGTCTTCCTGTCGGGTGTACTTGATTCCAAAGTCATCCACCACGAGGGTAAAGTTAATGTCCCGAACATCATGTAGGAACAGTCCCTCTGTGTGGGGTGCCTTCCTGTATCCAAACTTGTGGAGGTGGTCTACTAGGTCGTCGTGGGCGATCTTTCCACTCTGTTTTAACCCATACCATGCCTTTTTGATCCGGGCATATACATATTCCCCTTGTTTGAGCCCTTCCAGCTTGTACGCTATTCGGACTCGGGGGGAATCATGTCCCACCTGAACTTTACGAATTCGGGTTCATCCAGTGTGGAGCATAAGTACATGTTAGAGATATCACCGGTACAGTATTTAGCTCCGGGGGAGGACACTACGCTGTTCCAATGGGTCTTTATGGTTTCCATGCTTGCTGTCCGGGTAGACACGTTGCCGTGGTACTCCAGTTGATCTCCTCCTGCGGTGATCCTAGTCCTGTAGGAGTCGGCCTTCTCGGGGCGTATAGCGACTGTGTACCGGGGATATGTGACCTTTTTGTGGATGGGCACATCACTTCTATTGATCCAATCCAATACATCCATCCCTTCTATGTTATTTTGTTGGAAGCCTTGGAACAGTCGGCCAAACTCGTCTTCACCTGACTTGAGCCATAACTCCTGTATCTCTGCTTTGGGGTGCTTGATTGGATCTCGGGATGCTGCCCATTTGTTCAAGTCGTCATCCCATATGGACCCCCCGCATGCGACCTGGGGCCCACGTGTTAATCTGTTTGTATGTTGGGTCTGTTTTGGAACGGGAAAATGGACCGGTTCACGCGGGTATATTCCCATCAGCGCCTGTTTTGGAACGGGAAAATGGACCGGTTCACGCGGGTATATTCCCATCAGCGCCTTGGGTTTCAGTGCGGGTTTTGAGTAGTATTGGTCGGATTTGTAGTATCGAGATACTTCACCATGTGTGTAGTCCGCTATGTCTCCATCGCTGAATCTTACCCTGTAGTACTGATTGGTCTGATCATAGCTTACTACTTCACCTTCGTACCACCCTGAGTTGAACTTCTTCCTAATGATTGTGCCCACGGCCCAGGGGTGTCCCCTCCGGGCACTACGTTGTTGACTAGGTGGCACCCTTGGAGGATTGCGTCCGTTCCTTGGTTCGTCCTCTGGCTCATGAATTGATTTTGTATTGGGCCTTGCAGAGTTTGGGCACCGAGACCAATGGAAGCTCCACTTCATCAAATTTGTGACAGCCGCGGGCCCCGCTGGGGAGTTGGGGTAGGTCCAATTGGTTGGTTGCGGTGGACAGCATAGTGCTACCATTAGCACAACCTACGGTCAGCGCTCCCGGCGTGTCTTGATGCGCCCCCCCGTGGTACGTCGATGGGACAAAATGGTCTGTTGCCGCAGAATCCAGGGCCCCATATCCGGGTGGGGCCCTGATATGGAACGCAACGTCTTGTGCGAAGGTCACAGATCGTGGCGGCCGAGGTAGTTTATTCCTCGAGGGACCAGCACGTAGGATACTGAGTAATTGTGAATCATGATTACTAGATTTATGTATACTACTACTGTGGTCCCTCCCACGCCGTCAGGAACGGGGGGGGGCCCTCGAACACCCCACGCCCGTCGCCATTGGGGTTGGGTCCATTCCACTTCATCCACCTGTCGTTGTTTCTAGTGGACCCTCCCATCTGGTTGTCGTAGGAGGCTCCTTCCTGGTGGGCGGCCTTGTTCCTCCTGTGGAAGCATTCTCGCCCGGTATGTGAGAGGTTGACACCGCACTAGTGGCAGTAATATTTGTATTGCTTCCACTCGTGGGCCAGCGGGCGTCCTGACGCCTGTATGGCGCGACCGGCGTCTGTTGCCTTAAGTCGATTGACGTCTGCTTGTAGGGATGCCATGGCTGTTTCCCACTGGTGTGACATTGTCATCGTAGATGCCGCCGTTGCTGTTGATGCTGTAGTCTCGGACACCCGTGAATAGATCTCTTGGCACACGTTGGCCAGCTCAAGTTGTTGCGTCTCAAGGTCAGTGAAACGCCGGTCATTGTGGATGTCCACCATGTTGGCCGACGCAGATTTGTTGTGGTATGCGCTGTACAACTCCTTCAGCCGTTGGCCCCAGAACTTTTTGTAGTGGATGAACTCGTCGCCTTTGGCTATGGTTGTTCTGTGTTGCTTCCAGTCTTCATTAACCCTGTGGAGGGTAATTGGGTCATGCTTGCTGCGCATGAAGGCGTCCCAGGCATAATTGATCATTTGTGCTGAGGACACTTCTGCAGTTTCTGGGAGTAGATTGATCTGCCATTGATACTTAGTTAATTGTCTGAAGTACTCCTTGGGACCAATAGGGCTCGGTGTATACAATAGATCATTCATTTTCTTCGAGAGCTTGCGGGTAAGCCGGTGCTGGGCATCTGTTGTACAGAGGTCAGCCTCCATGGTCTGGAATGCAGCTAGTACGGTTGTTCCCCTGGGGAATGCTTCGGAGCCCGGGTCTTTCAAGTCATCCAGCATGGTGGGGAACTTCTTGTCTGTGATGAGTAGTGCCTCTCTATCATATTTGTTCCATTCCACGTACAGTGCTCGCCTGCATTTCCATAGTTTATACGTGTCTGAGGTGAGCTCTATCGAACTATCGAGTTCACGCGGCTCTGTCGGTGCTGTTGGATATTGGGCACTGGCGTCTCTCGCCTTGTATTGTCCCTCACTCTCCAAAAGGAATGCATACCCACTTCCTTGTATGTATTTGATGGATACCACTTCGGCCAGTGCGTTGGCTAGGGTCTTTTTGAACTCATACACGTCCACGCTTGTGGGCACCGAGATAGGCTTCAGTTGGGTCTCATCCAGATGGTCCTTGACCCCGGTGTAATCCTTCTTCTTGACCATCTCGTCGTCGTCGGTACTGTCTTTGTCGCTACTGTCGACTGGTTCGGTGTAGTTGTACAGTAGTTTGTTCTGTTGTTGTAACTGTTCCTGTCTTTCTCCGGTATACTCGAGTATGTCTTGATTGTAGAGTTCAAGTTCCTCTAGTTGGTCCCTGAGTTCCCTAAGTTCGCGCGTGCCGGTTACGTGGGATGTGTCTAGACTGGTGTCCGGGGTAATTCCCCTGGTTGCAGGTTCTGTATTGTTTTCTTCAGATTGTGTTCCTGCTGGCATTAGGTAGTGTAATCTTATCGATAACTAATAAGACCAAAGTCGTAAAATGTTATTCAGTTATGTTATTACTTTTCGTATTTACTTTATTTCGTTCTTTTTACAGTGTTGGAAAGAGTTATCGATAAGATTATGATCGGATTGTTTCTGGACCATATTGTTCCCTCACTTACTAATTTGTCTTTCCTTTGTGTGGGGATACTCGTATCGTGAGCTTGATCCTCATATCGTGTACCTCTACTCAGCGCTTTAAGTATCTCATGATACTCATGTGCGCTTAAGTATAATTTACTTATCGTACTCACGTCTCACATTTAGTTATTGCGCTCAGCTTGGAGTCGTACGTCTCATCTTGTATCACGTATACGTATTACGTATACGTTATACGTATTACGTATACGTATAACGTAATACGTATAACGTAATACGTATCTTGTACGTTTCTTATTACGTATCACGTATTTCGTGTGTTCGTAAATTTACGCTTGATTCAGTATTCCAATAGGAATCATTTACTTGAGTCATGAAAATGAATCATATAATTGACTCATAGACCTGACTCATAGACTTAACTCAACATTGAATCATAGAATTGGATCATAGGATTGAATCATAGACTTGTATGATGGAATCGAATCATGGATTTGATCCATGGAATTGAATCATGGAATTGAATCATGGATTTGAATCTTGGATCTGAATCATGAATCAAAAAATTCAATCATAGAATTGAACCATAGACTTGGATTGAAGATTTGAATCATAGATTTGAGTCATGGAATGGAATCATTGACTTGAGTCATGAAAAATGAATCATATAATGGACTCATAGACCTGACTCATAATAGACTTAACTCAACATTGAATCATAGAATTGAATCATAGGATTGAATCATAGACTTGTATGATGGAATTGAATCATGGATTTGATCCATGGAATTGAATCATGGAATTAAATCATGGATTTGAATCTTGGATCTGAATCATGAATCAAAAAATTCAATCATAGAATTGAACCATAGACTTGGATTGAAGATTTGAATCATAGATTTGAGTCATGGAATGGAATCATTGACTTGAGTCATGAAAAATGAATCATATAATGGACTCATAGACCTGACTCATAATAGACTTAACTCAACATTGAATCATAGAATTGAATCATAGGATTGAATCATAGACTTGTATGATGGAATTGAATCATGAATTTGAATCGTGATTTGAAATAATGAATCATGAATTTGAATCATGGAATTGAATCATGGAATTGAATCATAGACTTAAATCATGGAATTGAATCATATCATTGAATCATATCATAGAATCATGGATTTGAATCATAGACTTCAATCATATAATTGACTCATGAAATTGAATCATGGAATTGAATCATAGACTTTAACCATATAATTGACTCATGAAATTGAATCATGGAATTGAATCATAGACCTGGATTGAAGATTTGAATAACAGAATGGAGTCATGGAATGGAATCATTGACTTCTTTAGTCATGAAAAATGAATCATATAATGGACTCATAGACCTGATTCATACTATACTTGACTCAACATTGAATCATAGAATTGAATCATAGGATTGAACCATGGACTTGTATGATGGAATTGAATCATGAATTTGAATCATGATTTGAGTTAATGAATCATGAATTTGAATCATGGAATTGAATCATAGACTTCAATCATGGAATTGAATCATATCATTGAATCATATCATAGAATCAAGGATTTGAATCATAGACTTCAATCATATAATTGACTCATGAAATTGAATCATGGAATTGAATCATGAAAATGAATCATATAATTGACTCATAGACCTGACTCATATACTTAACTCAACATTGAATCATACAATTGAATCATAGGATTGAATCATAGACTTGTATGATGGAATTGAATCATGAATTTGAATCATGATTTGAAATAATGAAACATGGATTTGAATCATGGAATGGAATCATAGACTAAGTTTTTTTTAAGTAAACACGCGACCTCATGAAGCAGGGAATTTTGAAAATATGGTGGGGAGTTTTGAAATATTGCAAGATACTAGCTCACCGGGGGTAGAGAAACAGTTCTCGAATGTAGACTTGATTGAAAATTGAATCATAGACTTGTATCATGGAATTGAGTCAAAGAATTGAATCATGGAATTGGAACAATAAATTGAATCATAGAATTGAATCACAGGCTTGAAGCATTGAATTGAAGCATAGACTGAAAGTACTGCTTTGAAGCATAGAGTTTAATCTTAGACTTGAGTCATAGTCTAGAATCATAGAATTGAATCATAGAATTGAATCATAGAATTGAATCATAGAATGAAATCATAGAATGAAATCATAGAATGAAATCATAGAATGAAATCATAGTATTGATTGTTAGAGTTGAATCATAGAATTGAATCAAAGAATTGAAACTCTGTTTTCTTGTTGAACCATAGAACTGTATCTTAATTTTGAATCACAAACTAGAATCATTTATTCCATTCATAGTTTTAAGTTGTTGTCGGCGAAAAAAATGCGGACCGTTGTCGGCATCAAATTCGATCAAAAAAGCCGACAAAACGAACAAAACGACGACCGAGGTGCAGAATACGAGATACGAACATTCCGAAGATCGAAACTTAGAATCAAACGCACCTCCACTACTTGGAAATCCCTAAGTGGTAAAAACGATATCACTTAGGAGGACTACAAACGAAAGGGGTTACTCGGTTAGAAACAAGACATATCCAAAGACCTGACCAATAAGTAAACACTTGGAATCCATAAGTACATTCAAAAGAATATACTTGATATCCCGTGAGGAAATTACTTATTGCAATCAAGAAAATCAATACCGATTCCAAATGGGCCTCCTCATCTATCTCAAATACCACGAACAAGCATATGCCCCATCGGATAAAACACTTAACCTCGTAAGTGCCCAATACCATCGAATGACCGATACAGTAAGACCGACACGACGCTAATACTTGACTGGACTCCAATCTTTGGAATCGAATTTCGATTTTCAAGCGCTAGCAACCCAACTGCGGCCACTTCCCTTAACAAAGCCTACTCTGAAATCATTGGCAAAGATGAACTCTCAGAATTCTTCGTGACCCGCGAGGATGAGGAATAAGAAGGACCACTAGAAATAGCTCCAGATCCACAACTCCACATCCTCAATTGCATTGCAAAGGCTATTGCCATCAACCTAGTGGAGCATTCACCAGATGAAATAACAAAAGGCCACATTGCCAATCTCCTTGACAAATGTGTTATCAAGCATGTCAGAAATGGTGGATCTACAAAGCGCATGAGATACAAAACAGATTTTGACGCCGCTGTAAAGCATGCCATTCGGACCAACACAGATGATGAGCCAACTGTAGTAATTGAAATCACAATTACCCATTGGCGATTCAAGAAAAATTGGCGCCCTGACCTATTCATGGAAGCCTACACCGGAGATCCACCATCCAATGATGAGGTAGTCATCGCGGATACACCTGCAGAAACTGTCTCCCCTACCGAAATGGGACAACTGACGACCCTACTACAGCAATTGGTCAACAATGGCAACAACAACAACAACAACAACAACAACAATGCCGGCGCCAACCACCAAGCGACACTCGACTTACCATGGAATCCAGCAACCTTACAACCACCAGTTAAGGAGCGATTCTACAGGAGAGATGATTTCCTCACCAGAGATGATATGAAAGACTTCCCAATCACCTACACCAACTCATCGGGAAATGAAACAATTGTCAGGCAAAACTACTACCTACACAACCTAGGTAGTGGTAGAAATGACCAGCGCCTGATCACTAGAAGTGGTGACTGCTTTGATTTAACCAGAGCCTCTGACAAGCCAAAGGAAGCAGCAAGAGACAAACTCTTCCTCTCAGGATTTCCACAACTAAAGGATGCAACCCACCCTCAAGTTAGAAAATGGTACAGAGAAATTACTGCTCATGCACAACAACACCACATCTACATCCACCCTTACTACCTCTACAGGCGCGAAGCTGACCATCTCAGAGGATTTACAATAGGTGATAGTCTTCCACATGATCTACCTGCAAGATATGAATTGGCAATTCACAAATGGGGTAACCTCATCTACACTGCACTCAGAACTGATAAGATCATCCCTGACTCATGTGATAGAATGAAGTCCACAATTCAAAGCTTTGAAGGGGGACAGGGTTACGAAGCTCTGTACACAGTCATTGCTCAGACACATCCCAACTCAAAAAGGCCATCCAATGCAGGTAGAATGGTCAGAAATCCTCCAAATCAGGATGCGGGTGAATCACTTGAAGAATACTACTTCAGGTACAAGGATTACTTGAGACTTAGAGTTTTCCTCCAGAATCAACCGGGCACCATGAGTTTGACAGAAGAAGTCAGCAACCTCATTGCAGGAACCACTCTCTGTCATGAACTATTTGAGAAAACAGAAGATGAACGCGGCTCAGATGACCACCAATTCAAACAAGACAAATACAAAGCAGGTAGGCTCCTACAAATCCTTCAAACATATGAGCAAGAGATCAAGGCTGAAAAGAAGTACAAGGACAAAACCTCCAAACCAGGTCTGTCCAAACAATTGCCCGGCACAGGCACCAGACCAGGTCCCCGCCGCAATGATAGGTTTCAAAAGCGCGCTGCCAACAATACTGTTAGAACACCTTCTACTTTGACTTCTCACTCAATCAGTCTTATTGACTCACTAGGATATCCTGAAATGGATGAAGAATCTGATAATCCCTTCCTCCATCAAGCATATTGCAATGCCATCACTGCCTTTGACAAGCAGTCCAGTCTCTTTGACACATCGAGAAAATGCATTGTTTGTCATACATCCGGTCATAGTTTTGATAATTGTCCTGCATTGCAAGATGTTGAGTCCCTCAAGAAACATAGGATTGCTGCGGCTCTTTTTCTGAATAAATGCAGTGGAGAAACCCAACAGCTCTTAGATTCTACTCAAGGCATCTCTCAAATCAACATTGAAGATGATGAGCAGGATGAGACCTCCCCAAGTTGTGAACCAGAAGACCAAAACTTTTGCAACAGCCAAGAATAGACAGTCTTTCTTGCAGCCATATGACATCACCTCAAGATGATCCTCAAGGATTTGACGACGCCACAGCCCCTCAAGTGAAAAGCTTATGTCCCTCCTTTGACTCCAGCAGTGTCAGCTCCTACGAATCTGTCCAGATTGGTGCTGTCAATCTTCTCCCTAGGGATAGCCTCCAGCCTTCAATCCCAATTGATGTCGACTGTGATATGGAATCACTTGAGGTTACAGCCCCTGTATTGGAATCACATCTGGAAACCAATGGAGATCCCAACTTCGATTGAGACAATCCTATCTCAGTTGATACCAACAATGTGCAAAACCTTGTCCCACCAGATCCAATTGCAGCTGCAGCATATTTCCAACAAGGTGTCAGAGCGCAGATTGATACGGGTGCCAAAGTTTCATGCACAAACCTAAAACATATCCTGTATGACTACAAACCTTACACCAAGCTGAGAAAATGCCCAGTCAGGCTCACAGCAGCAATTGGAGAAAAGGCGGCCGCCTGCATTCCTGAAGGATCTGGCTACTTGCATATCCCAGCACCCAATCACATAGGGTATCTCAAAGTCTTCTTCTATTATTCTCCCTCCCTTTCAACAACACTACTGAGTGAGAATGACCTCTGTGGAATGACATCAGGAATGAGACACCAGTTCAGTGGACAGTCCATACACAAAGCCTTCACTGACAACCATGACTCATCTGTTCAACAAAATGGCAACCTCACGATTATTTGTCATCACAAGCAGAACACTGTCAAAAGCATTGTCCTACATGGAAGCATCATTGATGGACAGTGCTTCACCCACCCAGTATTGATTCCAGACATTGATTTTGCATCCCCATATGCCAATTGTGCAACATCTTCAGCCTATGCTTTAGCGACCGACATGGAGTTCAAGAAAGCTTGCGAACTGGCCTCCAAAGAAGCCATTAGCAACTACAGGTATGATATATACACGAATCTTGTCACACTGCAAAAATGCACCAAAGCAGCGAGAGCTCAGTATGATACCAGTGACATGCCAAAGTTTGATGCAAAATTTTTTCACCAAGATTGTGGACAAAAATATCCCCATTCAAGCCATCAAAGCCAAAACATCAAAACTTCTATGGCACCAGAGATTGGGACACCCATGTGATGACCTCCTATACCAAGCTCACAAGCACATTTTGGGCGTACCAAAGTTCCAACGGCAAACCAGTATCCTTGACCAATGTCCAACTTGTATCCAGTGTAAGCAAACAAAACATCCTGCTGGATCCCATACCACGCAAAAGGCTACACAGCCCTTTCAGGGTTTATCTATTGACTTTGCTTTCTGACTTTGCTTTTTCAGGCGCAAAATCATCCAACAGCAAACAAAAGCGTGACTACAAAGGCATTCATGGCGAGACAGCTTGGATCCTCATCACAGACCACTACACTGGTATGAAATATGGTGATACCAGAATTTCTAAAGCAGCACCGCTCCACTGGCTCGAACATTTCTTCTCCCAGCACAACCCAGCTTGTGCCAACAAGTATATCTCAGTTGATCAAGGTGGAGAACTCTATCACAACCCTGATATCAGAAACCTCTTCTCTGCGTTTGGATACTCCATTTTCCCAACTGGGGCTGATGCGTCTCACCAAAATGGTACAGTTGAAAGAGCCCATTGAGCTCTAGCTAACTCAATGAGGACCATGCTCTCTGGTGCAAACTTGCCCATCAAGTTCTGGCCTTTTGCCTTCTATCATGCCCTTTGGTTGTCAAATGCATTCCCTGAAGGCAACCAGCCGCATTCACCCTTAGAATTGGCAACTGGACATAAGGAAAATCTTGCTGACTTCCGGACATTTGGCTGCAGAGTTTGGGTTCGACCTCCAGGCAAGCGATCCATCAAGCTCAAACCCAATGCTCGCAAGGGCATATTCCTGGGTTTTGTCCCATACACTACCAGAAATATTCTTTGGCATGATACTGAAACGCACAGAGTCAAGATAGCCACCCATGTCAGGTTTGATGAAGGCATCATGAATGATTTACCTTTTACTGACCTTCCTACAAATGTCAAGCACTTGCTCCGGACTGATGACAACATTCAACTCCCCGCGGAACCAAATGAAGTGTCATCCAGTGATTTTCAATTCTCCATCTCACCTTTTGCCAATCTCACCAACCTCAGGCTCACTATTTCACGTTCCTGTGATGACCGACCAAGCCTTTGGCCTCCGATACGCAAATGATTCCCTGCTCGGCAGAGCCTACGTAACCGATATACTTCCACGCAGTCCTGCCTCCCAGCTTTTCTCCTCCCATAAGAAATCTCTCTCCAAGCTACGAGGCGCTTATATTGTATCTATCAATCACAACCGAGTGTTTACTGCTGCTGATGTTACCACAGCCTTGCATGAATCACACACTCGAGGGGTGAGGGATTCTTCAATAGATACACCCATTACCTTTGCACTTGAAGCAAAATTGTCTATGAAAGAAGTCAGGAAACACTTGAATGAATATGGACTATTTGCCCCCAATACTTCTTGGAAGGAACCCACTGATGAAGAAGATCCACCTTTTTTGGACCGGATTTCATCCATCAAGACTATCAAGAACATTGGCACCAAATACAAGAATATCATCCAATCCAGAACCAACCAGGTCAATAGCACTGAAGCACTCCATGCATCCATCCAAAAACACTTGGCACCAACCGAAGATGACATGGATGTTGTCATTCCCACTATTGACATTGCTTTGCTCAGAGCCATCACCAAGCTTCATAAGGCAGGCAATCATGCATTACCTCTAGATGCAGATTCACTACCGACTGAAGAAATTGAACTCTTAATCAAGGCCATCAATTCCAAAGCAACTACACCAGAAGAACAAGCACTAGGGCACTTCACTCGCAGAAACCTCAAGTCACTATCCACATGGACGGAATGGGAAGCTGGGGAGCGAAAACAGCTTGATCAATTTGAAGATCTGGAAATGACCAGTTTGAAGACTTAGAAATGTTTGGATCACCAATTCCATATCCTAAGGACCCAAATGCCATTATTCTCAGACCCCATTGGCAATACAATGTCAAAAGGAATGGTGTCAGAAGAGCCAGGCAATGTTGCAATGGAAGCAAATATGCAGCTCCAACCCTGCATGCCATTGCAATGTCATACTCATCATGTGTTGAACACCCTATCCAAAGATTGTTCTTTGCCATTGCAGCCAGCCTCAATCTCAAAGTGTATGCTGGAGATGCTGCTGACGCCTATGCGCACAGTCCAGGACCAAACATCCCTACTTACATGACTATTGATGATGCATATGCAGAATGGTATAAAAACAAGCATGGCACAGACATAGACAGAAGATTGGTGCTTCCTGTCCTTCGAGCACTTCAAGGCCATCCGGAATCAGGTAGATTATGGGAAATCCACATCAACAAGATCCTGAAAGGTCCTGATCTCAACTTCAAGACCACCACACATGACAGAACAATCTACACGACAGTTTTTGAAGGTGAAACAGTCTACATGCTGAGACAAGTCGATGATTTCGCACTGGCTTGCACATCAGAATCCATATCTGACAAGATCTATGGCATCATTGGGGCAAAACTGAAGCTACCTAAAGAAGATGTAATCCCCTTCACAAAAATGGGATTGCTTGAAGACTTCAATGGAATTGACGTCAAACAAACAGCTGATTACATTGAACTGTCCTGTGCCAATTACATTGACCGCATTATGACATCCCATGGTTGGGAAACTGATTCTAAGATGAAACCCCACTCCAAGCCATCAGCGCCATTATCAACTGAAGTACTGAGCCAACTGCAATCACATACGGAAGGACCATTAGAAGGCACCAAGGAACATGCTGAATTGTAATCCACATCTGGGTTCTCCTACAGGACACTCTTAGGTGAAATGATGTTTGCATATGTGAGCTGCCGGCCAGACATTGGCTATGCAGTGACCCTGATGTCAAAATACAGTTCCAATCCCACTGCATTCCACTATTCCAGTCTGAAGAACATAGCTTGATACCTCAGAACAACCAGATCTTGGGGTATTAGATTCTACAGACCGAATGCTGAGCCATCTCTACCATCAGGAGAACCATACAACGATGTAGTCCAAGATGCATCACTCCCAAAATTCCCTGAAGATATCAAGCAAGCCAAATTGATGTGTTTTGTTGATGCTGCATATGGCAATGATCCAAAACATCGCAGGTCCACTACAGGATATGTTTTCACTTATGCTGGTGGAGCAATTGTTTACAGATCCAAAGCTCAGTCACTTACTGCTCAGAGTTCTACAGAAGCAGAATTCATCGCTGCAGTAACAGCGGCCAAAACAGCCAGATATCTCAGGTCCATACTCAAGGAATTAGGATTTGTCCAAGTTGGTCCAACTCCTATCTATGAAGACAATGCATCAGCAATTGAAATCATCAATGCCCAGAAGCCAACTGAAAGAACCAGGCATATTGAAATCAGGTTCTTTGCAATTCAAGCTTGGAAAGAAAATGGTGAAATCAAGATGATTCATATTCCTGGAGTCATCAACCCTGCTGATGATCTAACCAAACCATTAGGATGGATTTTGCACGCTTGACACGCAAGATACATCATGGGACACTACCCAGGTTAACTTCATCTTGAATGACTCGACCGAACGTTCGAACCGAATTACATGAACAAGTCAAGGATCACTTTGATTATCATTCCGATTCGATCCTAACCCAGGTTAAATCATTCAAAGGTAACGTATACACCGACAGTAATCCAACATACATCATCTATCATGTTGGATCAAGGGATGTGTTGTCGGCAAAAAAAAATACGGACTGTTGTCGGCATCAAATTCAATAAAAAAAACCGACAAAACGAACAAAACGACGACCGAGGTGCAGAATACGAGATACGAACATTCCGAAGATCGAAACTTAGAATCAAACGCACCTCCACTACTTGGAAATCCCTAAGTGGTAAAAATGATATCACTTAGGACTACAAACAAAAGGGGTTACTCGGTTAGAAACAAGACATATCCAAAGACCTGACCAATAAGTAAACACTTGGAATCCATAAGTACATTCAAAAGAATATACTTGATATCCCGTGAGGAAATTACTTATTGCAATCAAGAAAATCAATACCGATTCCAAATGGGCCTCCTCATCTATCTCAAATACCACGAACAAGCATATGCCCCATCGGATAAAACACTTAACCTCGTAAGTGCCCAATACCATCTAATGACCAATACAGTAAGACCGACACGACGCTAATACAGCAGCAGCAGAACCAGTATCGATCCGATGAAGACCAAGTAACCGGGGAAGATCTCTACCAAGTAAAATACAGCAGAGAGCCCCGATACAGTGAAAATACATAGTAAAAATAAGAGCCTCTCTCTGAGCTCACATCTCTTTAAATTTCAATTATCCTATACGTTTCGGTTGATTTTTAGAGTAACAACATGAATCATAGGATAGAATAGTAGAATGAAATCATAGGATTAAATTATAGGAACGAATCATAGACTAGAATTTTAGAATTGGATCACAGATCACAGAATTGAATCTTAAACTTCAACCATAGAATTGAATCATAGATAAGAATCTTAGACTTGAATTATAGACTTGAATCATAGATTAGAATCATTGATTTGAATTGCAGAATTGAATTATAGAATTGAATCATTGAGTTGAATCATTGAGTTGAATCATTGATTTGATTCATAGATTTCAATCGTGGAATTGAATCATTGAATGGAATCATAGTAGAATGGGATCATAGAATGGAATCATAGAATACTAATAATATGTAAGAAAACTACGCACACAACAACTCCACAGGGCCCCTGAGATTGGAAGGGAGTCGCTCAACAGCAGGCTCACGACAATCTCTGCGCTGGGGGGAAGGCCTATCGCTCAACAGCAATGTCCTCTGGCTGTAACCGGTCAGTGGAGGTGCTGATCAGGCGGAGATAGGCTCTTAAAGTATACGCTCAACAGCGCGAGTTATAAGGGCTCTATAACCTGTTGTTACTCTAAAAATCGACCGTAAGGTATAGGATAATTGAAATTTAAAGAGAAGTGAGCATATCGTGAGATTGCTCTGTTACTGTGTATTTTACTGTATTCAACCGGTATCTCTAGAAATCACGCGGTTAGGGACATACAGACAGACTAAACCAGTTACTTGTATTAGTTTCCAAAGCAAATAACTGTTTATACGATTCATCTCAACGCATATACGACCTGTAAAGAGGGACCGACAGAGGTGCAGTTCGATCCGAATATAACTTAATCCTAATGCTCACAATTTTAGAATCTAATCAATATTACTGCAATCTTCCTACTGTAATGTATCGACACGGAGTAGGAATCAAAGTTTATCAGACCCAGACTCTAACCGCATAAGGAATGTCCACACGACAATGGACGAAGCGAGAATGATTACCGACTGATCACTGGCTAATCAAAGACCCCTGAAGGCTATGTCCATGTTTGAGCACTTAGATGGGTAATGGCACTAGTGCAGCCGGGCATGAGCTAATACCTCTTGCTTCCCTCACACGACATAATGGCCATAGGGGAACAAGCAAATGCCATCGATACAACACATCGAACTCCGGGGGGGCCAGAACAACCGCAGTCTCTACATTCAAATGTAAACGTGTCCCAATTCAAACAATGGAAGAGACCCACATGGGGTCTCGAAATGACACGATAAAGACGAGTAAGACGACCCCACCAACAACAACAACAATAACAGTAACACCAACAGTTAGGAGCTTAAAGCTCACAGATAGCAGTAGGTGCGAGTACAGTTTGGAGGGATCGATTCCTCCATACAAGTCAATATGATACTCACATGAGGTGGGACAGCGTACAGACGTGTGCACTAAGCTGTTCTAAGCCTACGAACTACACGGAGATGGCAGTTGAATTATTCTACAATAATTTCAACTCCCGCTGAATAGGGGGACCCGATGGACTTGTAACCGTAAAATAACGGGAAAACAAACCAATGGCCCCAATCCCTATGAAAACAATTCAACGGCCCCAGATTCCCACGGGAACGTGCAGCGGGCCGGATCTAACGGTCAATATATTCCCGCACGAATAAACTCAACGGCCATGATTCGAAATCGGAACCCGAACAGTTTGCTTAAGTAAGGGGCAACGGGGTGATTTTCATTTGGAATAGAAACGTTTGCAGAATTCTACAGGGAGAAATATCCACTACTAGTGGTATCGCGAGGGAAGTGATTGCTTGGGAAATACAGAATTCTCTCAGAAAATCATTCATATATCACTTACAGATCAAGTAAACAGCTATTCCGGACCAAATACCAACCATGGTGAGAGGAAGAACAGCCCGACAGAACCAACGCAACGACAATGCGGCCGCTAACCCAGCGGCTGCAGCATCTAACGCAGTAGCTGGTGAACCTGCTAACAATGGACCAGCCATTCCTGCCAATCTTGGCTTTACAGCAGCGCAAATGGAATTCATTAGGACCATGATGGATACCAACCGGGCCCCGTCGCTCACACAGGAGGTTCAAGACGCAATCGAACGCGCTAATCAACTTGAGGGAATCCCTGGGTACGCAGGGGAAAGGACTCTAACTCCGACAGAGGTAGTCTTCAGAGAAATCTTGGAATCCTTCGGGCTGAACCGGATCACGGCGGATGAGCTCTTCCGGACCGGCCACAGCAGTACTGACTCCCTGCGGGACATGGATGAATCTGCTATCAAATCCCTGGTGAATGGCATCAACAAGACCAAACACAACTACTGCCCGGACCCAAAACAAGTGTATGTGGGGAGGGTTTTCGGGGACCGACTCAAGTTGTTTGTGGCGTGGATTGATTTTCAGCCCCTCATTGGAGCCACAGCTACCCCAGTTGACTGGGTAGCTGATCCGGATGCTGAATCCAAGACCCGGGAGCGCCTCAAGTCCCTCAAGGAGGATGACAGCAACACGGCGGCCGGGGACCTGACTCTCCCAGAACCACTCACTGCAATGTCGAAATTCAAGGAGTTTGATGAACGATTCAGGGAGTATCTCAGACACAAAAGGGGTGTCACCAAAACATCTCTACTATACACAATTCGGAAAGACTCGATGGTCGGTGATGCTGAGAGGGGGGGGACCGTTGGATCTGCTCCAACAGATACGTATGCCAACTGGAACGAATATTCTATACGTTGCACCGTTCACTCAGGATCCCACTGGACCAAAGACAACAATACACTATGGGGAATCCTCTTCAAATTGGTGGGAGCGGGTCCCGGTTGGTCCTACATCCAAGGACTTGGATCGGACGGGGATGGGAGGAAGGCATATTTCACCCTCTATTCTCAGGCATATGAATCAACGAACGTAAGACTTCTCATAGAAGAAAAGAGGGCCTTCCTACAGAGCTCCACCTACTCCGGGGACACCAAGAACTACAGCTTTGACAAGCACAAGAGGCGTTGGTATGATGCAAAGGAGTTCCTATTGCGACATAAGGCCTTCCCACCAGAAGATCAGTTTGTTACTGACTTCTGTCACTCTATCTCGGATCCAAGACTCGAGATGGCAGTGCAATTGGTCCTAAATGAAGCAGGCGGCATGTATGACAGCTTTGACAAGGCTTCCGCCCACTTCACTCAAACGCTTGGTATCAAGAAAATGCAAGCCAGCCGCAAAGGCAATCGCAGAAATATCTCCTCCTTCAAGGGAAAAGGCGGCAACAAACGCAACAATGATAGCAACTCCTCCTCCAACAAGAGACACGGCAACAAGAAACAGAAAACTTCAGGGACCTACGACGGACCTCTGGAAGGGAAGATCTACCCAAAGGAAATCTGGGTCACTATGTCTGCTGCCCAGAAGAACCAAGTCCGGTCTCTACGCCCAGCTCTTAACTCCAATTCAAAGTCCGCACAAGTTTCTCTTGTTGAAGCCAAAGGGGACAACACTACAGCAAAAGGGTCGGCTGGCGATCAGTTCGGTAGTCATACTCACAAAAAAAAGAACCAAGACTGATTCGCCGGCCGGGGCCTGTCGATTGTATCCCGGGTAGGCCGGCCGATAGTCCATATCAAGAGTTTTGGCTCACCATCTCCAGCTAATGGTCGATGCGAGTTGGACAGCCACGCTGATACAACAGCCGCGGGATCAAATATGGTATTACTGGATTCACTGGATTCTATCTTGACATATGTGGACGTTGCACCATTTTCAGATACATACTCACCGTTTAAGAATGTCCCTATTGCCCGTTGCGCCACAGCTTGGACCGACCCAACTGACGGGATTACTTACATCTTGGTGTTTGGGCAGGCTTTGTTTTTTTGCGCCAAGTTGCAACACAGCTTGGTATGTCCCAATCAAGTACGGGACTGCAACTTCAACAAGGTTGAGGACACTCCACGGCGATATGACTCCAATTCTACACACGGGATTACATTCCAATCTGAAGACACTGAACTCTTCATCCCTCTCAACGTCGAAGGGGTCATATCCTATTTTGATTCCCGCAAGCCTACAAAGAAGGAACTGGCAACCTGTGTACATATACTGGCTACAGATACCCACACCTGGGACCCCTATTCCTCTCACTTTGCAGAGGAGGAAGAAGCCACCAATGCCTCTTTCCCGCGGGTTGTTGCTACTCTTTCAGGGTGCCTGCCGGCTTGTGGGACTCCCGTCAAATATTCACCCACGATTCATCCAGAACCACTCGGCACAGGGTACGACACAAACCGGCTACTCCATTTGGCTTCTGTCTGTACTAATAGAGTTCCTTCCCAACGCACCGGATATACCCCAACGGACATCTCCACCCGCTTCATTTCAGCTCTTGCTGGAACCACCGGGGAGGACCAAGAAAATCTTCGAAATTCAGCAAATTCTATGATTTCTGATGTTTCCACCAAGACTTCATTATCTGAAGCTGAGCTTGCCATTCAACAGGAAGCCAAGGCACGAACCAAGGAAAGGAAGCTACTAAGGCGGCAACAGGATGTCCTAGACCAAGAAATGTCCCTTGACAAGAAGTCTTTCATACGACGAGGACAATGGGGACCTCCAATACGCATCCCCGACAAAGTTGACAGGTATGATGCCAAGGCCATTGCTAAGATGTGGAACATCAGTGAGAAGCGAGCCAAGGCTACTATTGAAGTCACTACCCAAGATGGTATTCGCCAACTGTCCCAGCCTATTACAAAGAGACTGAAGACACAGAAGTGGAGGAATAGGAGGATGCTCAAGGGCCGATGGTATGCTGACACTATGAAGTTCAAGGTTCCCAGTATCATTCGAAATGATACAGCAGCCCAGATCTTTGCAAACGGGAAGGGCTATGTGGCCTTCTACCCTGTCAGGGGAGAAGTTCGATGCCATGATGGCTTATCTTGCTTTATCAATGAAGTAGGAATTCCGGAACACCTTGTTACTGATGGGGCAAAGGCCCAGGGGAGTCATGAGACACATAACACCGGTTGGAATAAGCTCCGGTCGGAGTATCGCATTCGACAAACATACATACAGCCTCACTGCTCTTGGCAGAATACAGCCGAACACAGTGCCGGGGACCTAAGAAGGTCGATCCGTTGGATGACTTCTAAGAAGGGCAGTCCCAGGAGGTGTTGGGCCTTCTGTGGAATGTTAGCGGCTGGCTGGATGAACCTCATGGCATCAAGTGATCCTTCCTCAATGAGGAGGACTAACTTCGAACTGGTGCATGGGTATACCCCAGATATCACCCTGTATATGATCCACGACTGGTATGACTTTATTTGGTGGTATGACTTAAATGGGAAAACAAATAGGCTTGGCCGGTGGCTGGGCCCATGTGGAGACACTTTTGGTGGTGGAGATTGTCACTATGTCTTATTTAAGTCTGGAAAGGTTCACATAACAAACAGCACCCGGGCTATATCTGAGGAAGAATGGAGACATCCAGATATTCTATCACAGTTGGAAGCACACAACAAAGAGATCAACGCAAAAATAGGTGACGAGGTTAAACCTTCCGATACTTATCTTGAAAACGAACTTGGCGAACCACCTCTGGGCCTATTTGATGGCAAATATGAAGGGGAGGATGAAGTGCTCATGGCAGAAGCTGAGGCTTCTTCCCCGGATGTTGACGACCTATCTGATAAAGACCTTGATGAGTATCTTGGAACTGAAGTGTTACTCCAGATAGGGGACCAACATATCCGGGGGTTAGTTAAGAATCGTTGCAGGGATAAGGATGGTGTGCTGATTGGTGAAAAGAACAACAATCCACTCTTAGACACGAGGTCTTACGAGGTCGCCATGCCGGATGGATCTATCAAAATCTATACAGCCAATACACTTTCAGAGAGTATCTATTCTTCTGTTGACGATGAAGGGCGCATGTATTGCCTGATGGATGAGATTATCGATTCCGAAAGGGATTCGGAGGCCTTAACTATCGAACAGGCTACTTATACAACAAAGTCCGGACAAACTAGAACAAAGCCAACAACCAAAGGATGAAGGTTTCTTGTTAGATGGAAGGATGGCACTACGTCCTGGGCAAAGTTAAGTGATATGAAGGAAAGCTTCCCGGTTGAAACAGCAATATACGCCCGTGAAGAAGGCGTCATAAATGAGCCAGCGCTTAAGTGGTGGGCTTATAAAGTACTTCGGAGAAAGGACCGGATCTTATCTGGTGCTAAAACCAAATACTGGACCAAGTCCCATAAGTACGGGGTCCGGCTCCCTAAGTCTATTTCAGAAGCAAAAGCAATTGATAGAGAAACGGGGACCGATCATTGGGCTCGGGCTATTGCAAAAGAAATGAGGAACAGCTCTATTGCCTTTGAATTCAATGAAGAGGACAAGATACCAGTGGGGCATACTAAAATAACCATGCACATGGTCTTTGACGTCAAGATCGACTTAACACGGAAGGCCCGGTTAGTTGGAGACGGCCACAAAGTCCCAGAAATCTCCAAGGAATATACTTATTCCAGTGTACCCAGTAGGGATTCAGTTAGATTGTTCTTCCTAGTGGCAGCACTCAACAACCTCGATGTACTCAGCGCGGATATACAGAACGCCTACTTAACAGCACCCATCAAGGAGAAGTACTTCACAATAGCTACAGAGGCCCAAGGGTTCGCGTTGGAACTATGTGGAAGGCCCTGCAAGATTGTAAGGGCTTTATATGGACTCCCGGTTGCTGGGGCATCTTTTCGATCACACTTGGCTAGTCACTTAAGGGAACTTGGTTACGAATCTTGCAAAGCAGATCCTGACGTGCATCTCCGATCTGCATTTAAACCAGATGGCTCAGCTTACTACGAGTACTGTGTGGCTTATGTCGATGATATCCTTGTATGTGGAATGGACCCAAAGTTCCAGATGGATGCGATAGAAAGGCAGTTCAAGTTGAAGAATGGAACAGTTGAAGAACCTTCTTTCTACTTGGGAGCTGATATAGGAAAGACCTACATAGACGGCAACCCGTACTGGTCCATGGCTTCATCTAAGTATACTGCGAAAGCCATCAAATCAGTTGAAGAAGAACTACTAACCGGAAGATACGCGTTTAAGGTACTACCCAAGACAGCAAGGTCACCATTGAGCTCTGAGTATAGGCCTGAGATAGACGCGTCACCAGAACTTGATCCGGAGAAACAAAACTACTATCAAGGTTTAGTTGGGATACTCCGGTGGATATGTGAACTCGGTCGATTGGATATAATTATGCCCGTATCACTTATGTCTCGATATCTCGCGCAAGCCAGAGAAGGCCATCTCAACCAGTTGTTTCACCTGTTTGCATACTTGAAGAATTACAGCAAGTCTTAGTTGGTGTTCGACACATCTATGCCTGAGGTAGATGAGTCAAATTTTCAGTCGTGTGACTGGAGTGAATTCTATCCAGAGGCCAAAGAGCTATTACCTCCAGATATGCCTGAACCAAAAGGAAAGGCAGTTATTACCACATGTTTTGTGGATGCGGATCATGCGGGTTGCAAGGCTACCAGGAGATCCCATACAGGAGTCATTATCTTTGTTAACAGAGCACCTATTTTGTGGTTCTCCAAGAGGCAAACAACTGTTGAAACATCTACATTTGGCTCAGAAATAGTCGCGCTTAGGATAGCAATCGAGATGGTAGAGGGGCTAAGATATAAGCTACGGATGATGGGCGTACCTATAGAAGGACCTACCAATATCTACTGTGACAATGAGTCAGTCGTGAAGAACACTACATGACCAGAAAGCCCTTGTAAGAAGAAGCATAATAGTGTTGCTTATCATAAGGCAAGGGAGTGCATAGCAGCAGGAATTATCCGGATTGCAAAGGAGCCAGGCGAGTCGAATATCGCGGACTTACTCACAAAGTTGATGAGTGGATCCAGGCTAATTGAGCTAGCAATGAGGTGTATGTGGCGAGATGGGGTTGATGAAAAAATGAGACCCGCGGGATAGGTATCTTCTACTAGTACTCTCACTACCACGAAGACACGGGGACTCTAGAAATCACGCGGTTAGGGACATACAGACAGACTAAACCAGTTACTCGTATTAGTCGCCAAAGCAAATAACTGTTTATACGATTCATCTCAACGCATATACGACCTGTAAAGAGGGACCGACAGAGGTGCAGTTCGATCCGAATATAACTTAATCCTAATGCTCACAATTTTAGAATCTAATCAATATTACTGCAATCTTCCTACTGTAATGTATCGACACGGAGTAGGAATCAAATATCCCTGTGTTATTCGTGTTGTATGTAGGGATGTCTAAACCGGTCGTAGATCATGTGTAATTCGTCATAAGACAGAGAGCACATGATATGACCTAAATGTCTTGATACTTGAAGTCATTTTATCTCTGTAGGTGTATAAACTACTTTTCAAGTGTAGAATGGATATAATTCCTGTAGAACGTACGTAAGTAGGGTACGTGTATTTTTGACCGACAACACCTGCAAAGCACTAATAGATTCAACGCACGAATATTTTTTACTTCTATAATTTGTCACTCGGAGCAAATTTGGAAATTTGGAATCTATGTAAAAAATGTAAAGGTAAAGTGGTCTCATGTCATACGGTACGAGTATGTGTGTAAAATAGGGTGACCGTTTTGAGACAGCTTTTTTTTTGTTAGTCTTATTGATCTTACTCTCCAGCTGGAACTTCTTGACCAAAGTAATCACCGCGCCAGAATTGGTAAGAGCAAGAGCTTTCCATAGATACCCAATTTGCAGGGGTTGCGTGCGCCGGAACCCCTTCGGACTTTATGATTCTTCTGGTCAAGAAAATCACGAAAAGTTCACAAAAAACTCCATTACCACACCTATCACAATACCAAGTGGTCTCAACCAACCCATTCCTTAACCATAGCATTAGAGGCGCCCGCATTTGGTGGGTTCCCTTCCTTACAACAAGAACAACAAGACCCGCACGTTTCGAATTCATTGGCTGAGTGGTTTAGAAGAAATGAGCTTCAGCAGCACACAATCGAACTTGATGACGACGCCTTGTCGAAGCGCTCGCTCGTCCCCCCGCTGCCCTACTACGTGGCTACAACAAGCGACGCTACAGTGTAAACTAGTAGTTTAATGTTCTTTATTTGTTATTCAGTGCTGTTAAAGTAGTTGCAATTAGATGGAGTAGGAAGCAAAGAAGTGACAGAGTCGAGTCGCCATGAGGCTCAAGCAATAGAGGTTCGGAATAGAGGTTCGACCCTGTGTTAAGAGTAAAATCTTACTCGTACAAGTACAAAAACCGGTATGAGTACTCGTACCAACTTCGTAATAAAGAGAGAAAAAACGTCTCGCGAACTCAGTCATGAGACCAATTTAGATCATGAGTGTTAATTCAAGGTTTTGCTTACAGTACAAATTCTACGCAGCCCTACTTTGTCTCTTCGTCATTAACACACAAACTCGTACTATCACTCACATACGTTTGTGATAGCCTCAGTAGCCTACCTACTTGTAGTACTGGATGTGCAGTGTTTATAGTTCATAGGTGTGTTGGTGGGTTAAGCAATGCTAGAGGGGGATCCGGGAAGTGCCAGCCTGTGGCTAGTTTTTGCAGGCTGGTCCGGTCCCGAGTTGCTTTGCCCACACACCGGCGCACAGCTTTGGCTGTTAAGCCTTTTCTGCGGGCGGGCGTGGTGGGCCTTTTACTTATTCTACTACTAATCGGTTTAGGAGCAAAAAGAGTGAGCTGTAGGCTTGGTTCTTGTTGGAGGGAACCTTTACCGGCTTGTTGTTGCTTTGCCTGTAATTTGCTGCTTACAGGGGAATTGCTGTATTCGGTGAGGAGTGAGCGTACTAGTAGAGTTCGTACCTACGTTGGTGTTACAGTGAGATCTTGCATACTCAAGGGTGTTCTTTGGTTCGTACGTCGTACGTTCCACGTGGCACTACCATTCCTTACATTCGGTTCGCTACATCAACTATCACTCACATACGTTTGTGATAGCCTCAGTAGCCTACCTACTTGTAGTACTGGATGTGCAGTGTTTATAGTTCATAGGTGGGTTGGTGGGTTAAGCAATGCTAGAGGGGGATCCGGGAAGTGCCAGCCTGTGGCTAGTTTTTGCAGGCTGGTCCGGTCCCGAGTTGCTTTGCCCACACACCGGCGCACAGCTTTGGCTGTTAAGCCTTTTCTGCCAGGAGGCCATAGGCCACAGGGTGGGAGCTGGAGGGAGATGAACCTGGAGGGGACAAGGAGGACAGCGAGGGTGGGAGAATCATCATGGAGGATTCAGAAAGGAGGAGTCCCCGGAGGGGGATCAGAGAGAGCTGCCAGGGGGAGTGGGGGCCGCAGCCGGCACCCATTCCTCTGGCAGGAAGGAGTATGTTCCATTGTTGAACATCACAGAGGCAAGGTTCTTGAAAATGGGGAGGGACTGTTGATGGAGGTACCTCATCATGCAATCACTGTGCCATCGTGCAAGGAGCTTGATGACATTAGAATCACATTTGCCCTGGAGCAGGGCCATAGCCCCTCCCGCTCGAAGGGAACGAGCAGAGATTGCTGCAGGGGAGATGCCAGTTGTGTGGTAGAGGGTCTGGGCATAGACTCTCATGGAGGACGTGACAGTTGCTGCTCGAACCAGGGTGAGGACCCCATTGTCAAAGTAACTGGCCAACTTGAGGGCTGGACTGAAGGGGGAGAGGGAAGAGCAGCAGCGGCGGAGATGAAGGACCTGGCGAGCGCAGGCTGCCACAGGGCAGCATAGTGAGTCACCACTTCTGGCATGAGCCACTACTTCACCCTTGTCCCCATTCTTCTGTGTGGTGAAGGTGAGGGTGACAGAGGTAGCAGCAAGGAGCTCATGCTCAGGGCCATCATGGTGGACAAGTTTGGAGCCAAGGTAGAAGGAGACCTCCCGGAGGTGGAAGGCTTGATCATCCCTGGTAGTACCCGTGTACTCACCAGGTCTGAGGCAGAAGAAGAAGGCTATGCAGATCATGTTGGCGATGGCCTGCCTGGCAGGGGAAGGGTAGTCATGGTATGCAAAGCGGAGCGCATGCATGACAAGGGTGATGGGGACTGGTTTGACCCGGCAAGGGGCTGGGTCCAATTTGGCATAGGCTTTGAACTGGGCGGTTAGCCTGAAGTCAAGACTGCCAGTTGAGTTGGTTCTGGGGTCTTTGGCCCCCAAGCGGGCCAGCGTCTGGCCCACTGACCTGAGGGTGTCCGATACTGTGCGAGATCTGATGGGCTTGCGGCTACAGGAGAGCCGGCCATCATGGAGGCGCTGGGCAAAGACTTGGAGGATGGGGATTGGATCTGTAACAGAGTGGAGGGTTGGTTCAAAGCCTTGAGACAAACAGAATTGAACCCATTGATTCCAATGGGCATCTTTTCTGCGGGCATAGAGTTCAGTGACTGAAGCTCGCATGGTCTTCTGGATAGAGCTAAGGTCAGAGCAGAATGCATGGTAGGCCTCAGGGGACATAAGATCCAGGGCAGGTCCTGGGGGTAGGTGGTGTTGAAATGATGTAGAAGGGCAGTGTCAGAGAGGTCAGAGCGAGAGAGCAAATCAGCAAGGTGATTCACTGGCCCCGGGATGTAATCCCTGAGAGGGACATATTGGTGGATACGCTGGTGCATGGACTGAATCCGAAGGAGGTAGGCTGCAGGCCCAGTGGTGGTGGTGGCGCCTTTCCGTTGCCAATAGACCGCTGCTGTGTTGTCATAACAGTTGTGAGTGGTTCTGGATTGGACACAGGCAGCTTGGGCCAGGATGTCATTGTGGGCAATGGAGCCCGCCAGCTCAAGGTCACTGTTGGTGATGGTGCCATTGGGGTTGTCAAAGGTGACTAGGTGGGAGGAGACCCACTTGGGGAATGCATGCCTCCACATGATGGGCTGCACGGCGCCATTGGGAAGGGGGACAAAATGAATGCCCCCCATGCCCAGCCCAGAGGCATCACAAGCGCCCATGGTGGCAGGGAAAGGCTCGGGCACCAGTTCTGCAATGGAAGTGGGCCTGTTGGCGAGATCATTGGCCAGCCATTGGAAGTCGCGAAGGAAGCCATGGACGCGCTTGGTGAGCCGGAGGCGCTGCCTGCCTGGTTCCTGGTGGTGGAATGCTTCTTGGAGGATGGAGAAGAGGCCAATGGCGCCAGGGATGGCCAGAGCCATCGATCGGAGTTCCCCCAGGACTTGGTGCCATTGTTTGATAGGAACATGGCGCTGAGTGGGGGAAATGGAGTGAAGAATCTCCTGTAGCCGGGCCACTCGATGGGGGGGAAGGCTGATGGTTTTGTGGATGGAATCAATGAGCCAGCCCAGAATGACTTTCTTGGTTGTCCACCTGGCGTCGCCTTGGCGCATTTTCTTGAGGGAAGCCGGCTCCTGTCTGAAGGGGGTGTCCGAGGCATCGAGTGGCCGGAAGACTTTGTCCAGAGACTGGAAGAGCACCCTCTTGATGGCGCGGCGGGTCCATTGGTTGCCTTGCGCAAGGCCACAGAAGTCATCCACATAGACATCCCAGTATCGCACCGGCTTCTTGCTGGGAGAGGTACTATGAGGAGTGGGACCCTGAGGGGTGGACAGATGGGGCACGGGAGGCGGGTTGGGCTCGGGGGGAGCCGTAGGCACGGCGGGCGTGGCTTCAGAGGGGAGATCCAGTCGGTGGGGTGTGAGCTTGGCCTCTGCCAGCCCGGTGGAGAGGGTGGCATTGGCCAAGTCTGCAATGGTTTCAGTGAAGGCACAGAAGTTGGGGGGGCTGGATTTCCAGCCCATTGGATTGGTGAGGGGGATTCCAATGAGGGGTGGCTCGCCCTTCCTTGCAGGGAACAGCACTCCTAACGTCATGGTGTCTTCGGGTTTCAACTGGACCCGGTAGAATCCATCAGCTAGGTCTATTTTGGACATGTACACTGGACCGAACCTGGAATTGGCGCGGTGCAGCTTGGAGAGGAGCCGGGGAAGGGTGTGGCCAAATTGCATGGCTTCGGCGGGGGCGAGAGGGATGGTGTCTTGGTTAACCCCAGAGTAGGTGTAATCGGAGATCATTCGGGGGCGCCGGCCTCGCTGGGGGACTAACCCCAGTGGGCTCAGCCGGAGGTTTGGAAGGTGGTGGATGAGGCTGGCTGGGAGGACAGTCCATTGCTGCTTGTCCATCATGTCGGCATATTCTTCCCGAAGGAAATCAATGCCAAGGTGGGAGGATTGATGGGGCCCCCTGGCGAGAGCCCCAGCAAGCCGGGCAGTGGTCCAAGGGGAGGTGTTCATGGAGGCTGGGGTTCCCTCCTGCCCAAAGTGGGCTAAGAGGGGGCCCGCTGGGTGGGGGATAGTACCTACACTGGGGTGGATGTCACCTCTACCCCGGATGGTCCGGATGAAGTTTCCCCAACTCGTACTGTGGTTGTACACGGAGGTAGCTCGGGTGATGTGTTCGTCTTGTTGTTACTCTAAAAATCGACCGGTAAGGTATTGGATAATTGAAATTTAAAGAGATGTGAGCTCAGAGAGACGCTCTTATTTTTACTGGGTATTTTCACTGTATCGGGGCTCTCTGCTGTATTTTACATGGTAGAGATCTTCTCCGGATTATTTGTTAGTACTGTCTTCTTTACCATCGTACCAATTCTTCTGTTGCTGTTGCTGTATTAGCGTCGTGTCAGTCTTACCGTATCAGTCATTCGATGGTATTGGTCATTGTGGGGTTAAGTATTCTGTTCGATGGGGCGTATGCTTATTCGTGGTGTATGTGTTGGATATAGGTAGGCCCATCTGGAATCGGTATTGATTTTCTTGATTGCAATAAGTAATTTCCTCACGGGATATCAAGTATATTCTTCTGAATGTACTTATGGGTTCCAAGTGTTTACTTACTGTTCAGGTCTTTGGATATTTCTTGCTTCTAACCGGTTATTCCTTTTTGTTTGTAGCCTTAGGTGATATCATTTTTACCACTTAAGGATTCCAGGTAGTGGAGGTGCGTTTGGTTCTAATGCTCGATCGTTCTTGTATTCCGCACCTCGGTCGTCGTTTCGTTTTTGTCGGCTTTTTCGATCGAATTTGATGCCGACAACAGTCCGTAATTTTTTTCCGACAACACGTCTAGCCTGTCCCTGGGGTAGCTACGAGGAGCGGCCAACGCGGTGCTGGGAGGAGAAGGTGCCAGCACGGCGCTGGGAGGAGAGGGAGGTTCCAGCGCGTCGGCGCTGGGAGGAGAAGGAGGGTCCAGCGCGTCGCTGGGAGGGGAGGGGGATGGAGAGCCCAAGGCCGGGCAGGGTGGAAAAGCCAGCGGAGAGAGTCCCAGCAAGTCGATGGGTGGAGGGGAGCCCAGCGCGGTGCGGGGCGGAGGAGGTGGAGGGGAGCCCAGCGCGGTGCGGGGCGGAGGAGTTGGAGGTCCCAGCCGGTGGCTGGGTGGAGGAGATCCCAGCCCGGCGCTGGGTGGAGTAGGCACCCGTGGGGGTGGAGGCGATCCCAGCCCGGCGCTGGGTGGAGTAGGCACCCGGGGGGGTGCTGGCCCGAGGGTGGGGTCATACAGGCGAATGAGAATGGGTGGAATGAGAATGGGTGTGGGGGGCTTACCTAAATCCCTAGGGAGGGGAGGACCGAACTGTTGGGATGGGGGCTCCCGGGGGGAGCGGGAAGGAGATGGGATGGGTGTGGCTGATGGGGTTGCCCGGATGGGGAGGGAAGGAGTGCTGCTGAATGGAAGGGGGTGAGGGAAGTGATTGGGTGGGGGCGCTGTCGTGGCCCCCGAGGCAAGTAGAGTGAGAGGGGGCGCAGCGCCAAGTGATTGGCGCTTGCCAGGTCTTCAGGCAGCATAGGCCTCTTGGCACCATTCCCAGAGCAGTTCCTTCTCTGTTGGCGTGATGTCGACATGGTCATGAATATTGCGGCAGCCGGTGAAGCAGCGGCCTCTGATGTGCCAGGAATGGCAGCGTTCTTTCCCATCGGGCCGATTGAGAGGTGTTTTGCCCTTGGCTTTCATGGAAGAGATGACTAATCTCATTGCCTTGTTTTTGATTTTAGCAGTGAGGGGATTGGAGGGGTCAGAGAGCCTGGGATCTCTGTTTGGATTGTGAAGCTGATCGTCGCGAGGGCGGGGGGTTCCCCCCCCTCCCCCCCCCTCCTGTAGGTTGGGCTGGAGGGGCTCCTGTCGGAGGGGCGATTGGCCGCGTGAGGGCTCGTAAGGCATCGACATTGGACACATTTGGGAGCCAGTTGAGGTTCTGGGTCATTCTGAACCGGTGGATGTCTTCCCCAAAGTCCGGGGAAGGGAGGGTGGTGTCTGCCTCCCATTGTTCTTCTAGCCAACCCCGGATGCGGACCTGGAAGTAGTACACCACTATTGCAGGAGTGATCCGGTCGCCGAGTTCATCTGCAATGGCCCTTCTGAGGGGCATTTGTTGCCACTCTAACCTGGAGAGACCCCGTTGGTAAGACTTCACCACATTATGTGTGGCGCCTAGGAGGGTGGCTAGTACCGCAAGGTAGCTTTTCAGCTGAGTGGTAGCCTCGGTCCAATCGAGGGGGATGTAGGCTTTGGTCTTTTGCAAGTCTAGGGAGTCCTTGAGTGAGAGAGAGTTGCCGTGGGTGGAAATCATGGTGTCATACGCAGCTACATTCGCAGCCGCTTCATGTTCCCTCTTTAGGGTAGCTGCTGATCCTCCTGGAGGGGTGAAGGCTAGAGGGAGTATGCCATCTGCTACATCAAAGGGGTCGGTCCCATAGAAGTTGCAATCTTGGAACCTCTTGAGTACTGCTGTGGTGATGAGGGGTGCCTGGATGCCGAGGTTGTAGGCTTCTGTGGCTACTTGACTTTGGAGGACCATGTGGGTCTTTTCATGTTTGCTTTTCTTGGCCCAGGCTGTGTAGATGGGGGGAAGATCCGCTTCAGTTGTTTTTCCACAGAGTAGGAGGAGTCTTTCAGTGTAAAGGTTCCCCCACACTTCCCTCACAGATTGCAGCTTGGAGGATTCTTGTCTTCTTTGGTCCAGTGACTCGCTCAGTCTTAGTTGTTGGTCGGTGAGCGCTGCGAAGGCGGCAGTGAGGGTAGGGTCTGCCGGGGCTGCGGTGCCTGCTAGGAGGCCTGGGAGGTCGCGGAGGAGGACATTGCTCTTCATGTAGGCTCGGAGGTGAGCTTCAGCTCGGAAGGAGGGTCCGGGCTCTAGGAGCCGGATGGCGCCCAGAAGAGTAGTAGGTTGTGTCCCCACTGCTCGAAGTGTGTCCAATAAGGGTTTGCAGATATTCTCCAGTCCTTGCTGGTGGATGTGAGGTTGGAGGACTTGGAAGGCCTGCTTTGGGGTGAGGCCTCTGCACAACACCAGTGGGACAAATTCAAAGGGTAGGAAACATACCTTATGGGCCTGGAGCATTTCAGTGTGGGCGGTCCCTTCAGGGATGGCGGGGATGTAATCTCTATCCGGATGTTGTGATATGGTGGCTTCATGGTGGGCCATAAGGTACACCCGGCTAGCTGCAGCCCTCGACAGAAGAGCTGCATCCACTTGCACCAGCTCACCCTCTTGTCCTTCTACATCATCGATGTAGCCAAAGGCCCGGCCTCGGTTGGCTGAGGGCTGGGTGATGGTGCCTGGATAGCGTCTAAGACCATGGATGACCCGGAGCCGGTCCACCCCAGCTGCATCTTCTTGGAAGATGCCCAAGCCTCCAATAGCTTGGGCATTGAAGATATCGAGAAGTAGAGGGAGGAGTCTCTCCCCGTCGGCCTCCGTGAAGAGTGTGTAGATGGCCTGGTAGACGTCGTGCCTAGCAGGGGCTTCCCCAAAGGGCCCGGAACCCTGAAAGTACTCCCTGTAGTTCATATTGTTGCTATGGAAGTGTCGTGCCTCGTCGTCGTCGGGTTTGGTAGTGGGTAGGCACGTTGAGCCGTCTGCTGATTCTCTCGTGGGTTCTTGGCAATCTTCACGTTGGGGGGAAGGTCGGCGCGTTGGGCCTTGTTCCTTGTAATCCTAGAGCAAAGGCGCGTCGGGCCTTTTGGTCGGTCGGCGATAATCCAAGGTGGTAGGCGCGTTGGGCCTTCCGGTGATCCTCTCGCCGTCTGCTGATTCTCTCGTTGGTTCTTGGCAATCTTCACGTTGGGGGGAAGGTCGGCGCGTTGGGCCTTGTTCCTTGTAATCCTAGGGCAAAGGCGCGTCGGGCCTTTTGGTCGGTCGGTGATAATCCAAGGTGGTAGGCGCGTTGGGCCTTCCGGTGATCCTCTCGTTGGGAGGATTCGGTGACGATAGATGACTATCGAACCAAGGTAGGCTTGTACGGGTACAATAGAGAAGACTATTGGACCTGGACGTGTAAGCCTTTTACTTATTCTACTACTAATCGGTTTAGGAGCAAAAAGAGTGAGCTGTAGGCTTGGTTCTTGTTGGAGGGAACCTTTACCGGCTTGTTGTTGCTTTGCCTGTAATTTGCTGCTTACAGGGGAATTGCTGTATTCGGTGAGGAGTGAGCGTACTAGTAGAGTTCGTACCTACGTTGGTGTTACAGTGAGATCTTGCATACTCAAGGGTGTTCTTTGGTTCGTACGTCGTACGTTCCACGTGGCACTACCATTCCTTACATTCGGTTCGCTACATCAACTTACTCGACCCGCGGGACAGCTGTTACGAATTACTTCCTGAATCCGTTTACGGAGGAAGTACCGGTACGGTATGTAACAGGTGAACAAGATTAATAGAAGTAGTTGTCATCAACCCAGAATGACGTAAGTCGAAAGGCAGATGCTGTACAGATGCATCATCACACGAAGAATCGGTACCCGTGTCTGTTTATCGGTCGTCGCATCTGCATCCTTTTTACACCTTCGTCACCAGGGCTACTGTTGATACATGCGCGTCTTTCTATTACGGCATTCTTAACATTAAGTTATAATCCGGAATTACAGTTGTTACCGATTAAGAGATAAGGCAATCTTGAGTTAGATTTGATTTTAGTCTTTAAGGTGTTCGCATTTTTCCGTAGTGCTCGAAATAGGCTGTTTTCAACAATTCGTGATTCCCACCAATGATAAAGTAATAAAAGTTTGCGACCAAAGTGATAAATTTATTCACATAGTTAATAGATTTATTAACTATTGAATTGAATTTAGCAGTCGAGGCTGCATCGACTTTCAAAACTTTCATAAGTGAATAAAAACAGAATAAACTCTAATGGAATCTTAAAATCATACTTAAATCAAATATTTTAGTCACTTAACAGGCTTGCTTGCCAAAATACGTCGGGTAGGTGCGGTTAGAAATTAAACAGACAGTTACTGTTTTGTACTTAGGGATTCCGAAGTTTTACCTTTTTTTAATAATTGCAAATCATAGTTGACGCGACTATGATTTGTAACAAAAAGACTTGTAAAGTAGGAAATTTCCGAGATATGTAGTACCGTACGGTACATAAAAGTATTTCGGGAATCACCCTTTATCGACTCACAAAATCGACTTTCGCGTTAAAGTTACAAAATCGACTGAAGCTTACTCGTGCAATGTAATCTTACCACCACGTCCCATCCGTGTTCACCGATTTACACATCGTACTCCAATAATAGAAGCAAACAATGTCATCTTCATCCTCATCCTCAAGATCGTTTCCAACACTACCGTCGCCGCTGGTTGTGAGAAAATTTTGGAACTCCAGCGTGATCGGTGCCACCTTGCGATCTATACAATCATCTTCGAGGCACTCGCAAGGGCGTGGACCTTCTCAGCCACGAGTCATATCGTGCAGCTTTGAGGTGCAGGTTCCAACGGATACTCTGAGAATCCACATTACGACATTTTTATCCACAGGCAGCGGCAGCAGCAGCGGCACGAACCAAACGATCGACAATCCAAGTCTTTCCTATAAGATTACCTTTTGTACTCCTCGTAACAGCAACAGCAACAGCAGCTATCAACCGCAAACTCGAAGGAACAGAAACCCCGATGGGTCAATAACGACAACCACCACAACTTCCACGCTTCGATGGGCCTCTAAGTTTACTCTGATGAAGGGATGCGAGGAACGCGATCCATTCTACGAGTGGACCGGAATGTTCGTCCTGGGTAACAACAACAAGAAACCAATCGCCCTGCCCGAGTGTTCGTTTCACCATATTGAAGGAATCATCAACCCTCGCTCCTCTCTCCGAAACACCGAAGCTTCGGAAGAACCACTGTCACAACAATGCACGGATGCGTCCAAACGACCACCCGCACAAGACGAAGATGCTTACGATCGTTCGCGAACGAAACGAAGGCGAGTTCACGTTGTTCCTGCGGACACGACAGACGAGCACTAAGCTGTGCTGTTACGAATGGTATCCAAGCCCTACACGGCACGGCACGGTATGCAATCATGCCCATACTACGTAGTTCGTAACAGCTGTCCGCCTCTCCGGTCGAACCTCCTAAACCCTCGGGTTAAGGTCAGAATGCCCTTCGCCCATGGTACATATTTCTACAGGGCTGAACAGAGCAACTCTCAGGAAAAACCTGAAGAAATTGTTGTCGGTTAAAAATACAACGACAGAAACACCGTAGGAACGCTACGGTAAACAAAGCAGAGGTGTACCTTTCGGTCGATTTTTAGAGTTACAACAGAAATCTCCCTAGTACTAATTCTACATGAAATTGTTCAAAATCACATTATGGCTCCAACTGAACCAATTTTCAACCCAGAACAGCAGACAAACTAGCATTCGAATTTCGCTTTGCGTGGTTGAGTAAATTGTCGATTGTCGATTCCGAGTAGATAGTTGTTGAGTGAGGAGACCATGGTCGATATGGTTGATCGGTTGATCGGTCGATCGGTCGATCGGTCCAAAGTGGATTGTCGGTTCTCCACCATGGTCAAGTATCGATTCTCCATGGCCGATCCGATTCTCCATGGTCGATCCTAAGTGTAGTAGATAATGATTAATAATTTACAAATTAGTACTAGTAGGTTTTGCTGTAGATTTGGACCTGTAGATTTGGACATAGCTTTCGCTGTTGGTAACTTTTGGAATTATGAGCTTAGAGCTTTCTGGAAAGATAAGAGCATATGGAGTAGTTTCGATCGATCTGCTGATCCGGAGTAGTTTCGCTTTTGGTGTTCGGGTTCGTAAAAACCGCACGACTCCTCAAGAGAGGTTCAACTCCTTAAGAGGGGTTCAACACAGCGCCGGACGGGTTAATCCCATCAGTTCTTCCATACATGGAAATGGGAATCGAAATGGGAATCAACGTGGGAATCGTTGACTCCTATCGATTTGATTCCGACTGATTTGAGACTTTCATGTACTCCCAACAACTTTACGATTGCAGGAGATATTACGATTGCAGGAGATATTACTAGTAGTTGCTAGTAATTCATTCTTTTTACTAGTAATTCATTATTTCATTTTCTTGGCAAGTTGCAAAGCTCATAATTTGATTTCTTCCAAAGCCAAAAGCAAATTCCAAAGCCAAAAGCAACATCATGGTGGTAGCTTCCAAACAAGAACAAAGAATTCTTAAGGCTCTTAAAGCCAAAGTTGAACGACAACACAAACAACGACTCACACGACAGATTGTTCAACACGAATGACAGATTGCTACATACAAACAACTGATTGTTAAACACGAGCTACAGATTGATAAAAACCGGCAACAGATTCGACAGGATCTTTTTCGCCGGACTCTTGAAGCCCGAACCAATCAATCAGTCTTTCATTCATCGGATTCCGATTCGGATTTATTTCATTCCGATTCCGACTCTGATTCCGATTTTTCTGAACCTACGCCAGATGTTCCTGCTATTTTTCCGGATCCTCCTGCTCAACCTCCTGCTCAACCTACGCCGAATGTTCCTGCTATTAAACAGGAACAAGACTCTTAAGTGGAGTCGGCCGGGGGGGGGACCGAGTTGGAGTTGTTGGGATTGCCGGGCTGGGGGGGATTTGAGTTGGAGTTGGAATTTGAGTTGGAACGAAGCCCGTTTAGGAGTATGGTGGCAACATCTACTATGGCGGCCTTCAGCGATTCCAAGGCAGCCTCTCTTTGTTCCCTTTCAAGCCATTGATACTCTATTCTTTGTTCCCTCTTGCGCTCGGAATTCTCTCTCAAGAAATCAAGAATTTCCTGCCGTCCGTTGGTGCTGTTGCTGTCAGTGGTGCTGATGTTGGTGGCGTTCCTGCGGTACTGTCTCTTTGATCGCGGAGTACTGGTGGGAGAAGGGGAAGCACGCGTGGCAGGAAACCGTTGAGATGAAGAAGAAGAGGAAGCTGACCGAGACCGAGAGCGCGGAACAACAATTCTTGGTGGTACGTTTATGGGAGTCGTTGGTGTATTGTTTATGGCAGTTGGTCGTGTATTGAGTTCTGGTCCTTCTTGGGTTGGTTGGGAAGGTTGACGAAGGGGCGGTTGTGTTGGCTGGGTTGGCTCCTCCGTTGACTGTTGGGTTGGCTCCGTTGACTGTTGGGTTGTTGACTGTTGTGTCATTGTTTGTGAAGGTTGACCAAGTGGTGGTATCGGAGGAATGTTATCATCGTCAGAGTCGTCATCCTCCTCCTGCTCCTCACCACTACTTATGTATTCTTCGTCTTCCGTGTTGGTCTGGTATCCTTCTTCCATTCCATATGGCTCTTGTCCATCACCAACTCCTTCCTTGCACTTAATCAAATACTTAACCCTCTTCGCCAACTTCACGTCCTTGGAGCAATTTGGATCCCCGGTAGGAATTTGTTTCGGATATAGACCGTTGTATTTCCTACGGAGGTTCTCAACACTTCGATTGGTATCAGGGAAGTTGTCATTATGGATTAGGCCGACTTGCGCCCAATCCTCAGGACCAACAGGAAGGATTGCTTTGAGGGTGTATAGAAGTTCCATGACTTCTCTTCTGCTGTAGTTCCTTTTCCCGGTCCTATTCCTGCTGTCTTCACCATCGCTGCTGTTGGCATTACGATATAAAAATTATGTCCAGAGCTGAAGAATATGTTCCAAGTGTAAAAACGCGTACGAACGTAAGTTCGCACCTCGAGTGCCAGCGAGACGATTTCGCACCTCAAGTGCGCGCGCAACGCGCGCGCCTGTCAGTGACGACATTGTTTGCACCTCGAGGGGTGTCAGCGTCGTATCGGAATCAGCGATGCGACGTATCGGAATCGACAGCGCCGCACCTCTGCTTGTACCTCTACTGGTGATAACACAGATAGGTATCAAGCGCCCACACATACAAGATAGCAGTAGTACTCATAATTATTATTAACCCCGATTATTACAGTAACTGCATGCACCTCTGTCTATACATCATGGGCATAGAGTCGAGAGAGGATTCTCGAACTTTAATAGTTAATAATAATTATCCGGACGTCAACGATACAGAGCGCAAACAGCGCCGCTGCAGGGAAAACCGAAACGGCAATCATCGACGCCCGTCAACAAGAACCTTATTGAGAGAGGGATCGGATCGTAATCCTCCTACGGCTTCTCCTAGAGCAACAACGAAACAGAATCGCTCTAGTGGCGCATGCAGCTCCAAGGGTGGTGCCTTGATAGCTACTGCAACATCAACACCTTCCTCTCCAGTACCAAGTCAAAACCAAGGACAAGGAAAGGAAGACACAACAACGAAGCCGACGATTGATGAACGACACAACGTCGGTGGATACTTTTTATTGCAAGTGCCGATGAACAAATGTGCGCAAACCGAAACCGAAACGAAGTTATTGTTCATGGCATATGCAAAGAACATTCACGAAGTGCGTACGCGGATGTGCTGGTTATAAGTACAACTAAGTGGGCGCAGATAACATATCTGCAAGGGTGTGTTCGAAGTGTAAAAACGCGTACGAACGTAAGTTCGCACCTCGAGTGCCAGCGAGACGATTTCGCACCTCAAGTGCGCGCGCAACGCGCGCGCCTGTCAGTGACGACATTGTTTGCACCTCGAGGGGTGTCAGCGTCGTATCGGAATCGACAGCGCCGCACCTCTGCTTGTACCTCTACTGGTGATAACACAGATAGGTATCAAGCGCCCACACATACAAGATAGCAGTAGTACTCATAATTATTATTAACCCCGATTATTACAGTAACTGCATGCACCTCTGTCTATACATCATGGGCATAGAGTCGAGAGAGGATTCTCGAACTTTAATAGAATATGTATCTCTTCCTCCATCGTTGTCACATAGCAGCAACAACAGCAGATAAACCCTTTTATTAGTAATTCGGTTTGGTTGTTGTGGTGCGTTGGACAATATTTTGTACTACTATTTTGTACTAATACTCGTACTTGTACTGTAATCAGCCAAAATTGGCGATCTGATCCGTTGGATGTGTGATTAGTCCGTTGGGGGACTGACAAAAATTCAGTCAGGAGTTCCGTTATAAAAAAGTGTAACGTTACAAATCATAGTCGACGTGAGCTCACGTCGACTATGATTTGTAACTTTACGACTGGTTAAGTAGAAAATTTCCGGTTTATGTAGTACATAAAAGTATTTCGGGAATCACCCATAGTCAACGTGAGTTCACGTGGACTATGATTTATGTACCGTACGGTAGTACCTACTTTTTTGGGGGGAATTGGTGGAGTTGTTAGTTGAACGTTTAACACTAACCCTAAGAGTTGACAACGTAACCTTCTAGACGGAGTTTATGTGGGGGGGGGGGGTTGGGGGGGGGAAAATACGTAGAAATCTTAAAAAAATCTGTTTTTAACAAGTAGACTTGGTACAAACGCTACGAGTAAAAATCATTAAAAACAGTACCCTAAATAATTATTTACGGAAATGAGATGCTTCTTCTAAAAGCAATAGTAATATCTAGTGGCGCGCGTTCATTTTTATGGTAGCAAACTCTCATTTTTTTGGTTGCAAGTAACCATAAGATTTAACCTGAATATAGATAAAAAATAATACGATTAAAATCTGTCTTAGATCAAGTTAACTTTACCAGATGAGAGAGCTCGGTAGAGGTGCACCATATACGGTCGTTGTCGGCAGCAGCAGTCGGCAGCAAATTCCTCGACAAATCGCCGTCGTCAACACCGCGTTTCGCCCTTTCTTGTTCTTTCGCCCCTTCTTCTTCTTCGACGACGACGACGATGACGACGACGTGATGGTTGAATCGCGTCACACACACACACACACACACACACACACCCAGGGTGGAATAATTGAATTAGTTAATTTAGTATCTGTTATTTGTTTGTTATTCAGTTGCAATTAGATGAGATTAGGAAGGAAAAAAGTGAGAAGGATTCTTTTCTGCAATAGAGGTGCAAAAGATCGTCTCGGAAATTTCGATTCGAAGCGAAATTTCGATTCGGAGTTGAAATTTTGAACGATAGAGGTGCAGAATCAGTCATGAGACCAATTTTGATCATGAGTGTTATGTTTAACAAATCGCTCTAGTAAAAATTCTACATAGCCCTACTTTGTCTCTTTGTCATTAACACAGATACTTGTACCGGTACGGTACGATCGAAAGATGTCGGCGGCGAATTCTATCGAAAAAGAAAAACAAGGCGACCGAGGTGCGAAAACCCCAATCATCACTTAAAATCAAATCAGATGAGAGTTCGAATTTAAAATAGAGCTCCCGCGAAGAATGACGTCACTTGATTGGTAGTATAGATCAATTGGTAGGATCAGTATGAAGGTAGCTAAATACAGCATGAGTATGTACTGGATGAGGGGGGGGGGGGGGGCGCGCGGGGGGGGGGGGGAGTGTTGTCCAAATTTGAAAAACTAAAAAATAAAAAAAATAGTTTCTTTCACCCTCTGAAAAATGGGACTGGAAAGATTTGCACTGTGTTCAAATCTGGTGGGTTTTTGGGTTGATGACTGAGTTATATTTTGGTTGTGGACTGGAAAGATTTGCACTGTGTTCAAATCTGGTGGGTGTTTGGGTTGATGACTGAGTTATGACTGAGTTATAGTTTGGTCGGGGATTGGCAAGACTTGCACTCTCTTCAAATCTGGTGGGTTTTGTTATTGATGATTGATTTCATTTTAGGTTGGAGATGGGCAGGATTTGCACTGTCTTCAAATCTGGTGGGTTTTTGGGTTGACGATTCCATTATATTTTGGTTAGGGACTGGAAAGATTTGCACTGTGTTCAAATCTGGTAGGTTTTTGGGTTGATGACTGAGTTATATTTTGGTGGGGGACTGGCAGGATTTGCTCTGTCTTCAAATCTGGTGGGTTTTTGGGTTGATGACTGAGTTATATTTTGGTCGGGGATGTTAATTTCCTTTTGAAACTGGCTGTTGAGCTGATTCATCCAAAGGCAAAGAAGAGCAACGCGATCTGTAGCTGCAGGCCGGTTGAGGTGCCGGTCTGTTGTAATCTAATATTTCTCTGATATCCACTACGATTGAAGGCACGGCGTTCAACCAGATCTATTCTGACTACCGATGGGCTCAGTCAGTTAGATCTTAGGCTTGTAGTTCTACAGTGGGACGCAGGAACGTCCGATGCAAGGTTTAAGGTTGAATAATCAAATAATCTAAAAGAATAAGCGCGTTAGCTTGCTGGAGAGCAAGTTACCACTTTAAAGCGTGCTGCCGCTAATACAGCACGATACGAGTATTTTATACGGTAAAATACCGTGTGTTACGAGGAAATACTGTGTTGCCCCTAATACAACACGTATTTTGTACAGCAGGAAACAAGTTCGTGAGCAAGTGTCCGAACCTCTGCTGTCTTTTCTTGAAAACAGAACACTTAACAGTAGGTGCCAGATGCCAGTATCTGACGCGTGTTCTTTCCCCGATCTCTAAGTATCGAATATTTCGATCGTACGAGTGACGATCACTTGGCTCGCAAGATTGAGCCATTTGGTCAATAATGAGATGCTTGGCTCACAAGATCGAGCCATTTGGTCAAAAAATGAGACACTTAGCCCACCAAATTGAGCCATTTGGTCCATAATGTTAAACATCATGATTCACGCGCAACCAGTTTGTACGCGTGGAAGTAAGGAATGAGATACCATTGTACCATTGTCACATACTGATATGCCGAGCATGAAAGGAATTTAATACTCCCCATGTGTCCATGTGAAAGCATTGACTAAGATCCGATGCAATCGTCCTGTAACAAATCACCTGTGTTCCCACAGTAGTGAAAGATAGGCTTGAGCAATGGATACACCACTGAATATCCCCAATGCTTTGTGAGGATATCAGCACAATTATCCTTGCCTGCAAGGTGCTGCATGAAGACGAAACCCCTTGCGATCATGCTCCTAACATAGTGATATGAAAGAATGTGATGCCTCTTGTGGAGCCTTGCATATGGAAATGTGGAGGTTTGGATCATCTTTTCATTATCTCCCCATGTGTAGGATGTGTCGTGCACTCTAGTACCAAGGTATCTGAATGACTGGCGAATGTCAACGATTTGCTCGATGCAGGTTCTAGCAGATACAAATTCAGCACCAAAGGTGGCTGTTTCAGATGTTGCTTGCTTCTTGGAGAACCACATGATGGGGGTCTTATTGGCAAAATGCAGAATACCAGTTACAGCCTTGCCACTTAGAATGTCATGCATTAAGTTAGCATCGTAAAAATGAGACAGTACAACTACCTTGCCGAGGGGGGTAGGAGCATCACTTGGTAGATCTTCAGAATGCTCCCCATATACGGTATTGGACCAGTCGGTACTATCACCTTCAGTGAGTACAAAATCTGGGGCGCCCACTCTGAATCGGATTTTGAAGTGCCGAAACTTGGAAATGTAGCCATAGATTCGTTTGGCTCTATTGAGATGACCTTCCCTGGGTTGCACTAGAAAGCTTGACAATGTCATGACGGCAGTTTGCACGTCAAAACGTCCAATAGCTATTACCCATTGAAGTGATCCAATCATGCTTTGATACTTTTGGATATCAGTATCACTTAGGAAGGATGTTGAGTCTAGCTCTGGGTGGTCGTTCTCAGCAAGTGGTGAATGGAATCTGGTGGTAGGTTTGCAGCCAAACATTTGTACATACGAGGCCTCCATTTTCTCGATGAACTTGATGGGGTTCATGCAGAGCACCCCATGTTCATCTCTTTCGAATCCACATCCCAACTGAAAGTTCATTGGCCCAGAACCCTTTAATTTGAAATTATAAGGTTCAGACTGCAGGATTACCAGAAAGGCTTCAGGATTGGCCATACATAAGCAAAGGTCATCAACATATGTGCATATGAGCTCATATACTGGCTCCCCATGTTTGTTGTTGCCAGGCTTGATATTAAATTACTTCCGGTACTCACGAAATTTACTTGTTCTTCTTTTCGAGCTATGTGATACACCTGATCACGTGCAAGAAGATGGGGCATATTAAATTCCTTTCGTACGTATGGGAACCACAGGCCGGTACTTGAACTTACGTAGATTTCTACGTAATTTACAGTACTACAGCTGGAGTGGTACGATAATACCGACCGAGTCATACGCACCTCTGTAAGCAAGATTGGAGAATCTCTGTAAGCAGGATCGAGTCATACCGTACGCACCTCTGTAAGCAGGATTGGAATATTCTTCTCGAAGACCGAATGACCGGGAAGGCCCATTCTTTCTGTTTACATGATCGAAGTTCGATACTTAAGATCAGAAGCAAGGTCCTTTCACGACCAAATTGGAATGTTCGATGACTGCATCCAGCTCATATCTTATGGAAAATGACCGGGAAAGCCCATTTCTTTTCTGTTTTCACGATCGAAGTTCAATACTTAAGATTGGAAGCAAGATTCCTTTTGTTTTCATGACCAAAACAAAGTGAATTGCCTGGTTCCGGTATAGCCATTTTGATACTCCCAATCATGTGTTTCGATACTCATGATCAAAAGGGAGGTTCGAAGAAGCTTCTTGTAACAGCTATTTTGATGATCACGATTAGAAAGAAGCTTCTCATGATAAGCACATCCTTCTACAGTGCTGTACGATTAGAAGGAAGCTTCTCATGATAGCATGTGATTCTACAGTGCTGTACGATTAGCAGTGTACTGTATTCATCACTGCACTAAAAGAGATATCATGCTCTCCAGCAAGATTACTCTCTTATCTCATACTTTTAACATTCAACTGATTTATATCCCAAAATTCACACTAGTTGCTACCAACTACTTGTAATCTACATACTAAGGTCTGTCTCGCTGCAATCTGAATAAGTCACAGCGAGAAGAGATCTGGCGTTTCCCTAGTCTCGCCTGTAGTCCGATTATCCGTTGCAGAAAGTATCTAAACACAATTGTCGCGCGTAGAGTACAATCGTTCGTCTATTAACACACTAACGCAGCGTTGCTGTTCTTCAGAAGCCTTTGAATCAGACTCTCAACAAATCGGATTCAGAAGGAAAATAATAGATTAACAGTCGCAAGCTCTCAGGCAGCTTGCATAAGAAGAACCGCTGCAACCAATCCGAACCGCCACAACCAATCCAACAGAAGACCCATCGATTCGATAGTTCTCTGATCCGATTACACACAAGAAAGACACCAATCGGACACGCCGAGGTCTTTATTAGAAGCCCATTGCATTGGACACGCCATTAGCAATATCTCCATCCAAGAATCTCTCACTCGACAGATTCTATTTTCTTCCGCGTCGCGATCCACAGTGAAACAATACCTCGCATTCCGATTCCGATGCCCATTTGATAGTGCTAAGCTCTGTAAACTGCCTTATCAGATATACTATGATTACGATTGGATTCTACAATCAATCACCTTCTTGACACACAAGAGTCTACTACGATTGACGATCACCGATTGACCGAATTTTCGTTGCGCAAATCAGAACAACAGAAGAGACAACGATTTTCGAGAACAACAACAACAACCATCCTATTGTCTGTTGCAAACTTTTTCTTTCTATCGATTCCTTGCTGCCGACGCCAACGCCAACGCCGACGCCGACAGTGACAAGAACGTATTCGCCGTAACATCGTTTTGCAACTACCATCGCTCGATTATCCACGGTACGCTCGCTTATTCAACGGCGACGACGCTTTGTTTCTTCTACTCCTCTGCCGACAATTGCCGACGCTATTTATTATCAACGACGTCGCCACCAACGACGACGATCCGATTATCGAATTTTCATCGGTTTTCGAAGTAATTGAATATACCTCGCTTTGACCATCAACCAACGGCAACGTATCACCAGAATCGACACATTTTGCCGCTTCGCCATGTCCATTCACCAATCCAACATGTCGGATTCCGATCTCAAATTACTGTTCCCATCCTTTGACCTAAAACTTGCTCGTATCCTACATACAACCCTGGATGTTCCTCAGGAAGCTTGTAACCATCTATGTGAAGCCCTCATTCTGGCAGGCTTAACCACCTGGGATTGGTTTATTACAACTATCATTGATTATGGTTATGTTGCTGACCTCGAATACCACGTTCAGACCGGCTATCGTTCTATCAGTATGGACGATCAACAAACATTAACCACATTCGTTGATCTTATATTTCTCATCAATTCTCAAGCTGGCCGCAACTGGTATGACCATCATCAGTACACTCGGGATGTTTTCCTTGCATTTTGCGATACTCAAAATCGGTCTCCTGGAATGGCTGCTATCCAAAACAAGGCTACTGCTAAAATTCCTTTAGCACCATTCCCACATGTCACTGCTCAAGTTCCTCTGGCATCACAACCCAGCATACAAGCTAAACCTTGCCTGACAACACCAGTCCCATCACGGGCGTCACCTACGACAACGATACCTGTTTCTACGACGACTCCAGGACCGGCATTATCTTCGGTATCTGCTTCCGTAACGCCTCTAGCAACTGTTTCCTTACCATCTCAAGCACCTAAACCTGTTTGTGAAACGCCTGCCATCTCTACTGCTACTATTGCCAACAATGAACACCCGCTTGGATCTCCAGAAACGCATAAGTTAGCTCGTCTTAATACTGATCCCGTCCCTGTTCCTACCAGTACTCCATCCTACACTTGGACTTACTTCCCCAGCACTGAATCAGTTCGATTCAAACGAGTAATCTCTTCAACCATTCCTATTGTCCACCCGGACACTCCACCTGGTGATGTTTTCTCTACACCGAACCATAAGCGTCACTCCCCACGTCCTTCCCCTAAGCCTTCATCTAATACAGCATGGACGTTTCATCCTAAATCTGCTACTGTGACATTCCACCGGTCACCTAAGAAATTTTCTTCTCACAAGCCCAGTACTTGCATTCCTTCATTGCAACTTCCACCATCTGGGGCATTTTCTAAGGATAGTGTCGTTCCACGCTCAGTTCATGCCAACCATAGTGCCGCTCCAAACCCAGTACATGTCTATTCACAGTCAGGTGCACCTTATTGCCCTAATCGGGAGGCTACTATTTATGGGGTACATTCTTTGACCTACGACTTGCCTGCTGTGTGCTTCACCAAACGGCATCGTGATGCTATCAAGCTCAAGATGTATCACCTACATGCTACTCTCTTGGTTGCTAATTGGACTTACGATGACATTGATTGATATGGGGCATGTCTGGATTCCTCCAACTCGATCGGGTTTTTTTTTTCTACGATTTGATCATATTCTACAATTAGTAGATTGACGTTTCTACGATTGATCCGATTCGATTTGGAGATTCGATTCTATGTTTCCATTTCGATTACGATTGATCCAACGATTGATCCAAATCTACGATCAAGATCCGATTGATCCAACGATTGACCCAAATCTACGATCAAGATCCATCAAAATTCTACGATTAGATGACGTTTCTACGAATCACGTCTACGATTCGTCCACAATCAAGATCTACGAGCTTGGTCTCTACAAATCGATTATGGTATCCACAAATCCTCCAATTAGATTCCCCGATCAAGCTTCGATTACGATTGTACTTGATCAATCACATCCTACGATTTGATTCTACAATCCGATCTACTACGATTCGATTCTACGATTTGATTCAATTCGAATCAATTCTCCAAATTATCGATGCACTATCATGGGGCATTCTTATCCTTTGGCACCATCTACAAATCGATAATCGATTTCAATTCTCCAACGTTACAGTTGAATTTGATCTATCGATTCCTACACGATTGTATTTTGATCGATCGCGCCCTCCGATTCGATTCTACGATTCGATCTAGTATGATCACTAGGTTTCCATCAATTGTTACTCACTCATCTTTGATGTGATACTTACTCGATTCGATTCTATGATTCCTCTATATTCCCGTATACGATTCATTTCAAGTTGACCTCCACAAATCCGATCAATCTTCCGATCTCTACAAGTCGACCTTCATCCTTGATTTCATACTCAATCGATTCCATTCTACGATTAGTCCACGAGCAGGATCTACGATTCGTCCACGAGCAAGGTCCACGATCTGATGTATACCTTACGACAGTTCCAAGATTAATATCTACAAATCTCCTACAAATCGGCTATAGTTGTATCTACAGAATCGATTATCAATCCCCTATTAGATTCCCCGATCAAGCTTCGCTTACGATTGTATTTGATCAATCGCATCCCCCGAATTCGATTCTACGATTCAAGCTTCCTGATCCAAATCTACAATTAGTTGATGCTCATCTGGGACATCTATGAATTTGCCTGCAATCAATTCTACGATTGAATCCTTTTGATACGATTCAATTCTCTGAATCGATGCTCCGATTGATCTTCTTTCCGAAGTATGTGATACACTTGATCACGTGCAAGAAGATGGGGCATATTAAATTACTTCCGGTACTCACGAAATTTACTTGTTCTTCTTTTCGAGCTATGTGATACACCTGATCACGTGCAAGAAGATGGGGCATATTAAATTCCTTTCGTACGTATGGGAACCACAGGCCGGTACTTGAACTTACGTAGATTTCTACGTAATTTACAGTACTACAGCTGGAGTGGTACGATAATACCGACCGAGTCATACGCACCTCTGTAAGCAAGATTGGAGAATCTCTGTAAGCAGGATCGAGTCATACCGTACGCACCTCTGTAAGCAGGATTGGAATATTCTTCTCGAAGACCGAATGACCGGGAAGGCCCATTCTTTCTGTTTACATGATCGAAGTTCGATACTTAAGATCAGAAGCAAGGTCCTTTCACGACCAAATTGGAATGTTCGATGACTGCATCCAGCTCATATCTTATGGAAAATGACCGGGAAAGCCCATTTCTTTTCTGTTTTCACGATCGAAGTTCAATACTTAAGATTGGAAGCAAGATTCCTTTTGTTTTCATGACCAAAACAAAGTGAATTGCCTGGTTCCGGTATAGCCATTTTGATACTCCCAATCATGTGTTTCGATACTCATGATCAAAAGGGAGGTTCGAAGAAGCTTCTTGTAACAGCTATTTTGATGATCACGATTAGAAAGAAGCTTCTCATGATAAGCACATCCTTCTACAGTGCTGTACGATTAGAAGGAAGCTTCTCATGATAGCATGTGATTCTACAGTGCTGTACGATTAGCAGTGTACTGTATTCATCACTGCACTAAAAGAGATATCATGCTCTCCAGCAAGATTACTCTCTTATCTCATACTTTTAACATTCAACTGATTTATATCCCAAAATTCACACTAGTTGCTACCAACTACTTGTAATCTACATACTAAGGTCTGTCTCGCTGCAATCTGAATAAGTCACAGCGAGAAGAGATCTGGCGTTTCCCTAGTCTCGCCTGTAGTCCGATTATCCGTTGCAGAAAGTATCTAAACACAATTGTCGCGCGTAGAGTACAATCGTTCGTCTATTAACACACTAACGCAGCGTTGCTGTTCTTCAGAAGCCTTTGAATCAGACTCTCAACAAATCGGATTCAGAAGGAAAATAATACTTGATAAAGATTTCGGGCTCTGCCTTGGATCTTTCGAAACCTAGTTCAACGAGGCAGGCAGCAAGTAGATCACCAAAGCACTTGCCAGATGATCGAAGTCCATATAGAGCCTTGTAAATCAATAGGAGGTGGCCTTCTAGTGGTCCAAATTCAGCGCCAGCCTTGATGCATACTTTCTCACAGGTGACCGCTTCAAGGTATGCATTACCAATGTCAGTTCCCCATGCTTCTAAGCTATTCAGTTCAGCAAGGAATAGGCACATGCGTAGGCCCGAAGGGAAACAACTCCTGCATATACACTGTGGACGGGAGCTTCAGTGAGATTGCCATTTGCAACTAGCCGTGCTTTGTGTCGGCCATCATGCTTGACTGCATAAATCATGTGGACCTTGATTTGTTGGAAACCAATGGGTATATTGCTAGCCTTGTAGATACCTTTGTCAATAAAGGTGTCATATTCTTGAAGCTGCGACATCTCTAGAGCTATGGCATCTTGTCATTTGGTGTTGCCATTTGCAGTATCAAACTGGATGGCTTCTTCATGATTGCGAGGTACTTTGAATCCATACTGGTACTGTGGAGCAGTTCGAAATGAGCGAAGTTTGGCTTGGTGGATTAGCCTGTCTAGCTTCTTGGTTCTTCGGGCAAGGGAAACAATGCGTTTGAGATGTTTCCAACCAGGTTGATCAAGCATGTTGTTGTCCTTTGCATATTTGGCTACAGTAACAGGGTCGTCTGCAGCTACATTGGAGAGAGGTTCATAGGTACGCTCCATGTTTTCCCACTCAATCCATAGGTTGTATTTGGAACCTTTGTATTGAGGATGCTTGCTGTCAAGTGGACCTTGATGGCCAAGTATGCAGCGAAATGACCAAAGTTTGCCATCCTCTTGGGTGACATCTCTGTGGATGTAGTTCATGACATCATTGTAGGCGATGATACCTTCAAGTTCATCATCTGTATGCTTGCACTTGAACTTGATGAAGTCCTTGTTTTGCTCAATGCTGTTTTCAACGTCAACAACTGTCATTCTTTTCTGGGTGCCATCAGGGAGGGGCATAAGAAAAGAGCGACCTTGCAAGTCGGCAACAGGGATAGCAGGGATGGTGATGGGTTTGCCATCATCGTCAAATTGGGCGTTGCCTTCTTCATCAGTAACAACTACCTCAGATGGGCCTACAGACGGGATAGCCGGATTGGTGGTTGAAGGTAGGTGTATTTAGCCCCGACGGCCTCGACTAGGTGATCTACGTCTTCCTGTTGCGTGTACTTGATCCCAAAGTCCTCTACAACCAGGGTGAAGCTGATGTCCCTTTCGTCGTGGAGAAATAGGCCCTCAGTGTGGGGTGCCTTATGGTAGCCATATTGTTGGAGGTAGTCTACTAGGTCATCGTGTGCAATTTTGCCACTCTGCTTTAGCCCGTACCATGCCTTTTTGATGCGGGCATATACATAGACCCCCGGCTTAAGTTCTGCCAGGTCGTAGGCTACCCGAATCGGTGGGGGAATCATATCCCATCTGAATTTCACGAACTCGGGCTCATCGAGCGTGGAGCATAAATACATGTTTGAAATGTCACCTGTACAGTACTTCGCTCTGGGGGTGGATATCACGCTGTTCCAATGGGTCTTGATGGTTTCCATACTCGCCGTACGGGTTGATACGTTGCCATGGTACTCCAATTGGTCTCCGCCAGCCGTTTTTCTCGTCCTATATGGGTCGGCCTTTTCTGGGCAAATGGCGACCGTGTATCGGGGGTAAGTTACTTTCTTGTGTATGGGTACTTCCTGCCTTTGTATCCAATCCAGCACGTCCATCCCTTCTATATGGTTGTTCTAGAAGCCCTGGAATAAGCACCCAAACTCGTCTTCACCTGACTTGAGCCATAACTCCTGTACGTGCGTCTTTGGGTGCTTGATGAGGTCTTGATAGGCAGCCCACCTGTGTAAGTCCTCGTCCCATATGGAGCCCCCACATGTGAGTTGGGGATTGTAAGCTGGCGCAGGCTGCCTACCTTGTGTCTGTTTCGGTACTGGGAAACACATTGGGTCTCGCGGGAACGTCCCCATAAGGGCCTTGGGCTTACTAGTTTTGGGCCTTGAGTAGTATTGGTCTGACTTGTAATATCGGGATATTTCGCCATGAGTATAATCAGCCTTGTCCCCATCAGTGAATTGGACCTTGTAGTACTGGTTGGTTTGGTCATAGCTGGTTACCTCTCCTTCATACCACCTTGAATTGAACCGTTTCCTAATGATCATGCCTATCGCCCATGGGTGTCCCCGCCGGGCGCTGAGTTGTTGAGTAGTCGATTTGGAATTGTGTCCAATTGGCACCCTTGGAGGTTCGCGTGCATTTGTGACGGGCACCCTTGGAGGTACGTGCGAATTAGTGGCGGGCACCCTTGGAGGTACGTGCGGCTTCCCGGTTGTACTTGTTGATTTCGTACTGGGCCCGATTACGTTCTCTTGGGGAGCCGGCGCCCCACTTATGTGAAGGAGCTCTTGGATACTCCGTAGGGCCTCATTGATTTGTGTCCCTTGTTCCACATAGGGAACCGGCGGGTGGGGCTTATTGGTGTTAATTTCCTTTTGAAACTGGTTGTTGAGCTGATTCAATCCAAAGGCAAAGAAGAGCAACAGGAGCTTTAGCTGCAGGCCGGTTGAGGTGCCGGTCTGTTGTGTTCTAATATTTCTCTGATATCCACTACGACTGGATACTAATCCAATCAGATCTATTCTGACCATCGACAAACGACGCAATCAGTTAGATCTTAGGCTTGTAGTTCTACAGTAGGACGCAAGGGGGCGTCCGTTGCAAGGTTTAAGGTTGAATAAGCAAATAATCTAAAAGTATAAGCGATTGATCTTGCTGGAGAGCAAGATAGCGCTTTAAAGATCGTACTACCGCTAATACAGCACGAGATATCATGTAATTTTGTGTTGCTGCTAATACAACACGGTATACCATGTAATTCGTATTTTGTACAGCAGAAAAGGATTCGTGAGCATCGCTTCGAACCTCTGCTGTCTTTTCTTGAAAACAGAACACTTAGCAGAAGATAACATATGCTAACTTCTGGCATGTGTTCTTTCTTGGATCACTAAGTATCGAACTCAAGTGACGATTGATTCTTCTCATCCAGTTAAGTATCGATTCTCGATCGTAAGAATGAGCCCAGTAATTTGCAAGGTCTCATTATTTCAAATCTCGTACCTCTACCAACCTAGACACGAAAGGAATTTAATACTCCCCATGTGTCCGCATGAAAGCATCCTCTAATATCCGATGCAGTCATCCTGCAACAAATCACCGGTGTTTCCACAGTAGTGAAAGATGGGCTTGACTAAAGGATACACTACTGAGTGTCCCCAATGCTTGGTGAGAATATCAGCACAATTATCCTTGCCTGCAAGATGTTGCATGAGGATGAAACCTCTAGCGATCATGCTTCTGACATAGTGATATGAAAGAATGTGATGCCTCTTATGGAGCCTTGCATATGGGAATGTGGAGGTTTGGATCATCTTTTCATTATCTCCCCATGTGTAGGACGTGTCATGCACTCTAGTACCAAGATACCTGAATGACTGACAAATGCCAACAATTTGCTCGATGCAGGTTCTAGCAGATACAAATTCAGCACCAAAGGTGGCTGTTTCAGATGTTGCTTGCTTCTTGGAGAACCACATGATGGGGGTCTTGTTTGCAAAATGCAGGATGCCAGTGACAGCCTTTCCACTTAGGATGTCATGCATTAAGTTCGCATCATAGAAATGAGACAACACCACTACCTTACCCAGGGGTTTAGGAGCATCACTTGGTAGGTCCTCAGAGTGCTCCCCATATACGGTATTGGACCAGTCTGTACTGGTACCTTCAGTGAGTACAAAATCTGGTACGCCCACTCTGAATCGGATTTTGAAGTGTCGAAACTTGGAGATGTAACCATAGATTCGTTTGGCTCTATTGAGATGGCCTTCTCTAGGTTGCACTCGGAAGCTTGATAAGGTCATAACAGCAGTCTGCACGTCAAAACGCCCAATGGCAATGACCCACTGAAGTGAGCCAATCATGCTTTGATACTTTTGGATATCAGTATCACTTAGGAATGATGATGAGTCCAGCTCTGGGTGATCATTCTCAGCAAGTGGTGAATGGAATCTGGTGGTAGGTTTGCAGCCAAACATTTGTTCATATAAGGCCTCCATTTTCTCAATGAACTTGATGGGGTTCATGCAGAGCACCCCATGTTCATCTCTTTCGAAACCGCATCCCAAATGAAAGTTCATTGGGCTAGAACCCTTTAATTTGAAATTATAAGGTTCAGACTGTAGGATGACCAGGAAAGTTTCAGGGTTGGCCATACATAAGCAAAGGTCGTCAACATATGTGCATATGAGCTCATATACTGGCTCCCCATGTTTGTTGTTGCCAGGCTTGATAAAGATTTCAGGCTCTGCCTTGGATCTTTCAAAACCTAGTTCAACGAGGCAGGCAGCAAGTAGATCACCAAAGCACTTGCCAGATGATCGAAGTCCATATAGAGCCTTGTAAATCAATAGGAGGTGGCCTTCTAGTGGTCCAAATTCAGCGCCAGCCTTGATGCATACTTTCTCACAGGTGACCGCTTCGAGGTATGCATTACCAATGTCAGTTCCCCATGCTTCTAAGCTATTCAGTTCAGCAAGGAATAGGCACATGCGCAAGCCACGAAGGGAAACAACTCCTGCATACACACTGTGAATAGGAGCTTCAGTGAGATTGCCATTTGCAACTAGCCGTGCTTTGTGTCGGCCATCATGCTTGACTGCATAAATCATGTGGACCTTGATCTGTTGGAAACCAGGTGGTATATTGCTAGCCTTGTAGATACCTTTATCAATGAACGTGTCATACTCTTGAAGCTGTGACATTTCCAGGGCTATGGCATCCTGCCACTTGGTGTTACCATTAGCTGTATCAAACTGGATGGCTTCTTCATGGTTGCGAGGTACCTTGAATCCATACTGGTACTGAGGAGCAGTGTGGAAGGATCGAAGCTTGGCTTGGTGGATTAGCCTGTCTAGTATCTTGGTTCTTCGAGCAAGTGAACAATGCGTTTGAGATGTTTCCAACCAGGTTTATCAAGCATGTTGTTGTCTTTTGCATATTTGGCTACAGTAACAGGGTCATCTGCAGCTACGTTGGATAGGGGTTCATATGTCCGTTCCATATTTTCCCATTCAATCCATAGGTTGTATTTGGAACCTTTGTACTGAGGATGCTTGTTGTCAAGGGGGCCTTGATGACCAAGTATGCGTCGCAATGACCAAAGTGTGCCATCTTCTTGAGTGACATCCCGATGGATGTAATTCATGACATCATTTTAGGCGATGATATCTTCAAGCTCATCATCTGTATGCTTGCACTTGAACTTGATGAAGTCTTTGTTTTGCTCAAGGCTGTTTTCAACGTCGACAACTGTCATTCGTTTCTGTGTGCCATCAGGGAGGGCCATGAGAAAAGAGTGACCTTGCAAGTCAGCAACAGGGATAGCAGGGATGGTGATGGGTTTGCCATCAGCGTCAAATTGGGCATTGCCTTCTTCATCAGTAACAACTACCTCAGATGGGCCTACAGAAGGGGTAGCAGGATTGGTGGGTGGAGGTGTGGCTTCACTAACATCAAAATATGCTAGCTCAGGGGGACCAAAATCATCTTCAGTAACAGGGACGCCGTCAGGGGTTTTGCTGAAGATGTGAGGGGTTGGAGGGCCATCAAGAATCTCCCCATAGTTGTTAGGGATTGGAGAAGGTACATAGCTTCGTGTATTAGGAACCTTGGAATAAAGAAAGGTAGGCAAGGATGGCTGTGTGAGGCGCAAAGGGGGTGATGTGGGCAAAGGAACAGCCGTGGTATGATGCCGAGAGGAGGGACTATCACCAGAAGACTTAGGAGTGAGAGAAGCATCTTTGGCCTTACGCCATGCAAGAAAGCCATCATCAGTGAACAAGCCAGCGCGCTTGTTGCGATGCTCAGGATTTAAAGCAGTGCGGACACCAGAGTGATCAAGGAGCTTATTGGTGATGGGATCCCAGATGGTAAAACATAGACTATTGCCAACATGCTCGGCAATGCCAACAAAATGTCCAAGGCATTCAGTGGGCTGAGAGCCAAACTGTGTGTCAGGGGTCTTGTAATAGACAGGCTCAAACCAAAAGAAACTGAGGTAGGGGCTGATGTCACCGAGGATACCAGTGGCAATGTAGAAAGGCTGTTTGTCGGAGAGAGTGGGGTCAGACAAATGGTTCAGGAGAGGACCAATGTAGGTCATACACAAGAGCCAGAGATGAGGTGGGGTTCCTGTGTGATCCATTATCCTGTTAACAATGCGTTTGAAGGTCTGGTAGCGTCGTTCGAAGAGGTTTTGGTGCTGATGGTATGGTTCACTTTGCCATAAACCAATCCACATCATCTTGAGGTAGTCAAGAACAGGCTTGCTGGACTGGTAGGATCCATGATCACAAAGCAGCCTGAGTGGTCTACCCCATTGGCGAACAAATTTTGGAGACAAGGGAGAAAATCAGCAGTAGTTCTCATTTCTTTGACATGAATGATATGAGATTTCCGGCCAAAGAAAACTTGAGCAATTTTGGAGCCACCATTGATGGCAGGGGTATCTGAATATATGACATCAGAGAGGACATCATCATTGAAAGGTCGGACATTCATGGCAGGCTGTGGTGATTGGAACCTTTTGAAGATGTTACCATCTGGACTGATGGATAGTGATCCATACTGTGTGGAATTGTTGAAGGTAGCTTTGATGCGATCAAGGGAGATCCATCCAAAGAAGGGCTTCAACGATAAGTAATCTATATCAGTGGGTGATTGAACATGTGCTGCAGCAGTGATGGAGTTGGAAGGAGATCGAGTAGAACACCTACTGAGGACTTCTTGGTGGATATAATCAGTTGGGCTGAGCCAAAAGGAGGTATCAGAAGCATCCAATGCCTGGAGGACTGAGGTAGCGCTGCTGGACAGGAATGAGGAGATTGCAGAAGAGGTGCCAAGGTTGACATCCCTGAGTGCGCCAAATTCATCATAATCTTGATATGGTAGCATGGAGGCAAGAGGCGGGTATTTCTGAATGAAGGTGTCATCCTGAGTGGTATAGGCGCTATCTAGTACAGATGGGTCCCAATGTTGATCACTTGTCATGACAACATGAGGGAGACGGGCAAATTCTTCACTGGTATATTTGCGCATGGCATGGTATGGTAATCCATGGCATATACTAAGCGGAAACACATGTCCATCAGTGGTGGTGATGACTTGGGTTCCACCTGTCTTGATGGAGGTATCATCAACGATCGAGAAGTATGCTTCCATCTGAGGAGAAGACAAGATGGATGGGTGTTGTCCGGTGTAGGCACATTCATGGAAAATGATGATGGCTGGTCCCCTGTTGGAAACAGAGTAGGCGCCACATGTCGCAATAGGAATGTTCTGGATTTGGTGATTGTTGATGCCAGTGACATTGACATATCTTGGGGGAATGTCCTTAGAGATGAGACATGCATCATTTCCTATGATACATCCATTTGCGCCTCTGTCAACCATAGCGTAACCTGGTGTGGATACATTAGTTTTGCTAGAGTAGTATGTAGCGATGGGGTTTGCTGGTGAAACATGAGATTCACAGTCTGGTGGTGCCCAATGGTGGAATTTTGCAGACAACGAAGGCTGACCAGCAGGAACATAGATGTTGCCTTCTTTCTTGTAAAGGATATCAGGATTATCTGCAAGGAATCGAGCTGGATGTGCAGGAGAAACAGAGGACTTGAGAGGCCTGTTATCAGATTGAGAAGATGCCTTGTATACACCAAGGGATTCATGGAACGCGGATCTTGCTGAGCTTTCCTCATCAGTTAAAAGGACCTGCTCATCAGTATGATGTTCATAAGCACGACGTGTGATTGGCTTGCTAGAATTGGGGTCTGGTGGTAACTCAGCATCAAGGAGCTCAGACCTGAGACAGGCGACTAGGCGCTTCTTGTCATCAGCTGTGAAGCCAAGCCAATGCTTCATACCATGCTTAGAGAGAGTTTTCCAAACTGCAGATGGTAGCCGTATGCTTGGGTCCGGGGTTCTTCCAGCCTTGTAAACAGCGTAGTCCTGGTAGTCGCCATCAAAGTCAATAGGAGGTAAATATGAGGTCGAGTCGTCAGTGATAGCAGAATATGTGGACTGTGTCATAGAAGATAGATCATGAGTATTGGCCTTGACAGACATCCGATCACGAGGTTGGGACAGTGATGCTTGGGAATCCAGTCTGGTTGCTTCAAGAAGGAGGATATTTTTCAATTCACTGATAGCAATGGCTTCATGCTGTCGGAACTTGATCAAATCCTGGGCTGCAAGGGGATCATCAACCTTGCAGAACTGTTCACTGAGTTGAAAGCTGCTACTACAGGCCTTGCAGAGGTGTGTCTTGACCGTATCAAAATCAAGTGGCCTCTGTGGATCACGTAGTGTGTTGAGATGTTCCAGCTGAGCAAACCACTGGGTGATGAACTTGACTTTGGTATCCTTCCATGACCTCAAGTCAATGTCCAATAGGTGCTGCATCACGATAGAGGTGTCATATACTTTGGATTTGGACCTGTCATGCAATGCGACAAAATCGAAGAAGGCTTGTCTGCCATCTCTTGTGGTGGTATGGCTGAGCACGCAGGAAGAGGAGAGATCGCTTTGGAAGACATGTAGGACAAGGGTCCAGAAGAAGGCACATTGCTTGTCATGTAGAGCTTTTGTATACCCAGTGAGTGGTATATCGAGCTAATTGGGATCGAGGAATGTTTGGGTATCGATGTCACTTGTTTCTAACTTGGCCTTGAATGCAACAAGCCAATGCTCAAATCTTGCATCATTGAGTAGTGTTGGAAAAGTGGTTTCATCCCTTGACTTCTTGGTCCAGGCCTCATACTTGAGCTGTTCGATGGATCTTGTGGATCTTTCTTGTTGCTGGGGTGTGCCAGTCGTGGTTCTATCCTCAGCTGCGGATTCTCTCCTGGCCTTGACGATTCCTCTACTGTAATCCTTGAAGGCGTCCTTCGTGTAGTGGTTCCAATCTTCCCAGTCTAACCCTTGTGACGTGAGGTGTTGACCAAAATCGATGACTCTTTGCAAGTACAGCTGTACATGTTTCGACAGTGGAGTTCGCGTTCCTCTCTCAAGGTAAGCTAAATCACCAATTTTCTCAATGCACAGAAAGTCCAACCATGTCTTGTACTGGCCAGCAATGAGCGCCTCACACACAGTGCTGTGGGACTCCCTTGGGACATCAAAGGAGTCGTGCAGGAAGGTGGCTAGTGCTTGGTCAAATGATGGAAAGAGGTCTGTGATAGACGTGTCCTCCTCATCATCTTGGGTTGGATTGTTCTGTTGGTCGGGTGCCATGTCAGTTGTGGGCAGGCGAGAGGTGGTTGCGGCGCTTCCAGGTTGGAGTGTTTGGAATCGTCCTGTCGACCTGTTTCGCGTTCTGCCGGCGACAGGGATGTTGGACATGTAGAGTTATCACTTCAGGGATGTCAATTGAAGTCTTTGTCGAGTAATCAAATCAGAGAACTATCGATCGTCGGCCGCAGTCGATCGTTCGATGATCTGCTGTCGGATTGTTTCTTTCGTCAATGGTATATCTCTGTCAATACTGTGAGATGTTGTTGTGTAGACGAAAAGGTGTAAGACAGCTATCGTTGGAATAGCTGTAGTCAATGGTTTATGGTGTTTAGCACAATCAAATGATGGGCGTCGACGTGTCCTTGACAAGATGGTGTCACGAGGAGTGTAGACATGGAAAATGAGATCCGGAGAACTTGTAATGCGGTCCTTGGATGGAGATATTGCTATTGGCGTGTCCAATGCAATGGGCTTCTATTAAAGACAAATGACTTGTCCGTTTGGTCTTTGCTATGCTGTAATCGGATCAGAGAACTATCAATTGTCGTCCGTAGTTGAGTCAATTGATGGTCTGCTGTCGGATTGTTTTCGCCATCGTAGAGTGCTCCTTCTGCGTCGTCTTCTTCTTTTGCAAGCTTCAACAAGCTTGCGACTGTTAATCTGCTAATTTCCTTTTGAAACTGGTTGTTGAGCTGATTCAATCCAAAGGCAAAGAAGAGCAACAGGAGCTTTAGCTGCAGGCCGGTTGAGGTGCCGGTCTGTTGTGTTCTAATATTTCTCTGATATCCACTACGACTGGATACTAATCCAATCAGATCTATTCTGACCATCGACAAACGACGCAATCAGTTAGATCTTAGGCTTGTAGTTCTACAGTAGGACGCAAGGGGCGTCCGTTGCAAGGTTTAAGGTTGAATAAGCAAATAATCTAAAAGTATAAGCGATTGATCTTGCTGGAGAGCAAGATAGCGCTTTAAAGATCGTACTGCCGCTAATACAGCACGAGATATCATGTAATTTTGTGTTGCCGCTAATACAACACGGTATACCATGTAATTCGTATTTTGTACAGCAGAAAAGGATTCGTGAGCATCGCTTCGAACCTCTGCTGTCTTTTCTTGAAAACAGAACACTTAGCAGAAGATAACATATGCTAACTTCTGGCATGTGTTCTTTCTTGGATCACTAAGTATCGAACTCAAGTGACGATTGATTCTTCTCATCCAGTTAAGTATCGATTCTCGATCGTAAGAATGAGCCCAGTAATTTGCAAGGTCTCATTATTTCGAATCTCGTACCTCTACCAACCTAGACACGAAAGAAATTGAATAATTGGTTACATCCTTTAAGTCTTGTAGGATCATAATCAGTTGATTGGTGGATGAGGTTTGTGGCATCTGGGCCTTTGGAAAGAAGGCCACCGTATTGCTTATTCTGGTTGCCCGACTCGTTCCCCCAATGCATGTGTAATTCCGGTAGTGTTTTAACGCTGGCCCTACATAAAATCCTCTCGTCCCGTGGTCCTGCCATGCTCCTCGCTCTTGGGTTCTGTCATGGATGATAACCCTACAGCCTAAGGGAGCCATTGGGTGTTTGTTGTAGTCATAAATCCCATGTCGTAGCTCGTAAGCTGATAGCTTGGGCTGCGTACAGGACGCTCGTACAAGGTTGAGGGTGATGAGTGCTTGTGGTACCAATCATCTACGGGGAAGGTTTCATCCACCCCAATTAACCCAGCAATGAAGTGGCTCTTGAATGTCTGTATAGCCCACTTGGCGTGGTTGAGCCTGTGGTCCCCTGGTGACGCCAATTGGTAGTCTAAATTGTTCCTCGTGATGTATGCGATTAACTTCTTGGATGTCTCATTGTCCATCCGTACGATCTTGGCGCTTATGTTGCTCTCCTTCATCCGCGCATAGCACGCCGTGAAGCCATGCAGTATGTCTTCACTCTTACGAGATTTGATGGGTTCCACGTCGATGTAGTTGGAGTCGTAATCATACATCAGGAACACGTATTGGTGTCCACGACGTGACGTGACTGGGTACCTGCCCGGTAGGTCCCATGCTATGAGTTCTTTTGGTTCGTCGCTGGTATGTGGGCCCAGGGGGTTGGCTGGTTGTATTTCTGTTGTGGACACCACGTCTATGCAGACTTCATGGACCTTCTTTCGGTGGACTTGGGATTGTGTTGCATTGTTCACAGCCGTGAGTTTCGCCTTTGGTGTGTTCTTCTTTGGTTTGCGCGTACTCTGTACCCCTTGTCGGACCATTTGGAGGTGGCCCATCATGGTTTCTTCTGATGCCTGTAGGAAACGATTGACTCACTGGGCAGTCAGCCCGGGCCAGGTGGCAAAAGATCCTCGTTCGATAGCGCGTACCCATGTTTCCTTGGTGGGATAGCCTGCGGCCGCGTGGTAGAATGCGATGAGTTTGGGGACGGCTTGAATCTGATATGCTCCCGCCCCAGTGTGTATCTGTATCTGGTTGGTTGAAAATGGTGGTGGTGTGTGTGTGTGTGGGGGGGGGGGGGGGTTGTCACCCTTGGAGATTGAGCCAGCTCTCTTCTGGAAATGTCTGTATCTGGGATTGTGGAGGTTTTCGGCGTGGTAGTTGGGGTTTGCTTGGGTTGATGGAGGGAGACCATGTAGAGGTCCCGGAGGGGATCACGTGTGCCAAGCAATACCGTGTGGTTTTTGGGCCCCACGACCTCCACCTTATGCTTAGTGAAGGTCACTCTGCAACCATTGTTGCATAGTTTGGGAACCGAGACGAGGGGGAGGTCCACCTCGTCAAACTTATGGCATCCCCGCGCGGCAGGGGGTATCATTGGTAGGTCCAATATATCAGTGGCCTTGGACGCCATGGTACTGCCATTAGCACAGCCCACGATGAGGGCGCCTGGTGTGTCACAGTGAGCGCCCCCCTGGTATGTTGTAGGCACAAAATGGTCCGTGGCTGCGGAATCTAGTGCACCAAAACCCGGTGCTGGGGCGGATGCGGCCATGGCAAACGTGACGCTTTTGTTTTTGCTGGGCTGTCGACCTGGTGAAGGACTCAAAGGGGCACGTAATATACTTAGTAATGAGGTTGACTCAGGGCTATTACTATTATGATTAGGTATGTTACGGTGCTCCTCCCCACGCCGTCAGGAGGGGCTGTCGTGAGTCTCCCGGGTGACTGGGTGGCTCCACTTCATCCATCTGTCCTCGTGTTGGGTCAATCCTCCCATTTTGTTGGCAAACGTGGCCCCTACATGGTGGTTGGGCTTGAACCAGAAGCAATCTCCCCCATCGTGTGAGAGATTGACACCACACGAGTGATAATAGTGTTTGTATTGCTTCCACTTTGATGGCGGCTTGTTGGTAGCCTGTTGCGGGCGTTGTCCCCCGTGTTGGTGTTGCTGGGGTTGTTGGACCTGTGGAGGCGGCCCCGCTTGGGCTTGTTGGCTGGCCATTAACAGTCCCATTTGTCTCGTGAGGGTGGACAGGGCGGATTCCAATTGGTGGGTCGACATGGTGAGGGTGGACGCCGCTGTCGCCGACTCCGCTTGGGACTTGAGATCCTGGCATACACTGACAAGAGCGCGTTGGTTGTCCTTGATGATAGCAAGTCGCTGGTCGTTCTGGATTTCCACCTTGTTGGCTGACCCGGTTGTGGCGTGGTAGCTGCTATATAGTTCCTTGAGCCGCTGTCCCCAAAACCGCTTGTAGTGCATGAGTTCCTGTTCTTCATCGGTCGCATTGACCGCTGCCCGTTGTTCTTTCCACGCGTCCTCCACTCGATGGAGTGTTATGGGGTCATGTTTGCTCCTCCTGAATGCCATGTGTGCATAGTCTATCATCTGTGCTGCAGTCACCTTGGCTGTAGCCGGCAGGAGATTGATCTGGTGTTGGTATTTGGTGAGGAGCCGGAAGTATTCTTTGGGGCCCAATGGGCTGGGTGTGTAGTCCAATTCTCTCATTTTCTTTGCAATCTCAGCCGTCAACTCCCTTTGTACGTCCGTAGTACACAATTCGGTCTCCATCTGTTGAAAGGCCTCAAGAGCCGTGGTCCCTCTGGGGAATGCTTCCAACCCTGGGTCTTTCAACTCGTGTAGCATCCTGGGAAACTTCTTGTCGGTCAACAGGAGGGCCTCCCGATTGTACTTGTTCCATTCCACAAATAGTGCCCTGCGTCGTTTCCACAGTTTGTAAGTATCAGAGGTGAGCTCCACGGCGCTGTCTAGCTCGGTCGGCTCGGTGGGCGCTGTGGGATACACCGCGTTTGGGTTCCTCTCTCGCGTTCGATACTGTGCCTCCGTTTCCAAGAAGAATGCATATCCTCCCCCTTGTATGTACTTTGTTGACGTCACCTCGGCCAGTGCGTTTGCAAGGGCTTTCTTGAACTCATAAACATCGATGCTGGTTGGTATTTGGATCGGCTTTAGTTGTGTTGGTTCCATCAGATCCTTCAGTGTGTCGTAGTCTCCTCTTTTCTTGGACATGGTGTCCTCCTTGCTGTCTTCGCTGTCACTCTCCTCCGCGTATTCTGCCAACAATGGGTTCTGTGTCTGTAGTTGGCTGGTTTGGTTGAGTGTATATTCTCGTAGGTCGTTGTTGTCTTCAGTCAGGTCTTCTAACTGCCCCGTAGGTATCGAATTTCGTGTCCGGTGTCGATACTTGTGTCTGGAGTGACTCCTCGGTGGGCTGGTGGTGAGATGGCCCCTGTGGTGTTCCCTTCTGGCATTGGCTGGGCGAATTGCTGTTATAATCTTAGCAATAACTAATAGAACCAAGAAAACGCTCTGTCGTTATTATCTTGTTATTTTATCCGTTACTGTTACATTGTTGGAAAGAGTTATTGCTAAGATTATGATCGGTTTGTTTCTGGACCATATTGATCTCTCATTTGCTAATCTGTCACTTCTTTGCGTGGGGGCCGGGGCTTCGAACGCTCATTCGATCGTCGTCCTTCGTACCTCTGTTCAGTGCTTTAAGTATTAGTGGATACCCATCGTGGCATATGTAGGATACACATATGGTCGTAGGTTTGCATGTGCCCAAATTAATACTTAGTGCTCGCACCCCGGGGTCGTACTACCGAATGTTAGGATCCACGGCATATATATTCAGCGCGTACGCGTGCTTATTTTGTGTGGTGGATTCTCACGTACTGCTTAGTAATTCAATAAATATTACACATTTGTCCTCGACAACGAAAATAAAGATTTAACCACCATAACAACTCCGTTTGGTCTCTACAAATACAATCGACTACCAATGGGAGTTTCTCAATCCCCAGACGTTGCCCAAGAAATAAAGGAACGCGCCCTGCACGACATCCCTAACCTCAAAATTTACATCGATGACATCACATGCTTCAGCAACACATTCGAAGACCATCTACAACTCATTGATACCGTACTCACCCGTTTACAGGACAAAGGATTTGCAATCAATCCACTCAAATGCGAATGGATCCATGAAACCGATTTCCTTGGTCACTGGCTAACGCCCAATGGTATTAAACCATACATCAAGAAAATCAAGGCAATCCTAGCAATGCTCCCACCCAAAAGCCTTAAGCAACTCCAAGCCTTCCTCGGCCTCGTCACATACTATCGCGACATGTGGCCACACCGCTCTCACATACTCGCCCCACTCACCTACCTCTTAAAGACTCCTCGCACATTCCAATGGAACGACACTTGCCAAAAAGCATTCAAAGAAATGAAATCAATTGTCACCGTTGAAACAATGCTCGCATACCCAGATCACAACATACCATTTCACATCTATACCGATGCATCCAATTTTCAGCTCGGCACAGTCATCAAACAAAATAACATCCCTGTTGCATACTTCACAAGCAAGCTCAACCAAGCCCAAGCCAACTATACAACCATCAAAAAGGAATTGCTCTCCATCGTTGAAACATTCAAAGAATACCAACCTATGCTCCTCGGTGCACTCATTCACGTCTACACTGATCATAAAAACCTGACATACAAGCTCTCCACATACAACACCCAACAAGTTCTACGATGAAAACTAATCTTGGAAGAATACAACCCTATTTATCATTACATCAAAGGCCCGGAAAACACAGTCGCCGACTCCCTCAGCCGAACCCCGACAACCCTCACCTCCTATTTCACAACTACCGATTTCGACAACGACGTCTCGAACTCGTTTTCATTCAAAACCATGGCCGTGAGCCTAATGGCGCTGCCATCATGCACTGCATCGACTGATTGTCATCATGTTGAAGACAGCTATCTAATTCACCCTCATTTTGATCAAAAAGGCAGATTGCCATTCCATTTTACAACCATTCACCAATACCAATCACATGACCCCAAAAGTTCTCACCCTGCCACAAAAAGACCCCAGACAATTTTTCAAACAAAAACTAGACAAAGTCGATATTGTTTGCCAATACGACAAACTAACACCTAACTCCCAGTGGAAAGTTGTCATTCCTAACAACATGCTTGCTCCCCTTGTCAAATGGTGCCATGAAATAACCGTTCACTCCACAGGTATGGACAGACTTGAAGCCCTTCTCCGCCATCACTTCCATCATCCCAACTGTAACACACTAGGGGTAGAATTTTAATTTGTCTGGATCGGGTTCTTTCATCCATACCTTATCATCAACCTTGAAAACATGCTTGATGCGCTTGGCATTCTGTCGTAGGAGATTCATGTTGATGCCGTGTTGTCGAATTTGTTGTAGCGCAATGAGATTGGATGTGAGTGGTATGTCCAATAGCATGTCCCTGTTGAACACCAGGGCTCCTGGAGATGAGCCCATAGATGCATTGATTGCGCATCTGGTGGCGTGCATGCAAGTGGCTAATGCATTGTCCATTAGCTGTGTGGCCTGTGTGTTGGTTTGATCGCTCGTGGATATTCATATAGAGTGTTGTGATATGAATCGTGCGCCTGCCTGGTATCGGTATATCATTGTATACAGATAATGGCTCGCTTCTTAATGATTCTTAGAGTGGTCCCAAGTCTCATTAGTTCGATCGCACGTATCCTTCTAATGGTATCTTGGACTTGTACGGTAGATTGCAGTACGTACTCGTAGTAGGTACTAAGGTACGCTACCTTGGTAGGTACGACCGCAGTACGTTACACCAACCTTTGTGCCGTATGTCGCAACATCATATCCAACTGTCTCATCTGCCCCCTAGTACGCACAGGGACCCGCCAAGCCGGTCAACTTGCACCACGCACAGCTCCCATAATTCCCTGGTCCGAAGTTCACGTCGACTGCATCGGCCCATGGAACGTCAAAATCAACAAAATTGATCTCAAATTTGACGCCCTCACATGCATCGACCCAGTTACCAACCTCCTTGAAATCATCCGCATCCCAGGATCCAAGACAGCCGAAAACATCAGACGTCTCTTCGAAAACTGCTGGCTCTCCCATTACCCTCGCCCCTTGCGCATCGTACACAATCATGGTCCCAAATTCAACGGACACAACTTCCAATTCCCGCTCAACTATGCAGGCATCAAACCGATCAACATTTCCCCTTACACACCCACAGCCAACGGAATCATCGAATCCACACACAAGACCATCGGTCAAATCATACGCATGATGATCAACCTTAAACCGCCAAAAACAAGAATAGAAGCCAATAACCTTGTCGACGAAGCAATATCAACAGCTATGCACGCCCTCCAATGTAATCCAGTTTCCACCCTTGGAAATTTCTCACCAGGCACCCTCGTATTCAACTGTGACATGCTCCTCAACATTCCACTCAACGCCGACATCATCACCTTAACCAAACATCGCCAAGCACAAATTGACAACCGGCTCCTTTGCGCCAACCGCAAACGCACAAAACACGAATTCACCATAGGTCAAGGCGTTTTTGTCACCATACACGATTGCATCAAACTTGATCTCGTCCGCGAACGCCCCTACCCAATCTTACAAGTACACACAAACAACACAGTCACTATACGCCGCGGACAGACACATGAACGCATCAGCATCCGCCACCTTACCCCAGCCAAACCATCATGAATTTCCATAGTAAGGGAGAATGAACAATGCACAGACACTTCAGTCATGAGTCACTGACACACTCCCTCAGTCCAGTCACGCATCATTGACACACTCCCTCAGTCATGAGTCAACGTCCGAGAACTGTTTCGTGGGGTTTGAATTTACTTCTCGCCCACAAATTTTGTGCGTGATTTTAACACGGCAATATTTCTGGACACCCTGAAATCCGCTACTACATCACGACCAATGGCGGGCTATAAACAAACTCAGCACTATTTCGGTGCGCGTGATGCACATTACTCTACTCTCAAATAAAAATAATTTATTTCAGTCTCTAGCAGAACCCAATTATTATTCCGTACCAACAACACTTACTTTTATTCACGAATAAAAAAGAAATCTTGCGTCAGTATTAATTCCAAATTATTAATCTCCCAAATAACAATTCGATTCTGCTCTCCTAATTGTGAATTCTATTTCTCGACTACAATATTCCCTTTTTAAAATGTAGATTCTATTATGCTTGATTTATTCCTATTGCAACGTATTATGAATCCTCCATTATTCCTAATATTCTCAATATTAAGTTCAAGATTAGTAGTAGTTTTGTATTATGTATGTACTTTTATTTTCTACATTAGTTCACCAATAGATAAACTTTCATTCATCGATGCTGTTATTTCCGGATCAATATAGACGTTTCTTTTCTTTTTCTTTTTTGGTCCACTACAACTAGTGGAGCTGCTACTAGAATCGCCATGCTTATTTTTCTTGGTGTAATCTGCCGAACTTTTGTTCCTAAATCTGTCCCTCATCATTTCTTCCAATTCCCTTCCTGTTTCTGGGTGTTTTCGCATCTCGCCAATTTCGTCGCACAAGTCCCTGAACAACTCGCGTCCTTCCTCCATCCATCCATTTCTGCTTCCACTGTCTGAATCGCAGAATTTTTTTGATCGCGGAATTGTGGCATCACCCTTTCGCCACTGCTGGTTCACCCATACATGATGCTCATTGTAGATCACTATCAATGCAAATGCTTCATCCGCTATAGAAAATATATCACTCAGCAAGTGCTTCTCCTTCCGTTGTTTGAAATTGGATTTTGTCGGATTGATTGCCGACATGATTCTTGTAACAAAATAATAAAAATCTTCATTTTCCGCATTGTTGTATTTCCTGTATTGAGGGTTTAAAATACCTGTGTCCTCATATTCTGTGTCTTGAATAACTGCAACAGTACCAGGGAATGTGATAGGGACTCGACCTTTTCTGTAATCGTCTGTACGGAAGTATCATCAGTATCAACGGGCAGCATGTTAGTGTTGTTGGACCAAAAATAGATTCCAAAATTCCTACCTTCAACAACCAATTCTCCCACCTGTATTTACCTATCCAGTTTTTTCTTGCTAATGTTTGTGAGTTGTGCCTCAATGCAGTCAGTACTGTCCCCACTCGTTTCCTATAAAAGAAAGAGAATGACACCATTGGAATATTTGGTGGCACCATAACCGCATTTGATTTAACAGCTTTTTGTATTACATGCACCGTTACCTTGTCATTGATAGGGAACTTCATGTTGGGGTACCAATGTTTTTTGACGTAATCCCTTAGCTGCTTGTCCACTGTTTCAGTCATATCACTCAAAGCCTTAAGCATATCGTTGTCTATTATAAGCCCATATTTGTCTGTAATTGTACTTACTGCTCGTTCTCTTGTGTCGCCGGCATTATAAGTCCCCTCTCCCTGCATGGTTGCCTCCATTTGTTTATGTACCATTACAACCTTTCCCACCCATATATGTGGTTCCCTCTCTATTTGCCGTAAGTGTTTTGCCACTTCCTGTGCCAATATGTCATATTGTATTTTTTCATGACATGTTCCGCAACATTCTCTAAATCCAAGCATTCTCCCTTGGAAGTTTTCTCTACCACATTGGTTTTTGTTCCTTCTTTCTGTTGGTTCATTACTGTAGTGGTGGTTTTGTTGGTAATGCTTGGTGCTGCTTCGTTACTCTAGTTGATGGTGTTTTGTTCTTCCATGGTTGTAGTAGTAGAAATTGTGTTGTCAGTACCATTTTTTTTACTGTTGCCCTTTGTTGCGTTCATAGTTGTGGTATTACTGTTACACACTTTGTTAGTAATTGCCGTGTTTGTTTTAACTCTTCTTTTTTTACCGTTGTTGTCCCCTGTATTTTGATGATCACCGGGCCGGATGGTTTTGTTGTTTCGAAGGGTCTTTCCCTTGGATTTTTGCTTCGTCGTGTCTTTCCGATAGCATTCAATTTTTTTATTTTATTTTCTGAATATGGTGTCGATCAAGAATCATGTGTTTCCTTTTGTGTGGTTTTGTGTGTGTAACTGGACGTACTAATAATTTTTTCTGGTTCTTTCTTGTTCGTGTACAGTGTTTTGTGTGTGTACGGTTTTTAAATTTGTGTGTGTATGTGTGTGTGTGTGTGTGTGTACGGTGTTTTGTGTTTTTTGTTTCGTGTTTTGTGTGTGTGTTTGTGTATGGTGTTTCGTGTAGTATGTGTACGATGTTTTGTGTGTAGAGTTTTTCTGTGGGTTCTGTACTATGATGTTTGCCCTAACTTCTTCTGTGTGTTGTCTGGCTTGGGCGCGCCCTTCTATATTTGTAGAAGAAGATCACGTACCTGTGCAAGCCACCCCTCCTGCGCCATAATTTTTTCAAACGGGAAACTTTTGGAAACACCACTACGGTTATGTATTTTAATCCTCTAGTTACCTGTAGAATCTCATAGACTGCACCTAACATAGCATACTGTCTTGCGTGCCATTTGTATCAACAAACCACAACATTTTCTGTACTGTGTGTGGCAAAGTTGTTCCGAATATGCATTTAAAAGGTGTTCCCAACATGCATTTGATGAGTCATGTGATATCCAATCATGGCCTGCATTAATGTCCTGGTACAAAAAGTTTGGTAGTCATTACCAAATGAGACATTTCCGGCATTCTGTGTGCCAAAGTTGTTCCCAATATGCATTTGATGAGTCATGATAAATGTATTCATGTCTTGGACCGGATACTTTGTGAGTCATTACCCAATAAGTTAGTTTGTGCCCTTGAATTGCACCCAGAATACCCTCATGTTTGCCATTTGGAGAGTCAAACCACAACATTTCCGTGATTCTGTGTGACAAAGTTGTTCCCAATATGCATTTGATGAGTCATGATAAATGTATTCATGGCTTGGACCAGATACTTTGTGAATCATTTCCAAATAAGTCAGTTTGTGCCCTGGAATTTCACCCAAAATACCCTCATGTTTGCCATTTGGAGAGACAAACCACAACATTTCTGGCATTCTGTGTGGCAAAGTTGTTCCCAATATGCATTTGATGAGTCATGATAAATGTAATCATGTCTTGGACCGGATACTTTTGGAGTCATTTCCAAATAAGTCAGTTTGTGCCCTGGAATTGCACCCAAAATACCCTCATTTTTGCGATTTGGAGAGTCAAACAACAACATTTCTGGCATTCTATGTGACAAAGTTGTTCCCAATATGCATTTGATGAGTCATGATAAATGTATTCGTGGCTTGGGCTGGAAACTTTTTGAGTCATTTCCCAATAAGTCAGTTTGTGCCCTGGAATTGCACCCAAAATACCCTCATGTTTGTCATTTCGAGAGTCAAACTACAACATTTTCGTGATTCTGTGTGACAGAGTTGTTCCCAATATGCATTTGATGAGTCATGATAAATGTATTCATGGCTTGGGCCGGATACTTTTGGAGTCATTACACAATGAGGCAGTTTGTGCCCTTGAATTGCACCCAAAATACCCTCATCTTTGCCATTTGGAGAGTCAAACAACAACATTTCCATGATTCTGTGGGGCAAAGTTGTTCGCAATCTGCATTTGATGAGTCATGATAATTGTATTCATGGCTTGGGCCGGATACTTTGTGAGTCATTTCCCAATAAGTTAGTTTGTGCCCTGGAATTGCACCCAAAATACCCTCATCTTTGCCATTTGGAGAGTCAAACAACAACATTTCCATGATTCTGTGGGGCAAAGTTGTTCCCAATATGCATTTGATGAGTCATGATAAATGTATTCATGTCTTGGACCGGATACTTTGTGAGTCATTACCCAATAAGTTAGTTTGTGCCCTTGAATTGCACCCAGAATACCCTCATGTTTGCCATTTGGAGAGTCAAACCACAACATTTCCGTGATTCTGTGTGACAAAGTTGTTCCCAATATGCATTTGATGAGTCATGATAAATGTATTCATGGCTTGGACCAGATACTTTGTGAATCATTTCCAAATAAGTCAGTTTGTGCCCTGGAATTTCACCCAAAATACCCTCATGTTTGCCATTTGGAGAGACAAACCACAACATTTCTGGCATTCTGTGTGGCAAAGTTGTTCCCAATATGCATTTGATGAGTCATGATAAATGTAATCATGTCTTGGACCGGATACTTTTGGAGTCATTTCCAAATAAGTCAGTTTGTGCCCTGGAATTGCACCCAAAATACCCTCATTTTTGCGATTTGGAGAGTCAAACAACAACATTTCTGGCATTCTATGTGACAAAGTTGTTCCCAATATGCATTTGATGAGTCATGATAAATGTATTCGTGGCTTGGGCTGGAAACTTTTTGAGTCATTTCCCAATAAGTCAGTTTGTGCCCTGGAATTGCACCCAAAATACCCTCATGTTTGTCATTTCGAGAGTCAAACTACAACATTTTCGTGATTCTGTGTGACAGAGTTGTTCCCAATATGCATTTGATGAGTCATGATAAATGTATTCATGGCTTGGGCCGGATACTTTTGGAGTCATTACACAATGAGGCAGTTTGTGCCCTTGAATTGCACCCAAAATACCCTCATCTTTGCCATTTGGAGAGTCAAACAACAACATTTCCATGATTCTGTGGGGCAAAGTTGTTCGCAATCTGCATTTGATGAGTCATGATAATTGTATTCATGGCTTGGGCCGGATACTTTGTGAGTCATTTCCCAATAAGTTAGTTTGTGCCCTGGAATTGCACCCAAAATACCCTCATCTTTGCCATTTGGAGAGTCAAACAACAACATTTCCATGATTCTGTGGGGCAAAGTTGTTCCCAATATGCATTTGATGAGTCATGATAAATGTATTCATGTCTTGGAACGGATACTTTGTGAGTCATTACCCAATAAGTCAGTTTGTGCCCTGGAATTGCACCCAGAATACCCTCATGTTTGCCATTTGGAGAGTCAAACCACAACATTTCTTTGATTCTGTGTGACAGAGTTGTTCCCAATATGCATTTGATGAGTCATGATAAATGTATTCATGTCTTGGACCCAATTCTTTGGGAGTCATTACCCAAAAAGTTAGTTTGTTTCCTGGAATTGCACCCAAAATACCCTCATGTTTACCATTTGGAGAGAGAAACCACAACATTTCCGTGATTCTGTGTGACAAAGTTGTTCCCAATATGCATTTGATGAGTCATGATAAATGTATTCATGTCTTGGACCGGATACTTTTGGAGTCATTACCCAATAAGTCAGTTTGTTTCATGGAAATGCACCCAAAACACCCTCATGTTTGCCATTTGGAGAGACAAACCACAACAATTCCGTGATTCTGTGTGACAGAGTTGTTCCCAATATGCATTTGATGAGTCATGATAATTGTTTTCATGGATTTGACAAGATACTTTGAAAGTCATGACACAATAAGTTAGTTTGTGCCCTTGAATTGCACCCAAAATACCCTCATGTTTGCCATTTGGAGAGTCAAACAACAGCATTTCCGTGATTCTGTGTCATAAAGTTGTTCCCAATATGCATTTGATGAGTCATGATAAATGTATTCATGTCTTGGACCGGATACTTTTGGAGTCATTTCCCAATAAGTCAGTTTGTGCCATTGAATTGCACCCGAAACGCCCTCATGTTTGCCATTTGGAGAGTCAAACAACAACATTTCCGTGATTCTGTGGGGCAAAGTTGTTCCCAATATGCATTTGATGAGTCATGATAAATGTATTCATGGCTTGGACAAGATACTTTGTGAGTCATTACCCAATAAGTCAGTTTGTTTCCTGGAGTTGAACCAAAAATACCCTCAAGTTTGCCATTTGGAGAGAGAAACCCCAACATTTCCAGCATTTGGTGGGGCAAAGTTGTTCCCAATATGCATTTGATGAGTCATGATAAATGTATTCATGTCTTGGAACGGATACTTTTGGAGTCATTACCCAATAAGTCAGTTTGTGCCCTGGAATTGCACCCAGAATACCCTCATGTTTGCCATTTGGAGAGTCAAACCACAACATTTCTTTGATTCTGTGTGACAGAGTTGTTCCCAATATGCATTTGATGAGTCATGATAAATGTATTCATGTCTTGGACCGGATACATTTGGAGTCATTACACAATAAGTTAGTTTTTGCCCTGGAATTGCACCCAAAATACCCTCATGTTTACCATTTGGAGAGAGAAACCACAACATTTCCGTGATTCTGTGTGACAAAGTTGTTCCCAATATGCATTTGATGAGTCATGATAAATGTATTCATGTCTTGGACTGGATACTTTTGGAGTCATTACCCAATAAGTCAGTTTGTTTCATGGAAATGCACCCAAAACACCCTCATGTTTGCCATTTGGAGAGTCAAACCACAACATTTCTGTGATTCTGTGTGATAAAGTGGTTCCCAATATGCATTTGATGAGTCATGATAATTGTATTCATGGATTGGACAAGATACTTTGAGAGTCATGACACAATAAGTTAGTTTGTGCCCTTGAATTGCACCCAAAATACCCTCATGTTTGCCATTTGGAGAGTCAAACAACAGCATTTCCGTGATTCTGTGTCATAAAGTTGTTCCCAATATGCATTTGATGAGTCATGATAAATGTATTCATGTCTTGGACCGGATACTTTTGGAGTCATTTCCCAATAAGTTAGTTTGTGCCCTTGAATTGCACCCAAACCGCCCTCATGTTTGCCATTTCGAGAGAGAAACTACAACATTTCCGTGATTCCGTGTGACAGAGTTGTTCCCAATATGCATTTGATGAGTCATGATAAATGTATTCATGGCTTGGACAAGATACTTTGTGAGTCATTACCCAATAAGTCAGTTTGTTTCCTGGAGTTGAACTAAAAATACCCTCATGTTTGCCATTTGGAGAGAGAAACCCCAATATTTCCAGCATTTGGTGGGGCAAAGTTGTTCCCAATATGCATTTGATGAGTCATGATAAATGTATTCATGTCTTGGACCGGATACTTTTGGAGTCATTACCCAATAAGTCAGTTTGTGCCCTGGAATTGCACCGAGAATACCCTCATGTTTGCCATTTGGAGAGTCAAACAACAACATTTCTGTGATTCTGTGGGGCAAAGTTGTTCCCAATATGCATTTGATGAGTCATGATAAATGTATTCATGTCTTGGACCAGATACTTTTTGAGTCATTACCCAATAAGTCAGTTTGTGCCCTGGAATTGCACCCAAAATACCCTCATGTTTGTCATTTCGAGAGAGGAACTACAACATTTTCCTGATTCTGTGTGACAGAGTTGCTATCACGCGCTACGTTTGTGATAGCTTCAGTAGCTAACCTACTTGTAGTAATGGATGTGAAATGCTTGTAGTTCATTGGTGGGGTTGGTGGGTTAAGCAGGGCTAGTTTGCTTTGCCCACACACACCGGCGTACAGTCGGGCTTAACAGCTTGGGCGGTTAAGCCTCTGGCTGTTAAGCCTTTTCTGCCATTGGGCCATAAGCCACCGGGTGGGAACGGTGTGGAGAGCGAGAGCGTCAGCGAGAGTGTGAGCGTGCGCGTGAGCTTGGAGCAGAGTGAGGGAGGGAAGAGGCGCCAGGGTGCCTCAAAGAGAGCTGCCAGCAGGGGTGGGGTCCGCAGCTGGAACCCATTCCTCGGGCAGGAAGGAGTATGTTCCATTGTTGAACATGACAGAGGCAAGATTCTTGAAGATGGGGAGGGATTGCTGATGTAAGTAGCGCATCATGCAGTCACTGTGCCATCTGGCAAGGAGCTTGATGACATTAGAGTCGCATTTGCCCTGGAGCAGGGCCATCGCCCCACCTGCGCGAAGGGATCGAGCAGAGATGGCTGCAGGGGCAATGCCAGTGGTAAGGTAGAGAGTCTGGGCGTAGACTCTCAGGGAGGAAGTGACAGTTGCGGCTCGAACAAGGGTAAGCACCCCATTGTTGAAGTAACTGGCAAGCGTGAGGGAGGGACCGAAGGGAGCGCTGGAAGAGCAACAGCTTCGGAGGTGAAGGACTTGGCGCGCACAGGCGGCAACGGGGCAGCATAGTGGGTCACCACTCCTGGCATGCGCCACCACTTCCCCTTTGTCGCCATTCTTCTGGGTGGTGAAGGTGAGCGTTACAGAGGTAGCAGCTTGGAGCTCGTGCGCAGGGCCATCGTGGTGGACGATGAGGGAGTCAAGGTAGAAGGAGACGTCCTGGAGGTGGAAGGCTTGGTCATCCATGGTAGTACCAGTGTACTCACCAGGGCGGAGACAGAAAAAGAAGGCGATGCAGATCATGTTTGCAATGGCCTGGCAAGATGGGGAAGGGGACTCGTGGTATGCAAAGTGGAGGGCATGCATCACGAGGGTGATGGGGACCGGCTTGACGCGGGAGGGTGCCGGGTCCAGTTTGGCATAGGCCTTGAACTGGGCAGTTAGCCGGAAGTCAAGACTGCCTGTGGAGTCGGTGCGAGGGTCTTTGGACCCCAGGCGGGCGAGCGTCTGGCCCACTGACCGGATGGTGTCCGATACTGTGCGAGATCGGATGGGCTTGTGGCTACGTGAGAGGTTTCCATCATGGAGTCGTTTGGCAAAGACTTGGAGGATGGGGATTGGATCCTGAATGGACTGGAGGCGCGGGTCAAAACCTTGAGACAAACAGAATTGAACCCATTGGTCCCAATGGGCATCCTTGCGCTTGGCATAGAGCTCAGTGACCAAAGCTCGCATGGTCTTCTGGACAGCGCTAAGGTCAGCGCGGAATGCATGGGCGGCCAAAGGTGGCATAAGGTCCAGGGCAAGTCCTGTGGGTAGGTGGTGTTGAAGTGATGGAGCAAGGCAGTGTCAGAGAGTTCAGATCGAGAGAGGAGGTCCGCCAGGTGGTTAGCGGGGCCGGGGATGTAATCCCGAAGGGGGACATAATGAAAGAGGCGCTGGTGCAGAGACTGGAGCCGGAGGAGGTAGGCTGCAGGGCCTGTGGTGGTAGTGGCGCCTTTGCGTTGCCAATAGACAGCTGCTGTGTTGTCATAGCAGTTGTGGGTGGTGCGGGCGTTGACCCAAGCAGCCTGAGCCAGAATATCATTGTGGGCAATGGAACCGGCGAGCTCGAGGTCACTTTTGGAGATGGAGCCCTCAGGATTGTCGAAGGAGACGAGCTGGGCTGAGATCCACGGGGGGAACGCATGCCGCCACATGACGGGCTGCACGGCGCCCGTGGGAAGGGGGACAAAATGGATGCCCCCCATGCCCAAACCCGAAGCATCGCAGGCGCCCAGGGTGGCAGGGAAGGTATCCGGCACGAGTTCGGCAATGGAGGTAGGCCGGTTGGAGAGATCATTGGCAAGCCATTGGAAGTCGCGAAGGAAGCTGTGGACGCGCTTGGTGAGCCGGAGGCGCTGCCTGCCCGGTTCCTGGTGTCTGAAGGCTTCCTGGAGAATGGAGAAGAGGCCAATGGAGCCCAGAATGGCCAGCGCCATTGACCGGAGCTCCCCAAGGACTTGGTGCCATTGCTTGAGGGGGACATGGCGCTGGGTGGGTGAGATGGAGTGGAGAATCTCCTGGAGGCGGGCCACCCGATGGGGAGGAAGGCTGATGGTTTTGTGGACGGAATCGATGAGCCAGCCGAGGATGACTTTCTTGGTGGTCCACGTGGCGTCCCCTTGGAGCATCTTCTTGAGGGAAGCAGGCTCCTGTCGGAAGGGAGTGTCAGAGGCATCCAGGGGCCGGAAGACTGTGTCAAGGGAGTGGAAGAGAACGCGCTTGATGGCGCGGCGTGTCCATTGGTTGCCCTGGGCAAGGCCACAGAAGTCATCCACATAGACATCCCAGTAGCGAACCGGCGACTTGCTGGGCGTGGTGCCACTAGGGGGGGTGAGGGGCGGCTGGGAGGCCGTAGGGGGGGGGAGGCGTGGTAGGCGCGACGGGGATGGTTTCAGAGGGGAGATCCAACTGATGGGGGGTGAGCCGGGCCTCGGCAAGTCCGGTGGCAAGAGTGGCATTGGCCAAGCCGGCAATGGTTTCAGTGAAGGCACAGAAGTTGGGAGGACTGGATTTCCACCCCATAGGGTTGGTGAGGGGGATGCCAATGAGCGGCGCTTCCCCGGGGCGAGAGGGGAACAGGACTCCTAGCTTCATGGTGTCGGCCGGGTGCAATCGGACGCGGTAGAAGCCATCGGCGAGGTCAATTTTGGACATATACACTGGACCAAACCTGTCGTTGGCTCGGTGCAGTTTGGTGAGGAGGCGCGGGAGTGTCCGGCCAAACTGCATGGCGTCCGCAGGGGCAAGAGGGACGGTGTCTTGGTTGACGTCCGAGTAGGTGTAATCGGATATCATTCGTGGGCGCCGGCCTCGTTGGGGTACTAAGCCAAGGGGGCTCAGTCGGAGTCCAGGAAGGTCTTGGATGAGGCTGGCGGGGAGAACAGTCCATTGTTGCTTGTCCATCATGTCGGCATACTCCTCGCGCAGGAAGTCAATGCCCTGGTGGGAGGATTGGTGCAGACCCCGTTGGAGGGCAGCTGCAATCCGAGGTGGATCCCAAGGTGGCCCGGACATTTGGGCGGGGGTGCCGTCTGTGCCAAAGCGGTGTGGGGGATGGTGGCTACATCAGGATGGATGTCACCCCGTCCTCGGATGGTCCGGATGAAGTCCCCCCAGCTAGTGCTGTGATGGTAGGCAGCGACAGCCCGGGTGATGTGCACGTCCAGCCGGTCGACGGGGTAGAGGGATGGAGTGACGGGAATGGAGAGTGGGGCTGGGCTGAGGGGCGTTGGCCTAGGCGTGGGGGTGACGAGGAGCGTGCGCCTAGGCAATGGGTGTGTGGGGTTGACTAGGATGGTGGGGTTGACTAGGAGCGGCGGCCTAGGCAATGGGTTGGTGGGGTTGACGAGGAGCTCGGGCCTAGGCAACGGGGGGGCAGTGATGAGGAGCGCTGTCCTAGGCAATGGGTGGGGGGGGAGGACTAGGCGCTTGGGCCTAGGCAACTTGGCAGTGACGAGGAGCTCGGGCCTAGGCAAGGACAAGGTGGAAGTGGAGGGGGATGCAGGGAGAGGGGATGCCGAAGCCGTAGGAGGGACTAGGGATCTGGGAGTAGGTGGGGGGGAGGGGGGGGTCCTTGAACCTGTAGAACGTTTGGGAGGCACATACACGGCGAGAGGAGTACATGCACGCGCGCGCGGGTTGTGCTTACCTAATTCATGTGTGATTCGTAAGGGCGGAGATGGAGGCGTAGGTAGTCGTCGGGAGGAAGGCAGAGCCCCCCTCGGTGAGCGAGAGGGCAGGGTCAACGCGCCAAAGGGGCGCTTGCCATTCGGTCAGACACCAAAGGCGGCTTGGCACCAAGTCCAGACTTGGTCCTGTTCACTGCTGGTGATGACACCATGGTCCTGGATGTTCCTGCAGTTGGTGAAGCAGGTTCCTCGAAGGTGATAGGAATGGCACCTTTCTTTGCCATCTGGACGAATCAAGGGAATGATACCTTTTTCTTTCATGGTAGCGATGACTTCTCTCAGTCAGGCGCGTAGGACTTTGTTGGCTACCCCCGCCGTTTGTAGCCGGGGATCCAGGTTGGGGTTGGACACTCGGGCACCTCCGGCAGAGCCTTGGTTGGGGCTGGGGGTAGTCTTGCCGGGCTTGGTGGTGCCTGGGATTGCAGCAGGGGTAGCCACAGCAGCTACGCAACGCAGGTGCCTCAGAGCCGGCACATTGGTGACATTGGGGAGCCAGTAGAGGTTCTGGGTGATACGGAAGGCTTGGAAGTCCTTCCCAAAGTCGGGGGAGGGGACAGTGAAGGTCGATCCCCATTGTTCCTCGAGCCAACCCCGCACCCGGATTTGGAAGTAGTATACCACGATGGAGGGGGTGATGAGCTCCCCCAGTTCATCGGCAATTGCTCGGCGGAGGGGCATTTGCTGGAGCTTGAGCTTGGCGAGGCCATTCTGGTAGCCCTACACGACTGGGTGATGCATGCCCAGAATGGTGGCCAGGACGGCTAGATAGCTTTCCAGTTGGGTGGTAGCTTCAGTCCAGTCGATGGGTAGGTAGGCCTTGGTCTTCTGGAGTTCGAGGGAGTCCTTCAAGGTGAGGGAGTTGCCCTCGGTGGAGATCATGGTGTCATAGGCCGCCACAGTGGCTGCAGCTTCCTGTTCCCGCTTCAAGGAGGCGGCAGATCCACCGGGGGGAGTGAAAGCTAAAGGGAGTATGCCGTCCGCCACGTCAAAGGGGTCAGTCCCATGAAAGTTGCCATCTTGGAACTTCTTGAGTGCCGCCGTGGTGACCAAGGGTGCCTGGATGAGGAACTCGGCGGCGCATGTGGCTACCTGGCTCTGGAAGATCATATGGGTCTTCTCGTGTTTGCCTTTCTGTGCCCAGGCTTGGTATATGGGGGGTAGGTCGGCTTCCTCAAGCTTGCCACACAGCAGCAGCAAGCGCTGGGTGTACAAGGGGCCCCAGGTGTTCTTGACCGTGGCAGGGGGGCGACGTTGGTCTAGGCCCTCACTGAGCTTGAGCTGTTGGTTGGCGAGGGTGGTGAGGGTAGCTGCCAGCGTGGGATCTACCCCGGCTGGTTGGCCGGGTGCCAGCGGCTGCCCCGGATGGGAGGGTTTCTTCAATCCCGGGAGGTCCCGGTATAGTACCTGATTGCGCATGTACAAGGTTAGACCTGGCTCCCCTCGGAAGGGGGTGCCGGGTGTGGCGAAGTGGACACCTCCATCAGCAATGGTGGGGTCGGTACCCGCAGCTCGAAGGGTATTCAGTAGGGGGGCGCAAGTGAGTGCCAGGTTGAGTGTGTCAAGGTAGGGGTAGATGATGTTCAAGGCGTGGATTGGACTAAGGCCCTTGCCTAGGAGTAAGGGCACCAATTGGAAGGGGATGAAGCAGGCCTTGAAGGGGGTGATGACTTCCATGTGAGGATCATCGCCTAGCACCATGGGGATCATGTGGGAATGGTGAGCATGCTTGATGACGTCGAGGTGGCGATCGAGGGACAGCACCAAGGTCTCGGGCGCCTGCTCGAGTAGGGCAGCATCCACTAGCACTAGCTCTCCTGCATCGCCTTCGATGTCATCCAGGTAACCAAAGGCCTTGCCCTTGTTGGTACTTGGCGCGGTCAAGGGCCCCGGGTACTTCCAAAGGCCATGCACCAATCGGAGGCGCGCCTTTCCAAAGGTGTCGGTCAGGAATATTCCTATGGCCCCCACAGGTTCTGGTTTGAACAGGTCCAAGAGCCGGCCCAGGAGAATGGGGGTGGCTGTTTCCTCAGCGAAGTAGTCATAGATGGTTTGGTAGGCCAGGTCCCGAGCAGGTCCCACTCCAAGGGGACTGGGGGTGCTCTGGTAATACTCAGTGTAGGTCAGCATGTTGTAACTGCGCTTGGAGATGGATGGAAAGGAAAGCGGCTGGCTAGGGCGGATTGTCGAATCTTAGGAGGAGGAGGCGCAGTGAGACGTCGGAGTCGCCGGTCGGGTGGCCGCTTGGAGGTGCGGGTTGGGCCGGATCGCTGGAGGTGCTATAAATTCGACAAGAATCGACTGGAGGTGCAAACCGGTACCGAATAGATCGCGGACGCTTGGACGGCTGGAGGTGACACTTCGGAGGTGCGGGTTGTCGGAGTAGTCCGTATCGTGGAAGCTCGCTCGTAATCAACTGGAGGTGCAAGGAATCAACTGGAGGTGCCGACCGGTAACCAAATCGATTCACAGACGCTTGGACGGCTGGAGGTGACGCTTGGGAGGTGCAGGTTGTCGGAGTAGTCCGTATTGTGGTAGCTCGCTCGGAATCAACTGGAGGTGCAAGGAATCAACTGAAGGTGCCGACCGGTAACCAAATCGATTCACAGACGCTTGGACGGCCGGAGGTGACGCTTGGGAGGTGCGGTTTGTCGGAGTAGTCCGTATCGTGGTAGCTCGCTTGGAATCAACTGGAGGTGCCGGATTGGAGCGGGTTGTCTGAAGTAACCGAATCTATTCGCGGACGCCTGGGGGTACGGGCTATCTTAGTCAAGGCCGTACTGTAAACAATAGGGAGCCAAGGATAGTGAGTAGTCAGGTTAGAGACTGACTGCTGTACGGGGACACTATGCAAAACTAGGGGACCAACAGGTAGACTGCTGTATGGGTACACTAGGCAAGAGGCTAGTGGACCAGGACAGATAGGCTTGTCGTACGGGTACAATAGGAGGAGTATTGGACCAGGACGCGTTACCAATTTAATTCTACTACTAATCGGTTTAGGAGCAAAAGAGTGAGCTGTGGGCTTGTATTCTGCTAGGGGAATCCTCTACACGCTTGTTAGCGCTAGCCTGTAATTTTAGAGATTTTGCTTGCAGATTTTGCTTGCAGATTTTGCTTGCAGAATTCGCTTGCAGAATTCGCTTGCAGAATTCGATGCTTCCAGAATTCCCAGTAAGATTTGTACTGTACCTACAGGGAACGTTCGGTGGATATGGTACGCACCAATATTGCTGATTGCTGATACAGTGAGATCTTTCTCGAAGTACGTGCGCTGTATACTCAAGGTGGTTCCCCGGCCGGTCTGTACTTCACTACCATTCCCCCCCTCCTGGTTTGCTACATCAATTCCCAATATGCATTTGATGAGCCATGATAAATGTATTCATGTCTTGGACCGGATACTTTTGGAGTCATTACCCAATAAGCCAGTTTGTTTCATGGAAATGCACCCAAAATACCCTCATGTTTGCCATTTGGGGAGTCAAACCACAACATTTCCGTGATTCTGTGTGACAAAGTGGTTCCCAATATGCATTTGATGAGTCATGATAAATGTATTCATGGCTTGGGCCGGATACTTTTGGAGTCATTACACAATAAGGCAGTTTGTGCCCAGGAATTTCACCCAAGATACCCTCATGTTTGCCAATTGGAGAGAGAAACCCCAACATTTCCAGCATTTGGTGTGGCAAAGTTGTTCCCAATATGCATTTGATGAGTCATGATAAATGTATTCATGTCTTGGACCGGATACTTTTGGAGTCATTACCCAATAAGTCAGTTTGTGCCCTGGAATTGCACCCAAAATACCCTCATGTTTGCCATTTGGAGAGTCAAACCACAACATTTCTGTGATTCTGTGTGACAAAGTTGTTCCCAATATGCATTTGATGAGTCATGATAAATGTATTCATGGCTTGGACCAGATACTTTGTGAATCATTTCGAAATAAGTCAGTTTGTGCCCTGGAATTTCACCCAAAATACCCTCATGTTTGCCATTTGGAGAGACAAACCACAACATTTCTGGCATTCTGTGGGGCAAAGTGGTTCCCAATATGTATTTGATGAGTCATGATAAATGTAATCATGTCTTGGACCGGACACTTTGTGAGTCATTACCCAATAAGTTAGTTTATGACCTGGAATTGCACCCAAAATACCCTCATTTTTGCCATTTGGAGAGTCAAACAACAACATTTCTGTGATTCTGTGTGACAAAGTTGTTCCCTATATGCATTTGATGAGTCTTGATAAATGTATTCATGGCTTGGACCAGATACTTTGTGAGTCATTTCCAAATAAGTCAGTTTGTGCCCTTGAATTGCACCCAAAATACCCTCATGTTTGTCATTTCGAGAGTCAAACTACAACATTTTCGTGATTCTGTGTGACAGAGTTGTTCCCAATATGCATTTGATGAGTCATGATAAATGTATTCATGTCTTGGACCGGATACTTTGTGAGTCATTTCCAAATAAGTCAGTTTGTGCCCTGGAATTGCACCCAAAATACCCTCATGTTTGCCATTTGGAGAGTCAAACAACAACATTTCTGGCATTCTATGTGACAACGTTGTTCCCAATATGCATTTGATGAGTCATGATAATTGTATTCATGGCTTGGACAAAATACTTTGTGAGTCATTACCCAATAAGTCAGTTTGTTTCCTGGAGTTGAAACAAAAATACCCTCAAGTTTGCCATTTGGAGAGAGAAACCCCAACATTTCCAGCATTTGGTGGGGCAAAGTTGTTCCCAATATGCATTTGATGAGTCATGATAAATGTATTCATGTCTTGGACCGGATACTTTTGGAGTCATTACCCAATAAGTCAGTTTGTGCCCTGGAATTTCACCAAAAATAACCTCATGTTTGCCATTTTGAGAGTCAAACAACAACATTTCCATGATTCTGTGGGGCAAAGTTGTTCCCAATATGCATTTGATGAGTCATGATAAATGTATTCATGTCTTGGACCGGATACTTTTGGAGTCATTTCCAAATAAGTTAGTTTGTGCCCTGGAATTGCACCCAAAACACCGTCATGTTTGCCATTTCGAGAGAGGAACTACAACATTTTCGTGATTCTGTGTGACAAAGTTGTTCCCAATATGCATTTGATGAGTCATGATAAATGTATTCATGGCTTGGACAAGATACTTTGTGAGTCATTTCCCAATAAGTCAGTTTGTTTCCTGGAGTTGAACCAAAAATACCCTCATGTTTGCCATTTGGAGAGAGAAACCCCAACATTTCCAGCATTTGGTGGGGCAAAGTTGCTATCACGCGCTACCTTTGTGATAGCTTCAGTAGCTAACCTACTTGACGAGGAGCTCGGGCCTAGGCAAGGACAAGGTGGGCGGGGAGGAAGGGAGGGATGCCAAAGCTGTAGGAGGGACTAGGGATGCGGAAGGAGATGGGGGGGAGGTCGTTGAACCTGTAGAACGTTTGGGAGGCACATACACGGCGAGAGGAGTACATGCACGCGCGCGCGGGTTGTGCTTACCTAATTCCGGTGTGATTTGTAATGGCGGAGAGGGAGGCATAGGGAGTCGTCGGGAGGAAGGCAGAGCCCCCCTTGGTGAGTTAGAGGGCAGGGTCAACGCGCCAAAGGGGCGCTTGCCATTCGGTCAGACATTAAAAGCGGCTTGGCACCAAGCCCAGACTTGGTCCTGTTCACTGCTAGTGATGGCGCCATGGTCCTGGATGTTCCTGCAGTTGGTGAAGCAGGTTCCTCGATGGTGATAGGAATGGCAGCGCTCGTTGCCATCTGGACGAGACAAGGGAATGGTACCTTTTTCTTTCATGGTAGCCATGACTTCCCTCAGTCGGGCGCGTAGGACTTTGTTGGCTACCCCCGCCGTTTGTAGCCGGGGATCCAGGTTGGGGTTGGAGACGCGGGCACCTCCGGCAGAGCCTTGGTTGGGGCTGGGGGTAGTCTTGCCGGGCGTGGGGGTGCCTGGGGTTGCAGCAGGGGCAGCCACGGCGGCTACGCGACGTAGGTGCCTCAGAGCTGGCACATTGGTGACATTGGGGAGCCAGTAGAGGTTCTGGGTGATACGGAAGGCTTGGAAGTCCTTCCCAAAGTCGGGGGAGGGGACAGTGAATGTTGATCCCCATTGTTCCTCAAGCCAACCCCGCACCCGGATTTGGAAGTAGTATACCACAATGGAGGGAGTGATGAGCTCCCCTAGTTCATCGGCAATTGCTCGGCGGAGGGGCATTTGCTGGAGCTTGAGCTTGGCGAGGCCATTCTGGTAGCCCTGCATGACAGGGTGATGCATGCCTAGAATGGTGGCCAGGACGGCTAGATAGCTTTCCAGTTGGGTGGTAGCTTCAGTCCAGTCGATGGGTAGGTAGGCCTTGGTCTTCTGGAGTTCGAGGGAGTCCTTCAAGGTGAGGGAGTTGCCTTTGGTGGAGATCATGGTGTCGTAGGCCGCCACAGTGGCTGCAGCTTCCTGTTCCCGCTTCAAGGAGGCGGCGGATCCACCGGGGGGAGTGAACGCTAAAGGGAGTATGCCGTCCGCCACGTCAAAGGGGTCAGTCCCATGAAAGTTGCCATCTTGGAACTTCTTGAGTGCCGCCGTGGTGACCAAGGGTGCCTGGATGAGGAACTCGGCGGCGCATGTGGCTACCTGGCTCTGGAAGATCATATGGGTCTTCTCGTGTTTGCCTTTCTGTGCCCAGGCTTGGTATATGGGGGGTAGGTCGGCTTCCTCAAGCTTGCCACACAGCAGCAGCAAGCGCTGGGTGTACAAGGGGCCCCAGGTGTTCTTGACCGTGGCAGGGGGGCGACGTTGGTCTAGGCCCTCACTGAGCTTGAGCTGTTGGTTGGCGAGGGTGGTGAGGGTAGCTGCCAGCGTGGGATCTACCCCGGCTGGTTGGCCGGGTGCCAGCGGCTGCCCCGGATGGGAGGGTTTCTTCAATCCCGGGAGGTCCCGGTATAGTACCTGATTGCGCATGTACAAGGTTAGACCTGGCTCCCCTCGGAAGGGGGTGCCGGGTGTGGCGAAGTGGACACCTCCATCAGCAATGGTGGGGTCGGTACCAGCAGCTCGGAGGGTATTCAGTAGGGGGGCGCAAGTGAGTGCCAGGTTGAGTGTGTCAAGGTAGGGGTAGATGATGTTCAAGGCGTGGATTGGACTAAGGCCCTTGCCTAGGAGTAAGGGCACCAATTGGAAGGGGATGAAGCAGGCCTTGAAGGGGGTGATGACTTCCATGTGAGGATCATCGCCTAGCACCATGGGGATCATGTGGGAATGGTGAGCATGCTTGATGACGTCGAGGTGGCGATCGAGGGACAGCACCAAGGTCTCGGGCGCCTGCTCGAGTAGGGCAGCATCCACTAGCACTAGCTCTCCTGCATCGCCTTCGATGTCATCCAGGTAACCAAAGGCCTTGCCCTTGTTGGTACTTGGCGCGGTCAAGGGCCCCGGGTACTTCCAAAGGCCATGCACCAATCGGAGGCGCGCCTTTCCAAAGGTGTCGGTCAGGAATATTCCTATGGCCCCCACAGGTTCTGGTTCGAAGAGGTCCAAGAGCCGGCCCAGGAGTACGGGGGTGGCTGTTTCCTCAGCAAAGTAGTCATAGATGGTTTGTTAGGCCAGGTCCCAGGCAGGTCCCACTCCAAGGGGACTGGGGGTGCTCTGGTAATACTCAGTGTAGGTCAGCATTGTGGCTGGGGCCGGTCGCAGCTGAAACTTGGAGATGAGGCTTATCAAAGTCGGCGGTGTCGTTGGAGGTGTGGTGTCTTTGGAGGTGCGGTTCTGTCAGTCACTGGAAGCGTTGGAGTTGGCGTTCGGCTGGAGGTGGCGCTTCTGAGGTGCGAATTGTTGGATTGGCCGGTACGGGACACGCTTGGAGTGCGGATTCTCGGAGTGGAAATCAACTGGAGGTGCGAGGAGGTCCGTATCTGTGGGGACCAAAATCGAGGTGCGGACTATCGGAGAATTGCGGACTATCGGAGAAGTCGGTATATTAGGGAGGATCAACTGGCCAATTGGAGGCGCGGATGAGGAAGCGACTGGAGGGGCGCGTCGGCCGAATTGATCGACTGGAGGTGCAGCCGGTGACCCAATCGATTAGCGGACGCTTGGAGGTGCTGTGCGGCCTATTGGAGAAGTCAGTGGAGGTGCAGACTGGCGACCAAATCGATTCGCGGACGCTTGGCGCTGTATCTACCAAGGCCGGGTCTGCTTTAATGATAATGGGGAGCCGTGGGTGGTGAGTATGGTTAGAGATTGACTGCTGTACGGGTACACTAGGCGAGACTAGGGGACCAGGACAGGAGACTGCTGTATGGTACACTAGGCAGGCTAGGGGACCAACAGATAGGCTTGTCGTACGGGTACAATAGGAGTAGGACTTGTTGTCGGCGAAAAATATGGACTGTTGTCGGCATCAAATTCGATCGAAAAAGCCGACAAAACGAAACGACGACCGAGGTGCGGAATACAAGGACGATCGAGCATTAGAACCAAACGCACCTCCACTACCTGGAATCCTTAAGTGGTAAAAACGGTATCACCTAAGGCTACAAACAAAAAGGAATAACCGGTTAGAAACAAGAAATATCCAAAGACCTGAACAGTAAGTAAACACTTGGAACCCATAAGTACATTCAGAAGAATATACTTGATATCCCGTGAGGAAATTACTTATTGCAATCAAGAAAATCAATACCGATTCCAGATGGGCCTACCTATATCCAGCACATATACCACGAATAAGCATATGCCCCATCGAACAGAATACTTAACAACAAAATGACCAATACCATCAAATGACCGATACAGTAAGATCGACACGACACTAATACAGCAACAGCAGCAGCGGTATCGTTATGAGAATGGTAACAACTAACCGGGGAAGATCTCTACCATGTAAAATACAGAGAGCCCCAATACAGTACGAAATACACAGTAAAAATAAGAGCGTCTCTCTGAGCTCACATCTCTTTAAATATTAACATCATATACCTTTGGTCGATTTTTAGAGTAACAACAGGTTATAGAGCCCTTATAACTTACACTTGTGTCCCGCAAGAGCACCAGTGTTTACCTTAAGCTACCTATCTCCGGCCGTTCAGCACCTCCACTGTCGGTTAACTCCAGAGGCAATTCTGTGCTTAGCTCCCTGTGCGGCACATTCTCGGCCTCCCCACATCTCATTCTTTCTCTCTCTTTCCCTTCACCTCCCTGCTCGCGGATCAAGGGGTGTGATACAGATCCTACCAGCATCTTCTTTTGTAATCCACGACCAAGCACGGCACCGGTTAATACAAGAACACCGACGATTGTTTCTCCGACGAACGTTCCGGAAATCCACGAACAAGACCGGCAAGCACCTCCGCGGATCGTTCCGCCGATCACTCGATAATCCTACCTTGACGATCGTCATACAAGACGATTAATCCGTATCGACGATACTGATTCCAACAACACATACGACACAGGTTAATTTGGCAACGCTTCAATATTGCCCGTTAACATCACCATCGCCGTCGTAACAACGATTAATCGCCGGTTAACAACAAACGGATTAAACCTTCGCCACACCGCAACAACGGATTCAATACGACGACGAGATGCCAACTCCATTTGACTGGACTCCAATCCATGGAATCGAATTTCGATTTTCCAGCGCTAGCAACCCAGCTGCGGCCACTTCCCTTAACAAAGCCTACTCTGAAATAATTGACAAAGATGAACTCTCAGAATTCTTCGTCACCCGCGAGGAGGAAGAAGAAGACGATGGACCACTAGAGATAGCTCCGGATCCACAACTCCACATCCTCAATTGCATTGCAAAGGCTATTGCCATCAACATAGTGGAACCACCACCGGATGAAATAACAAAAGGCCACATTGCCAATCTCCTCGACAAATGTGTTATCAAACATGTCAGAAATGGTGGATCTACAAAACGCATGAGATACAAAACTGATTTTGACGCCGCTGCAAAGCATGCCATTAGGACCAACACAGATGATGAGCCAATTGTTCTAATTGAAATCACAATTACCCACTGGCGTTTCAAAAAAAATTGGCGCCCAGACCTATTCATGGAAGCCTACACTGGAGAACCACCATCAGATGATGAGGTAGACGTTCCAGATACACCTGCTGCAACGGCTGCAACTGTCTCCCCTATCGAGATGGGACAGTTAACCACCCTACTCCAACAATTGGTCAACAACGGCAACAATAACAACAACAACGCCACCAACAACAATACCGGCGCCAACCACCAATCTCTTGACCTTCCATGGAATCCAGCAACATTACCACCACCAGTGAAGGACCGTTACTACAGGAAAGATGAATTCCTCACCAGAGATGACATGAAAGACTTCCCAATCACCTACACCGACTCATCGGGAAATGAAACCATTGTCAGGCAAAACTACTACCTACACAATCTAGGCAGCGGGAGAAATGACCAACGTCTGATCACCAGAAGCGGTGACTGTTTTGATCTGACCAGAGCCTCTGACAAGTCCAAAGAAGCAGCTAGAGACAAACTGTTCCTCTCAGGATTCCCACGACTAAAGGATGCAACAGACCCTCAGGTTAGGAAATGGTACCGAGAAATCACAGCTCATTCCCAGCAACATCATATTTATGTACACCCATACTATCTATTCAGACGTGAAGCTGACCACCTCAGAGGATTCACAATTGGTGATGACCTTCCACACGACCTGCCTTCTAGATATGAATTGGCTATCAATGAATGGGGAAATCTCATTTACACGGCACTGAGAACTGATAAAATCATCCCTGACTCATGTGCAAGTATGAAGGCCACTATTCAGAGCTTTGAAGGTGGACAAGGATACGAAGCGCTATACACAGTTATTGCTCAAACACATCCCAACTCAAAAAGGCCATCCAATGCCAGCAGAATGGTCAGAAACCCTCCCAACCAAGATCCAAATGAATCTCTTGAAGAATACTACTTCCGGTACAAAGGATTATTTGAGACTTAGAGTGTTCCTCCAAAACCAACCCAGCACTATCAGTTCAACAGAAGAAGTTAGCAACCTGATTGCAGGAACCACCCTCTCAGAAGAGCTCTTCAAAAAGACAGAAGATGAACGCGACTCTGATGATCAATTCAAAAGAGACAAATACAAAGCAGGTAGGCTTCTCCAAACCCTTCAAACCTATGAACAAGAGATCAAGGCTGAACAAAAGTACAAGAGGGACACCTCCAAACCAATTCGGCCCAAGCAACTGCCTGTCTCAGGTACCAGGCCAGATCCCCGTCGGAATGATCGGTTTCAAAAGCGCGCTAGCAACAGCACTGTTAGGACACCTTCTACTTTGACATCCCACTCAATCAGCCTGATTGAATCACTTGGCTACCCGGAGATGGATGAAGAATCCGACGATCCCTTCCTCCACCAAGCATACTGCAATGCCATCACGGCATTCGATAAGCAACCTAGTCTTTTTGACACATCCAGAAAATGTATTGTTTGCCACATGTCTGGTCACAATTTTGATAATTGTCCTGCATTGCAAGATATCGAGTCCCTGAAGAAACATAGGATTGCTGCGGCTGTTTTTCTGAACAAATCCAATAAACAGACCCAACAACTCTTGGATTCCACCCAACAAATCTCTCAGATCAACATTGGTAATGAAGATCAAGATGAGGTTTCACCTGATGCTGCAGTAGAAAACCAAAATTTTTGCAATGGCCAAGAATAGAAAGTCTTTCTTGGAGCCATACTATGACATCACCTCAAGATGATCCTCAAGGATTTGACCACATCACAGCGTCCCAAGTGAACAGCTTATGCCCCTCCTTGGACTCCAGCAGTGTCAGCTCCTATGAATCTGTCATAATTGGTGCCGTCGACCTCCTTCCAAAAGACAGCCTCCAGTCATCTATACCAATTGATGTCTACTGTGACATGGAATCACTCAGGGCTACATCCCCTACATTGGAATCACACCTGAAGACCAATGAGGATCCCAATTTCGATAGGGACAACCCTACGCCAGTTGATACATACAATGTGCAATCCCTCGTCCCACCGGACCCTATTGCAGCTACAGCCTACTTCCAACAGGGTGTCCGGGCTCAGATTGACACCGGTGCAAAGGTTTCCTGCACAAACCTCAAACACATCCTGCACGGTTACAAACCTTACACCAAGATAAGAAAATGTCCCGTCAGGCTTACAGCAGCAATAGGAGGCACAGCCGCTACCTGCATCCCTGAAGGCTCGGGATATTTGCATATCCCAGCACCCAATCATATAGGGTATCTCAAAGTCTTCTTCTATTATTCTCCCTCCCTGTCAACGACATTGCTGAGTGAGAATGATCTCTGTGGAATGACATCTCGCATGCGACGTCAGTTCAGTGGGCAGTCAATCCATAAATCATTCAATAACAACTATGACTCATCTGCTCCACAAAACGGCAACCTCACAATCATTTGTCATCACAAGCAGAACACTGCCAACAGCATTGTCCTACATGGGAAGCATCATTGATGGTCAATGCTATACACACCCAGTACTGATCCCAGATGTTGATATTACCTCTCCATATGCAAATTGTGCAACATCGTCTGCCTATGCCTTAGCGACTGACATGCAGTTCAAGGAAGCTTGTGAACTGGCCTCCAAAGCAGCCATTAGCAACTACAGGTATGATATATACACAAACCTTGTCAATCTGCAGACATGCACTGAAGCAGCGCAAGCTCAGTCTGATACCAGTATCATACCAAGGTTTGATGCCAAACTGTTCTTCACCAACATTGTGGACAAAAATATCCCTATCCAAGCCATCAAAGCCAAGACATCGAAACTCCTGTGGCACCAAAGGTTGGGACACCCATGCGATGATTTTCTGTATCAAGCTCATAAGCACATCATTGGAGTCCCAAAGTTCAAACGGCAAACCAGTATTCTTGACCAATGTCCAACTTGCATACAATGTAAGCAAACCAAAACACCTGCTGGCTCACATTCCACACGCAAGGCCACACAACCCTTTCAGGGTTTATCTATTGATTTTGCATTCTCAGGTACCAAATCCTCCAACAGCAAACGCAAGCGCGACTATGAAGGCATTCATGGAGAAACTGCTTGGATTCTCATCACAGATCACTATACTGGTATGAAATATGGAGACACGCGAATCTCTAAAGCAGCGCCACTACACTGGTTAGAGCATTTCTTCGCCCAGCACAACCCAACTTGTGCCGACAAGTATGTTTCAGTTGATCAAGGTGGAGAACTCTATCACAATCCTGACATCCGAAACCTATTCTCTGCGTTTGGATATTCAATTTTCCCCACTGGCGCGGACGCTTCACACCAGAATGGCACAGTTGAAAGAGCACACCGAACTCTTGCTAACTCCATGAGGACAATGCTGTCAGGTGCTAATTTGCCCATCAAGTTCTGGCCCTTTGCTTTCTACCATGCACTCCGGTTGTCCAATGCATTCCCTGAAGGCACCCAACTACATTCACCATTGGAATTGGCAACTGGCCGTAAGGAAAACCTTGCTGATTTCCGAACCTTTGGTTGCAGAGTTTGGGTTAGACCTCCAGGCAAGAGATCAATCAAGCTCAAACCCAATGCAAGAAAAGGCATATTTCTAGGTTTTGTACCCTACACTACCAGAAACATTCTGTGGTATGATACTGAGACACACAGAGTCAAAATAGCCACGCATGTCAGGTTTGATGAAGGCATGAATGATCTCCCACTTGCAGACCTCCCCACTAATGTCAAACACCTGCTCAGGACAGATGACAACATTCCACTTCCTGCGGAGCCCACTGAGGTGTCATCCAGTGATTTTCAATTCTCTATCTCCCCCTTTGCCGATCTCACAAATCTCAGGCTCACTGTCTCCCCATCTTGTACTGATCAAACATTTGGCCTCCGGTATGCCAATGATTCACTGCTTGGCCGAGCTTACCTCACAGATATCATCCCAAACAGTCCTGCCTCAAAGCTTTTCTCCTCCCACAAGAAATCTCTCTCCAAGCTACGAGGTGCTTATATTGTCTCTATCAATCACAATCGTGTCTTTACTGCTGCTGATGTAACTACAGCTTTACAGGCCTGCCACGATCGAGGGGTGAGGGATTCTTCAATAGATACACCAATTACCTTTGCACTTGAAGAGAAATTGTCTATGAAGGAGGTCAGGAAACACTCAAATGAATATGGTTTATTTGCTCCCAATACCTCCTGGAAGGAACCCACTGCTGAAGAAGATCCACCATTCTTGGACCGAATTTCCTCCATCAAAGCTATCCAGCGCATTGGTACGAAATACAAGCAGCTGATACAATCAAGAATCAACCAGGTCGATAGCACTGAAGCACTCCATGCCTCCATCCAAAAACACTTGGCACCAACTGAAGACGACATGGATGTTGTCATTCCTACAATTGATATTGCATCCCTCAGAGCTATCACCAAGCTTCATAAACCAGGAAATCAAGCATTACCACTAGATGCAGATTCACTACCAACTGAAGAAATTGAACTCTTAATCAAGGCCATCAATTCCAAGGCAACTACACCTGAAGAACAAGCACTAGGGCACTTCACTCGAAGGAATCTCAAGCCTTTATCTACATGGCCTGAATGGCAAGCTGGGGAGCGAAAACAGCTTGACCAGTTTGAAGATTTGGAAATGTTTGGATCACCAATTCAATACCCTAAGGACCCCGACGCTATCATTCTCAGACCCCATTGGCAATACAGTGTGAAAAGAAATGGTGTCAGAAGAGCCAGGCAATGTTGCAATGGAAGCAAATATGCAGCCCCAACCCTGCATGCCATAGCAATGTCATACTCATCATGTGTCGAACATCCCATTCAAAGGCTATTCTTTGCTATTGCTGCAAGCCTCAATCTCAAAGTTTATGGGGGGGACGCGGCTGACGCCTATGCCCATTCTCCAGGGCCCAACATCCCTACATACATGACTATTGACGATGCATATGCAGAATGGTACAGACACAAACATGGAAAGGACATAGACCGACGATTGGTACTTCCAGTTCTTCGAGCACTTCAAGGCCACCCAGAATCAGGTAGACTATGGGAGACCCACATCAACAAGATCTTGAAAGGTCCCGATCTCAACTTCAAGACCACCACGCATGACAGAACAATCTATACAACAGTTTTTGAAGGTGAAACAGTCTACATGCTGAGACAAGTTGACGATTTTGCTCTGGCTTGCACATCAGAATCTATATCTGACAAGATCTATGACATAATTGGCGCAAAGCTGAAGCTCCCTAGAGAAGATGCTGTCCCCTTCACCAAAATGGGTTTGCTTGAAGACTTCAATGGAATTGATGTCAAACAGACAGCTGACTACATTGAACTGTCTTGCGCCAATTACATTGACCGGATCATGACATCCCACGGTTGGGAGACTGATTCTAAGATGAAACCCCACTCCAAACCATCAGCGCCGTTATCAACTGAAGTACTGAGCCAACTGCAATCACATACGAATGGACCATTGGAAGGCACCAAGGAACACGCTGCATTACAATCCACATCAGGGTTCTCCTACAGAACACTCTTGGGTGAAATGATGTTTGCATATGTGAGCTGCCGGCCAGACATTGGCTATGCAGTGACCCTGATGTCAAAATACAGCTCCAATCCCACTGCATTCCACTATTCCAGTCTGAAGAACATCGCTCGATATCTCAGAACAACCCGATCCTGGGGTATTAGATTCTATAGACCGAATGCAGAACCATCTCTTCCATCAGGAGAACCATATAACGATGTAGTCCAAGATGAATCACTCCCAGAATATCCTGTAGATATCAAGGATAGCAAGTTGATGTGTTTTGTTGATGCAGCATATGGAAATGATCCAAAACATCGCAGGTCCACCACAGGATATGTGTTCACTTATGCGGGTGGAGCAATTGTTTACAGATCCAAAGCGCAATCACTCACTGCACAGAGTTCTACAGAAGCAGAATTCATTGCTGCAGTCACAGCGGCCAAAACAGCCAGATACCTCAGATTTGTACTCAAAGAATTAGGATTTGCCCAAGCTGGTCCAACCCCTATCTATGAAGACAATGCATCGGCAATTGAGATCATCAACGCTCAGAAGCCAACTGAAAGAACCAGACATATTGAAATCAGGTTCTTTGCAATTCAAGCTTGGAAAGAAAATGGTGAAATCAAGATGATTCATATTCCGGGTGTTATCAACCCGGCTGATGATCTAACCAAACCATTGGGATGGATCTTGCACGCCCGACATGCAAGATACATCATGGGACACTACCCAGATTAATTCATTCCATTCGATTGATTCGATTGACAACAACCGGATTCGGCTATCCGATGATCTTGACTCAATCAAAATTGCTCGAGTCGATTCTTCAATTTGACTTGATCCGAACATGCGATTTGTCTATCAATACGATTCAACATGATATACTCCGACAGTAATCCAATACAAAACAAGTATTGGATCAAGGGGTGTGTTGTCGGCGAAAAATATGGACTGTTGTCGGCATCAAATTCGATCGAAAAAGCCGACAAAACGAAACGACGACCGAGGTGCGGAATACAAGGACGATCGAGCATTAGAACCAAACGCACCTCCACTACCTGGAATCCTTAAGTGGTAAAAACGGTATCACCTAAGGCTACAAACAAAAAGGAATAACCGGTTAGAAACAAGAAATATCCAAAGACCTGAACAGTAAGTAAACACTTGGAACCCATAAGTACATTCAGAAGAATATACTTGATATCCCGTGAGGAAATTACTTATTGCAATCAAGAAAATCAATACCGATTCCAGATGGGCCTACCTATATCCAGCACATATACCACGAATAAGCATATGCCCCATCGAACAGAATACTTAACAACAAAATGACCAATACCATCAAATGACCGATACAGTAAGATCGACACGACACTAATACAGCAACAGCAGCAACGGTATCGTTATGAGAATGGTAACAACTAACCGGGGAAGATCTCTACCATGTAAAATACAGAGAGCCCCAATACAGTACGAAATACACAGTAAAAATAAGAGCGTCTCTCTGAGCTCACATCTCTTTAAATATTAACATCATATACCTTTGGTCGATTTTTAGAGTAACAACAGGACTATTGGACCAGGACGTGTTACCTATTTATTTATTCTACTACTAATCGGTTTAGGAGCAAAAGAGTGAGCTGTGGGCTTGTATTCTGCTGGGAGACTCCTCTACAGGCTTGTTAGCGTTTAGCCTGTATTTGCAGAGATTTGCTTGCAGATTCGATGCTTGCAGAATTCGATGCTTGCAGAATTTGCTTGCAGAATTCGTGTAAGAGTTGTACTGTACCTACAGGGAACGTTCCGGGAATATGGTACGCACCAATATTGCTTGCTGATACAGTGAGATCTTTCGCGAAGTACTTGTGCTTGTATACTCAAGGTGGTTCCCCGGTCTGCTGGTCTGTACTTCACTACCATTCCCCTCATCCGGTTTGCTACATCAATTCCCAATATGCATTCGATGAGTCAGGATAAATGTAATCATGTCTTGGACCGGAGACTTTGTGAGTCATTTCCAAAGAAGTCGGTTTGTGCCCTGGAATTGCACCCAAAATACCCTCATGTTTGCCATTTAGAGAGTCAAACAACAACATTTCTGGCATTCTATGTGACAAAGTTGTTCCCAATATGCATTTGATGAGTCATGGTAAATGTATTCGTGGCTTGGGCTGGAAACTTTGTGAGTCATTTCCCAATATGTCAGTTTGTGCCCTGGAATTGCACCCAAAATACCCTCATGTTTGTCATTTTGAGAGTCAAACTACAACATTTTCCTGATTCTGTGTGACAGAGTTGTTCCCAATATGCATTTGATGAGTCATGATAAATGTATTCATGTCTTGGACCGGATACTTTTGGAGTCATTACCCAATAAGTCAGTTTGTTTCATGGAAATGCACCCCCAATACCCTCATGTTTGCCATTTGGAGAGTCAAACCACAACATTTTCGTGATTCTGTGTGACAAAGTGGTTCCCAATATGCATTTGATGAGTCATGATAATTGTATTCATCGCTTGGGCCGGATACTTTTGGAGTCATTATACAATAAGGCAGTTTGTGCCCTTGAATTGCACCCAAAATACCCTCATGTTTGCCATTTGGAGAGTCAAACAACAACATTTCCATGATTCTGTGGGGCAAAGTTGTTCCCAATATGCATTTGATGAGTCATGATAAATGTATTCATGTCTTGGACCGGATACTTTGTGAGTCATTTCCCAATAAGTTAGTTTGTGCCCTTGAATTGCACCCAAAACGCCCTCATGTTTGCCATTTCGAGAGAGAAACTACAGCATTTCCATGATTCTGTGTGACAGAGTTGTTCCCAATATGCATTTGATGAGTCATGATAAATGTATTCATGGCTTGGAAAAGATACTTTGTGAGTCATTTCCCAATAAGTCAGTTTGTTTCCTGGAGTTGAACCAAAAATACCCTAATGTTTGCCATTTGGAGAGATAAACCCCAACATTTCCAGCATTTGGTGGGGCAAAGTTGTTCCCAATATGCATTTGATGAGTCATGATAAATGTATTCATGTCTTGGACCGGATACTTTTGGAGTCATTACCCAATAAGTCAGTTTGTGCCCTGGAATTGCACCCAAAATACCCTCATGTTTGCCATTTGGAGAGTCAAACCACAACATTTCCGTAATTCTGTGTGACAGAGTTGTTCCAAATATGCATTTGATGAGTCATGATAATTGTATTCATGTCTTGGACCAAATTCTTTGGGAGTCATTACCCAATAAGTTAGTTTGTGCCCTGGAATTGCACCCAAAATACCCTCATGTTTACCAGTTGGAGAGACAAACCACAACATTTCCGTGATTCTGTGTGATAAAGTGGTTCCCAATATGCATTTGATGAGTCATTATAAATGTATTCGTGGCTTGGGCTGGAAACTTTGTGAGTCATTTCCAAATAAGTTAGTTTGTGCCCTGGAATTGCACCCAAAATACCCTCATGTTTGCCATTCCCAGAGTCAAACTACAACATTTCCGTGATTCTATGTGACAGAGTTGTTCCCAATATGCATTTGATGAGTCATGATAAATGTATTCATGTCTTGGACCGGATACTTTTGGAGTCATTACCCAATAAGTCAGTTTGTGCCCTGGAATTGCACCGAGAATACCCTCATGTTTGCCATTTGGAGAGTCAAACAACAACATTTCCAGCATTTGGTGGGGCAAAGCTGCTATCAAGCGCTACGTTTGTGATAGCTTCAGTAGCTAACCTACTTGTAGTGATGGATGTGAAATGCTTGTAGTTCATTGGTGGGTTGGTGGGTCAAGCAGAGCTAGTTTGCTTTGCCCACACACACCGGCGTACAGTTGGGCTTAACAGCTTGGGCGGTTAAGCCTCTGGCTGTTAAGCCTGTTCTGCCATTGGGCCATAAGCCTCCGGGTGGGAACGGCGTGGAGAATGTGAGCGCGCGCATGAGCGCGAGTGGGAGCTTGGAGCAGAGTGAGGGAGGGAAGAGGCGCCAGGGTGCCTCAAAAAGAGCTGCCAGCAGGAGTGGGGTCCGCAGCCGGAACCCATTCCTCAGGCTGGAAGGAGTGTGTTCCATTGTTGAACATGACAGAGGCAAGATTCTTGAAGATGGGGAGGGATTGCTGATGTAAGTCGCGCATCATGCAGTCACTGTGCCATCTTGCAAGGAGCTTGATGACATTAGAGTCGCATTTGCCTTGGAGCAGGGCCATGGCCCCACCTGCGCGAAGGGAGCGAGCAGAGATGGCTGCCGGGGCAATGCCAGTGGTAGGGTAGAGGGTCTGGGCATAGACTCTCAGGGAGGAAGTGACAGTTGCTGCGCGAACAAGGGTAAGGACCCCATTGTCGAAGTAACTGGCAAGCGTGAGGGAGGGGCCAAAGGGAGAGCAGGGAGAGCAGCAGCTTCGGAGATGAAGGATTTGGCGCGCACAAGCTGCAACCGGGCAGCAGAGTGGGTCACCACTCCTGGCATGAGCGACAGCCTCCCCTTTATCTCTATTTTTCTGTGTTGTGAAGGTGAGGGTGACAGAGGTAGCAGCTTGGAGATCATGCGCAGGGCCATTGCGGTGGACGATTTTGGAGTCACGGTAAAAGGAGACGTCTTGTAGGTGGAAGGCTTGGTCATCCGTGGTAGTACCAGTGTACTCACCAGGCTGGAGACAGAAAAAGAAGGCGATGCAGATCATGTTTGCAATGGCCTGGCAAGATGGGGAAGGAGATGCGTGGTATGCAAAGTGGAGGGCATGCATGACCAGGGTGATGGGGACCGGCTTGACCCTGGAAGGGGCCAGATCCAGCTTGGCATAGGGCTTGAACTGGGCAGTCAGCCGGAAGTCAAGACTGCCTGTGGAGTCCGTTCGAGGGTCTTTGGACCCCAAGCGGGCGAGCGTCTGGCCCCCTGACCTGATGGTGTCCGATACTGTGCGAGAGCGGATGGACTTGTGGCTACGAGAGAGGTGGCCATCGTGGAGGCGTTTGGCAAAGACTTGGAGGATGGGGATTGGATCCTGAATGGACTGGAGGCGCGGGTCAAAACCTTGAGACAAACAGAATTGAACCCATTGGTCCCAATGGGCATCCTTGCGCTTGGCGTAGAGCTCAGTGACTGAAGCTTGCATGGTTGTCTGGACAGCGCCAAGGTCAGCGCGGAATGCATGGGCGGCCGAAGGGGGCATAAGGTCCAGGGCAAGTCCTGTGGATAGGTTGTGTTAAAGTGATGGAGCAAGGCAGTGTCAGAGAGGTCAGATCGAGAGAGGAGGTCAGCAAGGTGATTGGCTGGGCCCGGGATGTAATCCCTGTGGGGGGACATATTGAAAGAGGCGCTGGTGCAGAGACTGGAGCTGGAGGAGGTAGGCAGCAGGGCCTGTGGTGGTAGTGGCGCCTTTGCGTTGCCCATAGACAGCTGCTGTGTTGTCATAGCACGTCCGAGAACTGTTTCATGGGGTTCGAATTTACTTCTCGTGCACAAATTTTGTGCGTGAATTTAACACGGCTATTTTTCTGTATGCTCATTGTAGATCACTGTCAATGCAAATGCTTCATCCGCTATAGAAAATATATCACTCAGCAAGTGCTTCTCCTTCGTTGTTTGAAATTGGATTTTGTCGGATTGATTGCCGACATGATTCTTGTAACAAAATAATAAAAATCTTCATTTTCCGCATTGTTGTATTTCCTGTATTGAGGGTTTAAAATACCTGTGTCCTCATATTCTGTGTCTTGAATAACTCCAACAGTACCAGGGAAGGTGATAGGGACTCAACCTTTTCTGTAATCGTCTGTACGGAAGTATCATCAGTATCAACGGGCAGCATGTTAGTGTTGTTGGACCAAAAATAGATTCCAAAATTCCTACCTTCAACAACCAATTCCCCAACCTGTATTTACCTATCCAGTTTTTTCTTGCTAATGTTTGTGAGTTGTGCCTCAATGCAGTCAGTACTGTCCCTACTCGTTTCCTATAAATGAAAGAGAATGACGCCATTGGAATATTTGGTGGCACCATAACCGCATTTGATTTAACAGCTTTTTGTATTACATGCACCATTACGGCATCACCCATAGGGAACTTCATGTTATGGTACCAATGTTTTTTGATGTAATCTCTTAGCTGCTTGTCCAGTGTTTCAGTCATATTACTCAAAGCCTTAAGCATATCGTTGTCTGTCATATGCCCATATTTGTCTGTAATTGTACTTACTGCTCGTTCTCTTGTGTCGCCGGCATTATAAGTCCCCTCTCCCTGCATGGTTGCCTCCATTTGTTTATGTACCATTACAACCTTTCCCACCCCTATATGTGGTTCCCTCTCTATTTGCCGTAAGTGTTTTGCCACTTCCTGTTCCACTATGTCAGTGATATTTTTCATGACACGGTTCACAACATCCTCTGTATTGAAGCATTCTCCGTTGGATGTTTTCTCTACCACATTGGTTTTTGTTCCTTCTTTCTGTTGGTTCATTACTGTAGTGGTGGTTTTGTTGGTAATGCTCAGTGCTGCTTCGTTACTCTGGTTGATGGTGTTGGGTTCTTCCATGTTTGTAGTAGTAGAAATTGTGTTGTTGGTATCATTTTTTTTCACTGTTGCCCTTTGTTGCGTTCATAGTTGTGGTATTACTGTTACACACTTTGTTAGTAATTGCGGTGTTTGTGTTCACTCTTCTTTTTTTCTTACCGTTGTTGTCCCCTGCATTTAAAAGTTGTTCCCAACATGCATTTGATGAGTCATGTGATATGCATTCTGTAGTTCATTGGTGGGTTGGTGGGTTAAGCAGGGCTAGAGGGGGATCCGGAACTCTGGTGGTATTGCCCAGAGGCCGGTCCCTTAGTTTGCTTTGCCCACACACACCGGCATACAGTCGGGCTTAACAGCTTGGGCGGTTAAGCCTATGGCTTTTAAGCCTATGGCTGTTAAGCCTTTTCTGCGGGCGGGCGTGGCGGGCTATTTATTTACTTATTCTACTACTGATCATTTAGGAGCGAAAGAGTGAGCTGTGGGCTTGTATTCTGCTGGGGGAATCCGCTACAGGCTTGTTAGCGCTTAGCCTGTAATTTGCAGAGATTTTCGATGCTTGCAAGATTTGCTTGCAGAAATTGATGCTTGCATAATTCGATGCTTGTTATCGTGTAAGATTCTTACTGTACCTACGGGGAACGTTCCGTACCAATGTTGCTGATTGCTGATACAGTGAGATCTTTCTCGAAGTACGTGCGCTGTATACTCAAGGTTGTTCCCTGGTCTGTACTTCACTACCATTCCCGTCATCCGGTTTGCTACATCAACTATCACGCGCTACGTTTGTGATAGCTTCAGTAGCTAACCTACTTGTAGTAATTGATGTGAAATGCTTGTAGTTCATTGGTGGGTTGGTGGGTTAAACAGTGCTAGAGGGGGATCCGGATCTCTGGTGGTATTGCCCAGAGGCCAATCCCTTAGTTTGCTTTGCCCACACACACTGGCATACAGTCGGGCTTAACAGCTTGGGCGGTTAAGCCTCTGGCTGTTAAGCCTGTTCTGCCATTGGGCCATAAGCCACCGGGTGGGAACGGCGTGGAGAGCTTGAGCGAGAGCATGAGCTTGGAGCAGAGTGAGGGAGGGAAGAGGCGCTAGGGTGCCTCAAAGAGAGCTGCCAGCAGGGGTGGGGTCCTCGGCTGGAACCCATTCCTCGGGCAGGAAGGAGTAGGTTCCATTGTTGAACATGACAGAGGCAAGATTCTTGAAGATGGGGAAGGACTGCTGATGTAAGTAGCGCATCATGCAGTCACTGTGCCATCTGGCAAGGAGCTTGATGACATTAGAGTCACATTTGCCCTGGAGCAGGGCCATCGCCCCACCCGCGCGGAGTGAGTGAGCAGAGAAGGCTGCAGGGGCAATGCCAGTGGTAGGGTAGAGGGTCTGGGCATAGACTCTCATGGAGGAAGTGACAGTTGCTGCGCGAACAAGGGTAAGGACCCGACCGGATACTTTTTGAGTCATTGCCCAATAAGTTAGTTTGTGAACTGGAATTCAACCCAAAATACCCTCATGCTTGCTATTTGGAGAGTGAAACCACAACATTTCCAGGATTCTGTGTGCCAAAGTTGTTCCCAATATGCATTTGATGAGCCATGATAAATGTATTCATGGTTTGGACTGGATATTTTTGGAGTCATTACCCAATAAGTCAGTTTGTGCCCTGGAATTTCACCAAAAATACCCTCATGTTTGCCATTTGGAGAGTCAAACCTCAACATTTTTGGCATTCTGTGTGGCAAAGTTGTTCCCAATATGCATTTGATGAGTCATGATAGATGTATTCATGGCTTGGACGGGATACTTTTGGAGTCATTACCCATTAATACAGTTTGTGGTACCCTGGAATTTGACCAAAAAATATCCTCATTTCTGCCATTTGGAGAGTGAAACCACAACATTTTGGGCATTCTGTGTGACAAATTTGTTCCTTATATGCATTTGATGAGTCATGATAAATGTATTCATGGTTTGGACTGGATATTTTTGGAGTCATTACCCAATAATTCAGTTTGTGTCCTGGAGTTTTGGCACCCAAAATACCCTCATGTTTGCCATTTGTAGAGTCAAACCACAACATTTTGGGCATTCTGTGGGGCAAAGTTGTTCCCAATATGCATTTGATGGGTCATGATGAATGTATTCATGGCTTGGACCAGATACTTTTTGAGTCATTACCCAATAACTCAGTTTGTGCCCTGGAATTGCACCAAAAATACTCTCATGTTTGCCATTTGGAGAGTCAAACCACAACATTTTGGGCATTCTGTGTGACAAAGTTGTTCCCAATATGCATTTGATGGGTCATGATGAATGTATTCATGGCTTTGACCAGATACTTTTGTAGTCATTACCCAATAAGTTAGTTTGTGCCCTTGAATTGCACCCAAAATACCCTCATGTTTGCCATTTGGAGAGTCAACCCACAACATTTCCGTGCTTCTGTGGGGCAAAGTGTTGTCGGCGAAAAAATACGAAACGACGAAACGACCAAGGTGCGGGAAGATGATACAAGATACGAAATATGCAAAGACCTGAACAGTAAGTAAACACTTGGAACCCATAAGTACATTCAATAGAATGTATATGATATCCCGTGAGGAAATTACTTATTGCAATCAAGAAAATCAGTACCGATTCCAGATGGGCCTACTCATATCCAGCATATATACCACGAATAAGCATACGCCCCATCGAACAGAATACTTAACCCCAAAATGACCGATACCGTTGAATGACCGATACAGTAAAACCGACACGACACTAACACAGCAACAGCAGCAGAAGAATCGGTACAACGGTAAAGCAGACAGTAACAAATAACCAGGGAAGATCTCTACCACATGAAATACAACAGAGAGCCCCGATACACAGTGAAAATACGTAGTAAAAATAAGCCTCTCTCTGAGCTCACATCTCTTTAAATTTTAATTATCCTATCCTTTCGGTCAATTTTTAGAGTAACAACACAAAGTTGTTCCAAATATGCATTTGATGGGTCATGATGAATGTATTCATGGCTTGGACCAGATACTTTGGGAGTCATTACCCAATAACTCAGTTTGTGCCCTGGAATTGCACCCAAAATACCCTCATTTGTGCCATTTGGAGAGTCAAACCACAACATTTTGGCATTCTGTGTGACAAAGTCGCTATCACGCGCTACGTTTGTGACAGCTTCAGTAGCTAACCTACTTGTAGTAATGGATGTGAAATGCTTGTAGTTCATTGGTGGGTTGGTGGGTTAAGCAGTGCTAGAAGTTTGTTTTGCCCACACACACCGGCGTACAGTTGGGCTTAACAGCTTGGGTGGTTAAGCCTCTGGCTGTTAAGCCTTTTCTGCGGGCGGGCGTGGCGGGCTATTTATTTATTCTACTACTAATCGGTTTAGGAGCAAAAGAGTGAGCAGTGGGCTTGTATTCTGCTGGGAGACTCCTCTACAGGCTTGTTAGCGTTTAGCCTGTATTTGCAGAGATTTGCTTGCAGATAAGATGCTTGCAGAATTCGATGCTTAGAATTCCCAGTAAGATTTGTACTGGTGTACCTACAGGGAATGTTCGTACGCACCGATGTTGCTCGCTGATACAGTGAGATCTTTCTCCAAGTACGTGCGCTGTATACTCAAGGTTGTTCCCCGGTCTGTACTTCACTACCCTTCACCTCATCTGGTTTGCTACATCAACTATCACGCGCTACGTTTGTGATAGCTTCAGTAGCTAACCTACTTGTAGTGATGGATGTGAAATGCTTGTAGTTCATTGGTGGGTTGGTGGGTTAAGCAGTGCTAGAAGTTTGCTTTGCCCACACACACCGGCGTACAGTTGGGCTTAACAGCTTGGGTGGTTAAGCCTCTGGCTGTTAAGCCTTTTCTGCCAATGGGCCATAAGCCACCGGGTGGGAACGGCGTGGAGAGCGGGAGCGGGAGCGCGCGCGTGAGCTTGGAGCAGAGTGAGGGAGGGAAGAGGCGCCAGGGTGCCTCAAAGAGAGCTGCCAGCAGGAGTGGGGTCCGCAGCCGGAACCCATTCCTCGGGCAGGAAGGAGTATGTTCCATTGTTGAACATGACAGAGGCAAGATTCTTGAAGATGGGGAGGGATTGCTGATGTAAGTAGCGCATCATGCAGTCACTGTGCCATCTGGCAAGGAGCTTGATGACATTCGAGTCGCATTTGCCCTGGAGCAGGGCCATTGCCCCACCCGCGCGAAGGGAGCGAGCAGAGATGGCTGCAGGGGCAATGCCAGTGGTAGGGTAGAGGGTCTGGGCATAGACTCTCAGGGAGGAAGTGACAGTTGCTGCGCGAACAAGGGTAAGCACCCCATTGTCGAAGTAACTGGCAAGCGTGAGGGAGGGACCGAAGGGAGCGCTGGAAGAGCAACAGCTTCGGAGGTGAAGGACTTGGCGCGCACAGGCGGCAACGGGGCAGCATAGTGAGTCACCACTCCTGGCATGCGCCACTACTTCCCCTTTGTCGCCATTCTTCTGGGTGGTGAAGGTGAGGGTGACAGAGGTAGCAGCTTGGAGCTCATGCGCAGGGCCATCTTGGTGGACGATTTTGGAGTCAAGGTAGAAGGAGACGTCTTGTAGGTGGAAGGCTTGGTCATCCGTGGTAGTACCCGTGTACTCACCAGGGCGGAGACAGAAAAAGAAGGCGATGCAGATCATGTTTGCAATGGCCTGGCAAGATGGGGAAGGGGACTCGTGGTATGCAAAGTGGAGGGCATGCATCACAAGGGTGATGGGGACTGGTTTGACCCGCGAGGGGGCCGGGTCCAGTTTGGCATATGCCTTGAACTGGGCAGTTAGCCGGAAGTCAAGACTGCCTGTGGAGTCGGTTCGAGGGTCTTTGGACCCCAGGCGGGCAAGAGTCTGGCCCACTGACCGGATGGTGTCCGATACTGTGCGAGATCGGATGGGCTTGTGGCTACGGGAGAGGTTGCCATCATGGAGTCGTTTGGCAAAGACTTGGAGGATGGGGATTGGATCCTGAATGGACTGGAGGCGCGGGTCAAAGCCTTGAGACAAACAGAATTGAACCCATTGGTTCCAATGGGCATCCTTGCGTCTGGCATAGAGCTCAGTGACTGAGGCTCGCATGGTCTTCTGGACAGCGCTAAGGTCAGCGCGGAATGCATGGGCGGCCGAAGGTGGCATAAGGTCCAGGGCAAGTCCTGTGGGTAGGTTGTGTTAAAGTGATGGAGCAAGGCAGTGTCAGAGAGTTCAGATCAAGAGAGGAGGTCCGCCAGGTGGTTAGCAGGGCCCGGGATGTAATCCCTAAGGGGGACATATTGAAAGAGGCGCTGGTGCAGAGACTGGAGCCGGAGGAGGTAGGCTGCAGGGCCTGTGGTGGTAGTGGCGCCTTTGCGTTGCCAATAGACAGCTGCTGTGTTGTCATAGCAGTTGTGGGTGGTGCGGGCGTTGACCCAAGCAGCCTGAGCCAGAATATCATTGTGGGCAATGGAACCGGCGAGCTCAAGGTCACTGTTGGTGATGGAGCCCTCAGGATTGTCGAAGGAGACGAGCTGGGCTGAGATCCACGGGGGGAACGCATGCCGCCACATGACGGGCTGCACGGCGCCCGTGGGAAGGGGGACAAAATGGACGCCCCCCATGCCCAAACCCGAAGCATCGCAGGCGCCCAGGGTGGCAGGGAAGGTATCCGGCACGAGTTCGGCAATGGAGGTAGGCCGGTTGGAGAGATCATTGGCAAGCCATTGGAAGTCGCGAAGGAAGCTGTGGACGCGCTTGGTGAGCCGGAGGCGCTGCCTGCCTGGCTCCTGGTGGCGGAAGGCTTCTTGGAGAATGGAGAAGAGGCCAATGGAGCCCGGAATGGCCAGCGCCATTGACCGGAGCTCCCCAAGGACTTGGTGCCATTGCTTGATGGGGACATGGCGCTGGGTGGGTGAGATGGAGTGGAGAATCTCCTGGAGGCGGGCCACCCGATGGGGAGGAAGGCTGATGGTTTTGTGGACGGAATCGATGAGCCAGCCGAGGATGACTTTTGTGGTGGTCCAAGTGGCGTTGCCTTGGAGCATTTTCTTGAGGGAAGCAGGTTCCTGCCGGAAGGGATTGTCAGTGGCATCGAGGGGCCGGAAGACTGTGTCAAGGGATTGGAAGAGAACGCGCTTGATGGCGCGGCGTGTCCATTGGTTGCCCTGGGCAAGGCCACAGAAGTCATCCACATAGACATCCCAGTAGCGAACCGGCGACTTGCTGGGAGTGGTGCTACTAGGGGGGCTGAGGGGCGGCGTGGAGGCCGTGAGAGGAGGAGGAGGAGGCGGCGCCTGGGGGGGTGGAGCGGGTGGCTCAATGGGAGGCGCGCTGGGGGTGGTTTCAGAGGGGAGATCCAACCGATGGGGGGTGAGCCGGGCCTCGGCAAGCCCGGTGGCAAGAGTGGCATTGGCCAAGTCCGCAACGGTTTCAGTGAAGGCACAGAAGTTGGGAGGACTGGATTTCCACCCCATAGGGTTGGTGAGTGGGATGCCAATGAGTGGAGCTTCCCCAGGGCGAGAGGGGAACAGGACGCCGAGCTTCATGGTGTCGTCGGGGTGCAATCGGATGCGGTAGAAGCCATCGGCAAGGTCAATCTTGGACATATACACTGGACCAAATCTGTGGTTGGCGCGGTGCAGTTTGGTGAGGAGGCGCGGGAGTGTCCGTCCAAACTGCATGGCGTCCGCAGGGGCAAGAGGGACGGTGTCTTGGTTGACGTCCGAGTAGGTATAATCGGATATCATGCGTGGGCGGCGGCCTCGTTGGGGGACTAAGCCAAGGGGGCTCAGTCGGAGTCCGGGTAGGTCCTGGATGAGGCTGGCAGGGAGAACAGTCCATTGTTGCTTGTCCATCATGTCGGCATACTCCTCTCGAAGGAAGTCAATGCCCTGGTGGGAGGATTGGTGCAGACCCCGTTGGAGGGCAGCTGCAATGCGAGGCGGATCCCAAGAGGGTCCAGACATGGAGGCGGGGGTGCCGTCCTTGCCATAGCGGGCAAGGAGGCTTCCCGCGGGGTGGGGGATGGAGGCGACGTCAGGATGGATGTCACCCCGTCCTCGGATGGTCCGGATGAAGTCCCCCCAGCTGGTGCTGTTGTTGTAGACAGTGACAGCCCGGTTGATGTGCACGTCGAGCCGGTCGACGGGGTAGAGGGAGGTAGTGATGAGGGGGACGGAGAGTGGGGCCGGGCGGAGGGTCTCTGGCGTAGGCGTCGGCGGGGGGGTGGGCCTAAGCAATGGGTTGGTGGGGTTGACGAGGAGCTCGGGCCTAGGCAACGGGGGGCAGTGACGAGGAGCTCTGTCCTAGGCAATGGGTGGGTGGGGAGGACTAGGCGCTTGGGCCTAGGCAACTTGGCAGTGACGAGGAGCTCGGGCCTAGGCAAGGACAAGGTGGGCGGGGAGGAAGGGAGAGGGGATGCCGAAGCCGGAGGAGGGACTGGGGATGCGGGAGTAGGTGGGGGGGAGGTCGTTGAACCTGTAGAACGTTTGGGAGGCACATACACGGCGAGAGGGGTACATGCGCGCGCGGGCGGGTTGTGCTTACCTAATTCCGGTGTGATTCGTAAGGGTGGAGAGGGAGGTATAGGGAGTCGTCGGGAGGAAGGCAGAGCCCCCCTTGGTGAGTTCGAGGGCAGGGTCAACGCGCCAAAGGGGCGCTTGCCATTCGGTCAGACATTAAAAGCGGCTTGGCACCAAGCCCAGACTTGGTCCTGTTCACTGCTAGTGATGGCGCCATGGTCCTGGATGTTCCTGCAGTTGGTGAAGCAGGTTCCTCGAAGGTGATAGGAATGGCAGCGCTCCTTGCCATCCGGACGAGACAAGGGAATGGTACCTTTTTCTTTCATGGTAGCCATGACTTCCCTCAGTCGGGCGCGTAGGACTTTGTTGGCTACCCCCGCCGTTTGTAGCCGGGGATCCAGGTTGGGGTTGGAGACGCGGGCACCTCCGGCGGAGCCTTGGTTGGGGCTGGGGGTAGTCTTGCCGGGCGTGGGGGTGCCTGGGGTTGCAGCAGGGGCAGCCACGGCGGCTACGCGACATAGGTGCCTCAGAGCTGGCACATTGGTGACATTGGGGAGCCAGTAGAGGTTCTGGGTGATACGGAAGGCTTGGAAGTCCTTCCCAAAGTCGGGGGAGGGGACAGTGAATGTTGATCCCCATTGTTCCTCAAGCCAACCCCGCACCCGGATTTGGAAGTAGTATACCACAATGGAGGGAGTGATGAGCTCCCCTAGTTCATCGGCAATTGCTCGGCGGAGGGGCATTTGCTGGAGCTTGAGCTTGGCGAGGCCATTCTGGTAGCCCTGCACGACAGGGTGATGCATGCCTAGAATGGTGGCCAGGACGGCTAGATAGCTTTCCAGTTGGGTGGTAGCTTCAGTCCAGTCGATGGGTAGGTAGGCCTTGGTCTTCTGGAGTTCGAGGGAGTCCTTCAAGGTGAGGGAGTTGCCTTTGGTGGAGATCATGGTGTCGTAGGCCGCCACAGTGGCTGCAGCTTCCTGTTCCCGCTTCAAGGAGGCGGCGGATCCACCGGGGGGAGTGAAAGCTAAAGGGAGTATGCCGTCCGCCACGTCAAAGGGGTCAGTCCCATGAAAGTTGCCATCTTGGAACTTCTTGAGTGCCGCCGTGGTGACCAAGGGTGCCTGGATGAGGAACTCGGCGGCGCATGTGGCTACCTGGCTCTGGAAGATCATATGGGTCTTCTCGTGTTTGCCTTTCTGTGCCCAGGCTTGGTATATGGGGGGTAGGTCGGCTTCCTCAAGCTTGCCACACAGCAGCAGCAAGCGCTGGGTGTACAAGGGGCCCCAGGTGTTCTTGACTGTGGCAGGGGGGCGACGTTGGTCTAGGCCCTCACTGAGCTTGAGCTGTTGGTTGGCGAGGGCGGTGAGGGTAGCTGCCAGCGTGGGATCTACTCCGGCTGGTTGGCCGGGTGCCAGCGGCTGCCCCGGATGGGAGGGTTTCTTCAAGCCCGGGAGGTCCCGGTATAGTACCTGATTGCGCATGTACAAGGTCAGGCCGGGCTCCCCTCGAAAGGGGGTGCCGGGTGTGGCAAAGTGGACACCTCCCTCTACAATGGTGGGGTCGGTACCAGCAGCTCGGAGGGTATTCAGTAGGGGGGCGCAAGTGAGTGCCAGGTTGAGTGTGTCAAGGTAGGGGTAGATGATGTTCAAGGCGTGGATTGGACTCAGGCCCTTGCCTAGGAGTAAGGGCACCAATTGGAAGGGGATGAAGCAGGCCTTGAAGGGGGTGATGACTTCCATGTGAGGATCATCGCCTAGCACCATGGGGATCATGTGGGAATGGTGAGCATGCTTGATGACGTCGAGGTGGCGATCGAGGGACAGCACCAAGGTCTCGGGCGCCTGCTCGAGTAGGGCAGCATCCACTAGCACTAGCTCTCCTGCATCGCCTTCGATGTCGTCCAGGTAACCAAAGGCCTTGCCCTTGTTGGTACTTGGCGCGGTCAAGGGCCCCGGGTACTTCCGAAGGCCATGCACCAATCGGAGGCGCGCCTTTCCAAAGGGGTCGGTCAGGAATATTCCTAGGGCCCCCACAGGTTCTGGTTCGAAGAGGTCCAAGAGCCGGCCCAGGAGAATGGGGGTGGCTGTTTCCTCAGCGAAGTAGTCATAGATGGTTTGGTAGGCCAGGTCCCGGGCAGGTCCAACTCCAAGGGGACTGGGGGTGCTCTGGTAATACTCAGTGTAGGTCAGCATGTTGTGCCTGAGCTTGGAGATGGATGGAAGGCGACTGGCTAGGTGCTATAAATCCAATAGGAGTTGATTGGAGGTGCAAACTGGTATCCAATAGATCGCGGACGATTGGCGGGCGTTGCTGATCTGTGGGGACCAATTCGAGTCAAATGGAGGTGCAGACCGGTACCCCAATTGGAGGTGCAGACCGGAAGCGACTGGCCACTTGGTGCGGATCGACTGGAGGTGCGGGTTTGTCAAGCGTAGGAGTGGGCATCCTCGTTGATTGGCTGAAGGTGACGCTTGGATGCGGATCGTCGCCACTTGGAGGTGTGGATTGTCGGAGTAGACCGTATCTTGGTAGATTGATTGGAGTCAAAGGGAGGTGCAACCTCGGAAGCTTGGCCCACTCGGTTGACTGGAGGTGCCGCGGAGGAATCAACTGGAGGTGCAACCTCGGAAGGGCGCTTGGCGAACGCGGGGGAATTGAATCGATCGGAATCAACTGGAGGTGCAACCTCGAAAGAAAAGAGAACAACACTCAGGATTCCAACGTGGTCCCCCACCGTAGTACTAACTGAGCCTGGACGTGCTTAACTTCGCTGAGCAGACGGGAAGCGGTGCTGTCACGTTAGTATGGTCGTTCCCGCGTTTGGCCAAACTCTTGACTGGCTTGAGGTGCCGCGAATCGACTGTAGGTGTTTGGGTAGTAGTCGCTGGGCTGCTGTAAGTACGGGGACGAGGATGTGTGAGTAGTAAGAGACTGACTGCTGTACGGGTACACTAGGCAAGACTAGGGGACCAGGACAGGAGACTGCTGTATGGTTACACTAGGCAGGCTAGGGGACCAACAGATAGGCTTGTCGTACGGGTACAATAGGATAACTATTGGACCAGGACGCGTTACCTATTTATTTATTCTACTACTAATCGGTTTAGGAGCAAAAGAGTGAGCTGTGGGCTTGTATTCTGCTGGGAGACTCCTCTACAGGCTTGTTAGCGTTTAGCCTGTATTTGCAGAGATTTGCTTGCAGATAAGATGCTTGCAGAATTCGATGCTTAGAATTCCCAGTAAGATTTGTACTGGTGTACCTACAGGGAATGTTCGTACGCACCGATGTTGCTCGCTGATACAGTGAGATCTTTCTCCAAGTACGTGCGCTGTATACTCAAGGTTGTTCCCCGGTCTGTACTTCACTACCCTTCCCCTCATCCGGTTTGCTACATCAATTCCCAATCCATTTGATGGGTCATGATGAATGTATTCATGGCTTGGACCAGATACTTTGGGAGTCATTACCCAATAAGTTAGTTTGTGCCCTTGAATTGCACCCAAAATACCCATATGTTTGCCATTTGGAGAGTCAAACCACAACATTTCCGTGATTCTGTGTGGCAAAGTTGTTCCCAATATGCATTTGATGAGTCATGATGAATGTATTCATGGCTTGTACCAGATACTTTTTGAGTCATTACCCAATGAGTTAGTTTGTGCCCTGGAATTGCACCAAAAATACCCTCATTTGTGCCATTTGGAGAGTCAAACCACAACATTTTGGGCATTCTGTGTGACAAAGTTGTTCCCAATATGCATTTGATGAGTCATGATAAATGTATTCATGGCTTTGACCAGATACTTTTGTAATCATTACCCAATAAGTTAGTTTGTGCCCTGGAATTGCACCCAACATGCCATCATGTTTGCCATTTGTAGAGTCAAACCACAACATTTCCGTGATTCTGTGTGACAAAGTTGTTCCCAATATGCATTTGATGAGTCATGATAAATGTATTCATGGCTTGTACCAGATACTTTTTGAGTCATTACCCAATAAGTTAGTTTGTGCCCTGGAATTGCACCAAAAACACCCTCATTTGTGCCCTTTGGAGAGTCAAACCACAACATTTTGGGCATTCTGTGTGACAGAGTTGTTCCCAATATGCATTTGATGGGTCATGATGAATGTATTCATGGCTTGGACCAGATACTTTTGTAGTCATTACCCAATAAGTTAGTTTGTGCCCTTGAATTGCACCCAAAATGCCATCATGTTTGCCATTTGGAGAGTCAATCCACAACATTTTGGGCATTCTGTGGGGCAAAGTTGTTCCCAATATGCATTTGATGAGTCATGATAAATGTATTCATGGCTTGGACCGGATACTTTTCTACACATTACCCCCTAAGTAAGTTTGTGACATGTAATGTAACCAAAAATACCCCCATGCTTGCCATTTGGATAGACAAACCACAACATTTCCAACATTCTGGTGTGTGACAAAATTGTTCACAATATTCATCTGATGAGTGATGACCAATGTGGCGTAGAAACCTACTCTGATTCAAGACTAGTATGTATTTATTACAAAAAGAGTGTAGTAATCTACTCGCGTAGAAACCTACGCCGTTTCAATACTAGTATGTATCTAGTACAACAAGCGTGTACAAATCTACAGCCGTAGTAACCTACGCGGATTCAATACCGGGAATTATTTAGTACAACAAGCATGTAGTAATATACTCACGTAGAAACCTACGCCGATTCAATACTAGTATTTATCTAGTAGAACAAGCGACTTGTATTCTAGTCGCGTAGAAACCTAATCGGATTCAATACTAGTATGTATCTAGTATAAAAAGAGTGTATTAATCTACTCACGTAGAAACCTACGCAGATTCAATACTAGTATGTATCTAGTACAACAAGCGTGTACGAATCTATAGGCGTAGATACCTACGCCGATTCAATACTGGGAATTATCTACTACAACAAGTGTGTAGTAATATACTCCCGTAGAAACCTACGTGAATTCAATACTAGTATCTATGTATTACAAAAATCGTGTAGGAATCTATTGGCGTAGAAACCTAATCAGATTCAATACTAGTGTGTATCTAGTACAAAAATCGTGTAGTAATATACTCACGTAGAAACCTATGCTGATTCAATACTAGTATGTATCTAGTACAAAAAGTGTGTAGAAATCTACGCGTGTAGAAATCTACGAGGATTCAGTACCGGACATTTTATAGTACAAAAAATGTGTATAATCTACTACCGTAGAAACTTATGCGGATTCACTACCGGAAAATATCTAGTAGAAAAAACGTGTAAAAATCTACTCGTGTAGAAACCTACGCGGATTCAATACCGTAAATTATCTAGTACTAAAAACATGTAGAAATCTGTTGTCACTCTAAAAATCGACCAAAGATATATGATGTTAAAATTTAAAGAGATGTGAGCATATCGTGAGATTGCTCTGTTACTGTGTATTTTACTGTATTCGACCGGTATCCCTGTGTTAGTGTTGTATGTAGGGATGTCTAAACCGGTCATAGATCATGTGCAATTCGTCATAAGACAGAGAACACATGATGTGACGTAAATATCTTGATACTTGAAGTCATTTTATCACTGGAGGAGTATAAGTAACTTTTCAAGTGTAGAATGGATATAACTGCCGTAGGATGTACGTAAGTAGGGTACGTGTATTTTTGACCGACAACACACCCCTTGATTCAACACTTAGTGAAGGAGTGTTGAATTACAAGTCGGTTCTCCATCTTGTAGAACTCTAAAAACTTAAGCTTAGATATCGAATCTGAAGATTGTAATCATAGAATAGGAGTAGCATTGAAGGAGAGGTGCTCGAGTATGTAGATCTTAGAACGGATTGATTGGAGAATCAGAATTGACTGGGACGGAATCAATCATAAGTGGGCGATTGGCGAAATGTAAAACTGAAGAAGAAGAGATGGTAGAATTTGAGCGCGGAAGGCTCAAAGGATCGTATGACGCAATCAAAGTGGAGAGATTGAAAGTAATTGTAGTGCTGATTAGATTGGAGTTTGAGATCGTCTGCGGAGAGAGTTGATTGATCGCGGAAGAGTTACCAATCGTAATTGAGGGATTGTAGAATCAAACGCTTTGAGTGTCGTAGAAAGACAATTGATTGGGGACGAGACAGATCAAGTCGTGGAGGATCATATCACGGAGTCGAAGCCGTGTGTATTGGTTGAGCATGAGTACCAACTGAGTCGAAGGAATCGATTATAGTGGATTCCAAAATCGGAGGGAAGAGGAGATGTGCTTGGATGAAGCATCTTGGATATCACAGATGGGATAAAGATCAAATTGATTAAGCTGGAGTTGTTGATCATCGACAGTGGGGTATGCGATTGATTATACGTAGAATGAAGTCAAACGTCGAGGATTGAATCATCGTATATCAGATCGTAGAACAAAATCGTAGGGAGGAGATTGGCGCATAGTTGTAGACGCAGGATCGAATGTATCGCCGATCAAATGGTAGAATGGAGAATCAGAATCGTCAAATAAGATCAAATGGTATTGTTGTAGGGAGACGACGCTGGATATCAAGTAAATTGCTGGAATTTGAATCGACGCATAGAAACTCGATAAGTAGAGATCGAGCCAAATGGTAGGAGCCGAGCGAACGGCATCAAAGACGATTGATTGATCGTGGAGGAATTACCAACCGTAATCGATGAGAATCAAATTGGAATTGTAGAAGTCGAGTGAGCAGCGTCGAAGACGATTGATTGATGGTATCAAAGGGTTGGACCAAATTGTAGAGGCTGGTTGAGAATTGATTGATAAAGGAACAGAGGGTCGATCGGATGTACCGTAGAATAGGATTGATCCCAAAGGAGTGCAAGGAGAATATTGATAATCGATTGGATCGAGACAGAGAAAAAATCCTTGTGTGGAGCCTCAATGGAGGGGAGAAGAGGTGTGCATCAAACATCGGCGGAGGGGATGTATGTTAAAATCTATCACTGCCACACGGAGTATTGAGTTGAATCAAATTGTTGGAGATAAAACGGAACATTGATTCGTGTCCTTGAAGAGGAGATTGGATCCAACTTAGTCGGAAAGATGGATTGAGACAGAAAGATGATTCTAGTCAAAACGTCGAGGATTATCTCAAAGAGGAGAAGGCGAGTGATGGGTCTTGGAATAAAGCGTAGATCGCCAGCAGAGTGGATAAAGACGCTAAAAGACGAGATTGGGAAAGTAATCAAATCGAACTCGTGTATATCGATCGTAGATGGGATTGATGGTAGGTTTGAGAATCGATGGATAAGGGAATTGATTGACTTGTTGTAGAATTGCAAAGAGACGCGTTGTAGAGATCCTCGAACGCCTGAGTATTGTAGGAGAACAATGGCTCAGATTGTTGAGGACAAAACCGGAATCAATCGTAGAATGGCATTGGATCCTCGATCTTGGCTCGGATATCACGGATGAGAGATGATAAAGAGACTGATTCTGGTGGATAGCGGATGGAGAGAATCAATTGCATATACAAAGTGATGGCGATTCATTTCTGGAATCTGCTTGTGGTGGGGTTACATGAACCGGTGACACACCCCTTGATTCAACACGGAGTGAGGGAGTGTTGAATTATTTGTCGGTTCATCAATTTTGTTTCAGTGGGATCCTTGTAGTGTGTGGGGAGCATAAGTAAAGTGATGGAAGCTTATGGTGAAAACGCTGGAAGTTAAACGCGTTCAAATTAAACGGCAGGCAATGATCCAATGCACACCCCTTGATTCAGATGCACACCCCTTGATTCACACTTAAAGAATAGAATTCCATGGTTCAATAGAATTCCATGGTTGTAAATGATACAAAAACGTAGGGCGAAGTCCATGGTTCTAGTGAATTCCATGGTTGTAGAAACGAAAGAATTCGGCGGATGGAGTCATATCTGCGAAGATGAGATTGGCTTATCGTAGAATCTTGAAGAGACGTGTCGGGAGTCATATCTTCGGAGATGAGGTTGGAGGATAACCAATGTCTGTGGAGACGAGAATGACGATGTCCAAGAAGGGATGATCAGTCGGATTGAATTCATCTGGTAGGATAAAGTCAAACGTTGAGAATTGACTGATTCAAGCAATAGGATATGATTGAACATTGATGACGAGGAGATAGTTGAGGATCGACTGTAGTTGCCACAGTTGATATAAGTTGCAATGAAGGAATGCAGGGAGACTGAGGAAAGGAAGAAGGTTATTGTCAAAAGGGCGTAGGAAACGATATGATCGGGGAAGTCGAGCGAGCAGCGAGGATCTTGACAGAGGGGAGATCGATGATTAGCGTAAGAGGGTTTGGTTTCTTGATATTGGATGGGAAGTTCGCCATAGTAAAACGGAGAAGCATGAGACCCTGATGACGCAAATTATGGCGAATCGATTGATAAGAGAAACGATTGAACAATGCTTGGTATCGATTAGATCGTTCATCAAATGGGTTGTTGTCCTTGAATCGGAATTCGACGCCGTCAAGGAAGGTTGATGAATCAATTGTAGAAAGATGGATGAAAAGCATTTAATCTTGATGCGGGCGGAGCCAAGTATCGTAGCTATCGCTTGGCAGAAATCGATAAGTGAAGTGGTGCACATCCCCTGATCCGGAGGCGATGGCAATTGGCCGGAACGGAGGAGACAAGTCAGTCGGAGAATTCGAATTGGCGTATTGGAGACAATTGATTGATCATGGGAGAGTTACCAATCGCAAATGAATCTTGGATCGGCTGTAGGAATATAGAAATTGTTTGATGCATAGCTTGAGAATCGAGCGGGTGGCTATGGTGACCAACAACACGAAGACGATAGATGTATATAGATTGGTCGTAGATCAACTTGGAGAAGTCAAATGAGTAGTATTGGAGACGATTGATGGAGACAAACCAAACTGTAGAGGCCGATTGAACAGCAGCGAAGACAAGAGATCAAATAGGACGCCTGAGTAGACTTGTGGTATCCAAAGAACGGATCGTAGAATTGGTATGGAGCCAAACAAGTCAATTGGGACGCATCATAGACATATCGTGTAAAAAAAATTGTGATTTCCATGGTGGGAACGGAGACTTCCAAGTAGGTATTCTCGCTGTCTGGTACAGGAGGAGGTGCCCATGCAAGAGAGCTGGAAGGTTGACGGGCCCAATGATGACCAAAGGGAACGTAAGATGCGAGACGGTGCAACTGTACTTAATGTGGTGTGGATGGATTGAAGTGTTCCAGATGGAACGGATGATCAAAGAGCTGGATCAATCGTTTATTCATGGAGCAAGTCATAGAACTCGACAGACGAAGATGAGGGGTAGAGAGTGTTGGATCGATGATTGGGTCATAGGGTGGTCGCGGATGAAATCGTAGGATCAATTGATCATAGGAACTGATTGGATGTATGCACGGCGGAATTGGTGTGCTTATCGTAACAACCGGCAAATCGTGTTGTTAAGTGAAAACAAGAAATTACCGTTATGTGTGGTTAAATATGGACCAATAAGAAAACAGATCGATGTGCGCACATACACAAATGAGATGCGCGACGAAATACCAACTAATTACGAAGCTACGAGAAATACAACGAATGCAATGAGGAGTGAGGCGAAATTACTGATGGATCGATACTCGGGAATATGAAGACCAACAAGGCAATATAGCCAATGTAGGAAGTCGATCACAGAAAACAAAAGAATGACTCACGACCAAAGGAATTGATCATTGATAAAAGAATCGGACACAGCAAAGTATCACCAGAAAGTGGTACGCGAAAATCTAGAGGCATAGGATCCAATACTAAGTATGTCAATGATATACATGTGAATATCAATGAAATATGGGAAATATCAATGACATACAAAATGGATACGCGAAGCCCAATTATGTTAGAAACAAGCAAATGAGACATGTTTCTCCGACGAATTTACCGATGAAATATTAGTTAATCTACAACACGGGAATGCACGTGCAGTCTCATGATGGAGGATTGCTTAACACGGGATTGCATGTGAAATCCGATTAAGTATTCGAAAAAACAGAAAATAGATTAATTAACTCATAATCCGGAATTACAGTTGTTGATTAACAGTCGCAAGATTCATACGAAGTCTATATAACAAACATACCTACGAGTTACAATCCATTCCGGAGTACTCCTACGAGCTTTATACGAGAAATTTTCTCGAAGTTTCTACTAGAAATTTCCTACTAACAAAATTAATCTTAGAAATTATCGATCGCGAACTTCAGAAAATTCTATCCGATTGGTACCACTGACTCAAACCTAACACACTGGTACGAAACCACTGAAATAAGCAATTATCTCGGACGGGAGCTATTGAATACTACTGATATTTGGCTAGAACAACAAAGAAAAAGATATACATAACAAGAAACAAAATAAAAATACGTAACAACCGAAAAAAAAATTACACGACAAAATGCAAACCTTTACAAACCGATTTTTTCAAACCCTTGGTGCAGTCACTTACCCGGCCTTCTATATTATGAGAAACAACGATTGGTGGAGACAAAATGACGATGTATCACAGGATACATCCGAGGACGAGGATAACCAGATTCCATCGACAACAAACCGCTCCTCGACCCGACGCCAACGACAACGACGTTCAAGACGGGCCAACTACAATCAGGAATTATCATCATCATCGCCGTCTTCATCTTCATCATCTTCTTCATCATCAGAAAGTGATGACGATGATAGTGGCTCAAGACCCGGCAAACGCAGAAATGCAGAACTGGGTAATCTCCGAAGACAAGCAGCAGAAGCTAAACGTCAAATGGAAGAAATCAATGCCCTCAAGGAAGAGATGAGAGCTGCAAGAGCACGAGGACGAGAAAAAGAAAGAAGATATGACGCGGAGATGAATGCTTTGAGACAAACAATTCAAGAATCACGCAACAAGGACGATGAGATGGAAGCGCTTAGACAAGAAGTGCGGTCGGCCAAAGAAAAGGCAACGGGCCAGCAGTTACTCAAGGCAAAACCAATCCATGACTTTGATGGCCAACAGGAAAACTGGACAAAGTGGAAATCCGATGCGATAGCTACTTTTGCGGCCACAGGACATGAGGAGATTATGAATGATGCAGAGGCGGCCCGGAATTCACCGAGCAAAAACAAGGCACTTTGGGGAACATTGTTGTCGGCGTGCAGTGGCGGTAGTGCTCATTCAAAAATCATCAAGCATGAAGATACATTTGATGGTCATGCGGCATGGCAAGAACTATTGGGCTGGTATGATTCTGACAACCGGCGAGAATCTTATGCTGAGACACTAAAGCTTCGTCTACGATACAACCTGTTGCACCCAAATGGCAATATTTCTGAGTATATTAACACATTTGAATTGACCTACCATAAACTCCGGAAAATTCCACCATACCATATGACTGAATGGGATGCAAAAAGTATTTTTGCTCGCAATATTCGAGACCCAAATCTGGAGAGATTCAAAGAAGAATTACTGGAACACAAAACTGACAGGACCCTAGAAGAGATGATTATTAAGCTTCGCATCCATGATGAAGAACTTGCCCGCACCGCATACGATAGCAACAGAGGAGGCCACAAACGAGTCCGCCGCACCCCTGATGGTCCTAACAAGAGACAACGTATGGGCTCCTACGGCACTGGCACTCTTACCGGGACTATTCATCCCAACCTCAAAGGTATCATCAGAATCCCTCCAGACACATGGCAAGACCTTTCTCAACTGTATCGTGATTGGGTCCTCAAATACAACCAAGCTATCTGCCACAGTGATACTCCACCTCCCACTCCAGAGGGGGTTATTGTTGGGTCTCCACAAGATGATGGACTGAATCATTTTATTCCCAAATCCGGTCGCCAACGTCGGGTTCGACGTGTAATGGTACCCACCGGAACGACCTTACCGGTCTCACAATCACCGTCGCTACCGGAATCGCCGCCCGCCGGGTCACACACATCCGCAGACACACCTGCGTCACAACCTCCGGATGTCGATAGTGATCAGGATAGCATTGGAACAATCGATGAAACTGAATTATTCCCTCCAGGTTCCACGGCTCTCAAAACGGTTCGATTTCATCTACATTCTGGGGGGGATGGTGAGGATCAGGCAACGCAGAATGCAGTGAATTCAACACCACGACGAAACGCATCGTCTTATTTTTACACAACAAGAAGAAATAAGGTAGAAATAAAATCTGATGAAAATGAGAACGAGGATAGTGATGGAGAGGACGATGGAGAGGACGTACCAGATCTTGTTGCAAGAATGGATCCTGATTCGGACGATGAAAATGAGAACAACAATAATGATAACAAGCGGGGCCAACGAAAATCAAGGAAAACTGACCAGGGACCTGTACCAGCTCGACGACAAGAAAGAAGACCTAGAAGAACAACACGAACTAATTCAGCAAGCACCGCCAACATACATCGATACAGAGAAGTTCAACAAAATGACAATATTGCAGTTATTGATAGTGGTGGAGGAAGAAGACCAACGGTTACGGAACAAGCATGGCTTTGAATTGGAGGAGAAACTGGAATGACATCTGCAATGAGGCCGTACATGAGTAATGATACAAATGCCTATGTGGAGCATCCGGTTTGCAGTGCTGTAACGAAGGCTTTTATTCCAGGAAGAGAAGATCCAGTACTTCTAATGGTCCACTATGCAACTTTTGTGACCAAGGATAAAGACCAAGCTGATGGTGAATCACTATTGACAACAATCGATATGGGTGATCATGGAGTGCTGGTGAATGGAGTGCAACCACAGTTGAGCAAATGTGGCATTACAATTGGAACGACATTCCTACCATTTTCATATGACGATGAAAAAGTTTATTTTCATATTACCAAACCAACAGAAGGAGAAGTTGATACATTGGAAAAATTTGAACTGAACAGTCCTGCACCTCCAGACATGCGCAAATATCCAATGTTGAGAAGAAAGAGAGCAAGAGAAACATTCAAATTTGCAAAACTTCCAATGCTGGAACTACAAAAACGGTTTGCTATGCTACCAGAATTGACGGTTTTGAAAACATTGGAGAATACAACACAACACTATGAAGAAATAGAAGAAGAAAATCGAGAAGTCCCCAGGAAACATTACAGGAAAAGATTCAAGGCATTCCATTACAGAAGACAAAATGAAACAGTGAGCACTGATTACACATATTTTTCGAAGAAGACATCTCAAGGACACAACGGGGGACAATTTTTTAGTGGCACCAAGACAAAGCTGTGGTCTTTTCATCCTCTGAAAACAGAATCACAATGTACAAATGCCCTACAGGATTATCTTTGCGAACATGGAGCACCGGATACTATTCTCAGTGATAATGCAAGATCTGAAACAGGGGTAAAGTGGACTCAAATTCTTTGAGAGAATATGATCAAAACAAGAACAAGTGAACCACACCACAGCCATCAGAATCTGTGTGAAGCGGAATGGGGAAGATTGTCCAAGATGGTACAAAACAGTCTACGTATGTTTCAGGCACCAATCAGTTTAGCGCATTGGTGTGCAAAATGGTGTGTGTCAGTTAACAATTTGGCAGCGAGAAAATCGCTAAATTGGAAAGTACCCCTCGAATTGCACCAAGGCTGGACACCTGATATCTCCCACCTGAGATTTCATTTCTATGAACCAGTGTGGTATTTTGAGCCAAGATTCAAGAGCCCCAAAAACAACATGTTGAAAGGGAGATTCCTGGGTTTTGCGGAATCAACGGGTGATGCAATGACTTATTATATTCTGACTGAACCAGATACACCAAAACAGAAAAGACAAGTGTTGATGAGTTCGGTAGTTAGAACAAGACGCAAGGAAATTGGCACCAAAGATGAATATGTGAATGACAACCCGGAGGCAGAGAAGTTTATTCTTTCCTTGTCAGAACACCAGCAGAACATGGAAGATATCAAGAGTACTGACGAAGTCCCATTGTTATCTTCAGGGGAGAAATTTGTCGCGAGCTCTGAAGGAATGGAAAATTCTACTAGCACCAATCCAATGGAAGCCCGTGATGAAAATGACAATGCAACTTCAGGGGAGCTTGATGCTGATGAAGAGGAAAACACGTTGGACATGGAAGAAGAGATGTTACCAAGTGATATAGATGGATGCAACAATGCTGAAACACATCAGGATATCTTGGAAAGCACAGAAGTAAATTTGGATATGGATTTCCGGAAGATATTGGACCATTTCTGGGAAAATGGGATTTTGGTATTCAAGGCGCAATACATCGATGAGCTGCAAGGCAATACAGTATTGAATACTCCATTCCCACAATTGAAGAAAGATCAACCACTGGCATGCGCAAAGTATATCAAGGAGTACATTGTTGAAAGCAGGAGAGGAAATAACAGGCCGTTGAATGTATGGGCAGAGCAAGTAATAAAACAACAATCTGGCATTGTCAGAAGAATACGATTTATGAAGTCCTTGATACACAAGAGTGTTCAACGCGCAGTCAACAAGAAGAAACCATCCAGGAATCAAAGAATGGCAAAGAAGAAGAATCGTGAAAAGTTTGGACAGAAGATTCCAAATACCTATGAAGAATGTATGCAATTCGATGCGGAAGCTGGCAATACAAAATGGAAAGATTCAATTCAGAAAGAGATGGATAATTTGGAACGACTAAAATGTTTCAAATATCACTCAGCAGAAAAAGAATTTCCAAAAGAAGAAGGTTGGCAACAAGCAAGATTGCAGATGATTTGGGACATCAAGAGCGAGGATGGCAGGTACAAGAGCCGATTAGTAGCAGGTGGTCACAGGATTGACTCGAGTGAATACAACACATACTCCAGTCAGATCAACAGTTTATCTGTGTACTTACTATTTCTAATCGCCCAACACCAACAACTGGATTTGATGACAGCAGATGTGGGCAATGCGTTCCCAACTGCACCGGTTCAGGAAAAAGTATGGGTGTGGGCTGGAGACGAATTTGGTGAAAAGAAAGGATGCAAAGTAGAAATACAAAGAGCGCTGTATGGACTGGCGGGTAGCGGTAGAGCTTTCGTGGACTTTCTGGCTGATACACTCATGAATTTGGGTTTTAGACCGTCAAGAGCAGATCCAGATTTATGGTTACAGAAAGAAGGAGAAAGCTACACATATATTGGTACGCATGTTGATGACCTTATGGTAATAGGAAAGAAACCACAAGATTGGATCGCCAGAATTGAACAAGAATTTGCGCTGAGAAATGTTGAATCAGAACCTCAGTATTACCTTGGTACAAGTCTTACAAGAATCAAAGATGGACGATTGTTGATGAACTCTACAAAATATATTAGTGAGGTGATTCGGAAATATCAAGAGAAATATTCAGTGACCCTCAAGAAAGAAAATCTGCCAATGAAAACCGATTGCCACCCTGAACTGGATGATTCGCCATTACTGTCAGTATCTGAACATAAGGAATTCCAACATATTATTGGTCTAGGACAGTGGTTGGTGTTGTCTGGAAGAATTGATATTGCATTTGCAGTATCATCTCTCTCAAGATTTGCAGCCGGACCGCGAGAAGGTCATTTGCAGATGGCTAGGCACATCCTGGGATATTTGAAGAAGTACAAGAAGAAAGGAATTCTAGTGGATTCAAGATCTCCAAGGATCAGTTCAAATGGTGATGTCAAGCTCAAATACGAAGAATTTACACATCACTACAAATATTACAAGGAAGAATTGGATCCAATGTTCCCTGTGCCTCTAATTCCTGAAATGGATTTGAACATATTCTGTGATAGTGACCATGCACACGACTTGGTTACTGGAAGGAGTATCACTGGATTGATTGCATTCGTTGGGTGTATGCCAGTCTACTGGAAGTCTAAGAGACAGACATCAGTTCACACGAGTACATTTGGAGCTGAATTTACTGCCCTGAAAGACGCGGTTGCATTGGCCATCATGCTCAGATACCACCTTAGATCGATGGGAGTTGTAATCACCAAACCAGCAGAGATCTATGTGGATAACAAAAGTGTAGTAATCAATTCCACCAACCCTGCAAGTTCACTCAACAAGAAATCAATCGCACTGGCCTACCATTTCGTCAGACAACACCAAGCTGGAAAAGTCGTATCTATCAGTCATATTAACTCACAGGACAACTATGCCGACATTCTGACCAAGCCGCTAAACAGTAATGCATTCCGGAATCTCCTAAATGAATTCATGATAATGTAAAAACAAAGTTAAGTACCACAATTCAGTAATAAAACAATCACACTAAAAATCCATGTCTAAAAACTATGTTGTATGCTTCCCTCTAAAAATCCGATAGAAATCTAAACCAAGCGAGATCATGGATTTAGGGGAGAACAACCGGCAAATCGTGTTGTTAAGTGAAAACAAGAAATTACCGTTATGTGTGGTTAAATATGGACCAATAAGAAAACAGATCGATGTGCGCACATACACAAATGAGATGCGCGACGAAATACCAACTAATTACGAAGCTACGAGAAATACAATGAATGCAATGAGGAGTGAGGCGAAATTACTGATGGATCGATACTCGGGAATATGAAGACCAACAAGGCAATATAGCTAATGTAGGAAGTCGATCACAGAAAACAAAAGAATGACTCACGACCAAAGGAATTGATCATTGATAAAAGAATCGGACACAGCAAAGTATCACCAGAAAGTGGTACGCGAAAATCTAGAGGCATAGGATCCAATACTAAGTATGTCAATGATATACATGTGAATATCAATGAAATATGGGAAATATCAATGACATACAAAATGGATACGCGAAGCCCAATTATGTTAGAAACAAGCAAATGAGACATGTTTCTCCGACGAATTTACCGATGAAATATTAGTTAATCTACAACACGGGAATGCACGTGCAGTCTCATGATAGAGGATTGCTTAACACGGGATTGCATGTGAAATCCGATTAAGTATTCGAAAAAACAGAAAATAGATTAATTAACTCATAATCCGGAATTACAGTTGTTAATCGCGTTGCATCAAATGTAGCTTGAAGAAGAGAACAATCGATGGATCGTATATTGGTTGGAGATCAAATCATAGAGCTTCGTATCAAACCTAGGTCTTGGAATAACCAGGTGTTTGCTCGTGGGAGAGCAAAGTCAGTTGAATTGTCCAATCGGGATAGTAAACCGGTGTTGTTGTTGATCGAGTGTTCGGGGATTTAAATGGTCACGAGCAGATCTCGATTGTTGGAACGAATCGGCAGCTTGGTGTCTGCTGTTGTAAATACTTGGAAGATTGTCAAACAACCGGCCGAAGTGTTTCATCGTGGTGTACACCCCTTAATCCAGGATAGATAGCATCGGTTGTGATAGAGGGCCAAAGCGCTGGAATTTATCTCTATGACGCTCATCAAATTTGTATCCATGTGTTGATCGGCTCATAACGAAGACAATCGATGGATCGCGTATCGTGGGTATCAGCTGTAACGCACAGGCGCATACTAGCGATGAACAGGATCGAATGTATCGCCGAGCGAATGGTAGAATAGTTACCAACCGGAATCGATGAGTGATGAATATGGACATAGTGGACTCCTGTATATTGATTAGACGTGGTGCCGTAGAGACAAAAGGAATGTCTTTGAAGAGGCGAACGACGTGATCGAATCGTAGATATCGTCTTGTGTCCAGGTGATGATCATCGAACTGAAGGTGATTGATTTGTCGAGGGAGAGATCGATGCGTGATTGGGGATGCAAGGAGAATATCAAGTCAAGGATTGCCGACTAGTAGATTCCTTTTGTATGAGATCTCATCTAGCTTGCATGATAATTAAGCTTTGAATCATATCTTTGTCAGGATATGTTTGCAGCACGTGAATTCACTCGTGGTAACCGGCAACACACCCCTTGATGCAACACTTGGTGAAGAAGTGTGGGATTACCTGTCGGTTTGTTGATTTGTTTTCAGTGGGATCTGGATCTCATGCGCGCGATGATAAGTAAATTTGTTGAGGCTTACGAGGAGAACTCTGGAAGGTAGACGCGTCCAAAGTAAGCGTTAAGTGGTTGTCCAATGCACACCCCTTGATTCAGATGGACACCCCTTGATTCAACATTTATGGGATTGAATTCCAGGGTTCAATCGAATTCCATGGTGGTGAATGATACAAAACCGGAGGGCGAATGTCATGGTTCTATCGAATTCCATGGTTGTAGAAACAAAGGAAGGATGTGAAAGCTGGACTCAATCATCATACACAGTCATATCGGAGAAAGAATTGAACCGGCAGAGAACATCGTAGATTCAATTATGAAAAGTGCAGTGGACAACCCTCGATCCGGAGATGGTGGTATCAGCCAGAACGGAGGAGACGAATCCACATATGGTGGGAGGAAACGGAGTCGTCGTCTGTACTCGACGAGGGAGGTAATTTGGTGGGGTGAAGCAACTGTCTTTGGATGGGGAAGTTGCAGTCGGTTGCAATGTTCAGTCAAAAAAGTCGTAAAACCAATTCATTGACAAGATATTGGCATATAGATGATACAGCTTGACCTTGAGGGCATCCCGATGTCGTTTGGAGAGTCGGAGGACAGGCGGATATTTTGGTTTGGGGCAAATCTGATTAGATCGCATGTATGCATGAGTGGCGTGTGGAAGGTCAGCGTCCTCAGCTGGTAGTAGTCGAACGCGCGACGAAAGCTGAGGTGAGGGAACTGATTTTGGGAAGCGGCGGAATGTTGCAATCTCATTTTGAGGATTGAATGTCCATTCGAAATTGGCTGGTACAGAAGGTGGATCAGGATGATGACCAAATCTAGTCAATGCAGATGGCGTTACGTATGGTGCAATCACGGTGGTCTTGTCCTGACGTTGGACAGGAATTACATTGGACTTGTTTTGACATCGGGCAGGAAATCTTGAGGAAGGGACGCGTTGGACAGAGAGAGAGTTGGATCGGACTCGGCGGAAGGAGACAGAGTCATTGTTGGAGGAGTATTTCCATGTCCATGTGTAACTGGGAGGAAAGGACATGCAGTAAATTTGTTCAAACGCAACGTACTCAAAATAGGGATCTAGTAGGTCATAGCAAAATTCATTGTCGCGGGAGATGATTCTCCTGGAGAATTTTAGGATATTTGCCACGCGATTGTTGTATGACACAGCCGTAGGCATTGGCTCTAGAGACATAGCTTTTGCAGACGCTGTTGCTCCACCGTTTTTGTCATAAACCTTGGCAAATTTATATGGGTACCATCCGCTGCAGAATCCCCAATGTTGGATGCTGAATTCCAATTGGATGGTAGGATCTTTATACTGATGATAGTTAAGCTTTGCCGCGTTTGCTGCAGGAGCAAGTGCGTGATCGTCATGAACGGGTCGTCTTGTCATATCCTTGTCAAGGTACCAAATGGTAGAGTGTTCCAGAAGCATTCTAATGTGTTTTTTACATTTGGGAGATACTTTGGATAGAGGGAGATTTTCTCTGATGGCTGCGGTGACAAGGGATTTGATTTTGGAAATGGCGTCCGGCTTGAGGGTCTCAGCACCATTATTGTCGATAGTGAGTATGCTGTTGATATTAGTCAATTTCTGGGAGTATGCTGCATTGAGTAGGTTTCGGGCGGCATTGTTCTTGTCAGCTCCTACTACTGGTTTTCCAAATGAGAACTGTATGGCTTCGACATAGTTCCAGTCGCTCCAGCTGTCATAGTTCCAATCAGTTCGTTGTGCCATGGTGGAAGCAAGTGTAACGTACTGCGGTCGTACCTACCAAGGTAGCGTACCTTAGTACCTACTACGAGTACGTACTGCAATCTACCGTACAAGTCCAAGATACCATTCGAAAGATACGTACGATCGAACTAATGAGACTTGGGACCACTCTAAGAATCATTAAGAAGCGAGCCATTATCTGTATACAATGGTATACCGATACCGGGCAGGCGCACGATTCATATCACAACACTCTATATGAATATCCACGAGCGATCGAAGCCGGCATGGCCCGATCGCTCATTATTTTATCTGTTAAGTTTCCATCCATTTTCGTAAAGTATTAATCCATTCATAATTATCACTCCTACTCAAATTCTACCCCTAGTGTGTTACACAGTAATTACTCTTACAGCTACTGTAGAATAACGATTTTTTTCTTCGAAGAACGAATTTTCGAACAACGGCTCTTTCTTCGATAACGAATAACCTACTAAACGAATTTTTGAACGACAACGGTTTTCTACTCGCTAAGGAAACAAATAAGTAAACAAAAGTGGTCTCCTCTCGCCGAGTCGACATTTGTTAATCAGTAAAACGAAACAAAAATTCCTGTCTCCAACAATCGAAAAATCGAAATCATCGAGAATCGAAATCAAGAAATAAACAATCTGAACATCAAATCAGGCAAGTATCAACATGTCGACCGGATTGCATCGAGAACCACCAATCACCTATGACTCCAGTTTTGACCGGACTAAGAACAAACTTGCCACTTTGAAAGTCTATGATGCCGATGGCAATTCACAGGAATGGAAGGTGCCCATCTTTTCAGAAGACGGGGGCCTGGAAGAATTATTGTACTGTGAGGAAGCTTTTCTCATCGCGGCAAGCACCCTGCCACTCTCTGAAGACCGGTACTATGAATCATTCACCAAGATTCTATGCCCGGAAGCACAGCGCAAATGGCAGGAGACAACCCGCGACGACAACAACGATATAAATTATCCAGCAAATATTGAAGGATATGAAGAAGCAATCAAGGACTACATTCAAGAACACTACTGCGATGCAGGGGATGCAAAAGACATCATGCAAACCTACATCCGCAGTGAGGCATGCAAGAAACCGCATGATACCACCGCCAAGGAACAAATAGGAGAATGCGATTCTAAGAATGAAGCGGAATCAGAAGAACGTTCGATTACAATGCAACGGCCACAAACGTGTCGTCTGGGACGTTTTCAGGGAGCAGGTACCAAGGAAAAAACCAAGTGCGGGATAGCCGAGGAAGGAGTTAACCGGCAGAACCGACGAAATGACCAAGCAAAGGTGCGGCAGCCGTGTCAATGGGATGACCGAAGAAATGTTGAGAATGGAAGGAGCAAGGAATTCGTATTTGCACCCAATCCAAGTTGTTGGAGCCGTTGGAATCTTCCGGATGAGGACGGGACGGAAAGATGTAACCGAGGAAAGGACCGAAAAAAAAGGCGGAGTACCGTTGGAATGATCCGTGAAGGTGCGGAAATAACCAAAGGTATGTTTCGAAGAAGGGACCGAAGAAACGACTGAAGGAACGTTCGTCGGAGGAACGATCAAGGGCGATTGGTAGTGAGGGAAAAAACGGTGTCGATGTTGCGATGTAGTTACAGAAGGAGATTCTTGGTAGAAGGATCTGTAGATACAGTAGGTCGGGGATCGGAATATGGAAGTATCGAGTGATCGTCGGAACGGTCCTTGGAGGTGCAGGAATAACCGAAAAAACCGTCAGGATGTTCGTCAGAGAACAATTGAAGCGGCCTTGGATGTGAAAGAGAGAGGCGGAGAACGGGATCGATGTAATCAACCGGTGTTGTATGTGGCGTCGGCGTTGTCAAAAGAAGTGACAGAAAGACCAGCGCTGGAGAAGGAGAAAAGAAGTAACCAAGTGTTGGAGAAACAATTGGAAGTTGGATCACAATTGCAGGGCGTTGCGCGGAGCAATTGGCGTAGGAGTTGTTGTTTGAAGTGGTGCTTAGCACTATCAAATGGGCGTCGATGGTCCTTTATGGGGATGATGGACGCGGAAGAAAAGGATGGAGATTGCAATGGGCGTGTCCGGTGCAATGGGCTTTCATATTAAAGACGGCGATGGTCTTCATCTTGTATTAATGTAATTGTAAGCGTAAGCATTCAATCGTCGTCCTTGGATGAAGGAGATGTAATCGTAATCGTAATTGTTCGATCGATCGTCGTCCTTAGATGTGTATTACAGAAGGAGATTCTTGGTAGAATGTTCTGTAGATACACCCCTTGCTACGTGCGCTTGGTTGTGTATTACAGAAGAAGATTCTTGGTAGATGGATCTGTATACACCCCTTGATACGCAAGTGAGGAGGAGGAGAAAGAAAGAAGCAGGGAGGTCTATTGATACAGCCCGGCTATGCGAGTCCCGTACCAAGTATACTCTGGCTGTAACCGACAGTGGAGGTGCTGTACGGGGCGGAGATAGGTAGCTTAAGGTATCCACTTGCTAGTGGAAGGTATAAGGGCTCTATAACCTGTTGTCACTCTAAAAATCGACCAAAGGCATATGATGTTAAAATTTAAAGAGATGTGAGCATATCGTGAGATTGCTCTGTTACTGTGTATTTTACTGTATTCGACCGGTATCCCTGTGTTAGTGTTGTATGTAGGGATGTCCAAACCGGTCATAGATCATGTGCAATTCGTCATAAGACAGAGAACACATGATGTGACGTAAATATCTTGATACTTGAAGTCATTTTATCACTGGAGGAGTATAAGTAACTTTTCAAGTGTAGAATGGATATAACTGCCGTAGGATGTACGTAAGTAGGGTACGTGTATTTTTGACCGACAACAAAATCTACTCGCGTAGAAACATACACGGATTCAATACCGAAAATTATCTACTAGTAACGTGTAAAAATCTTCTCGTGTAGAAACTTACGCGGATTCAATACCGAAAATTATCTAGTACAAAGAACGTGTAGAAATCTACATTAGTACGAAATCGTGTAGAATTCTACAGTAGTATGAAAAGAATTCACCGTGTAAACGCGTACTCGCACGAAGAGTCACGAAGGTAAATAACCCTATTCATAAGGTTATTTAATCTGAGTGAATAATCGTCTGCGATTCGATCATGCGTGTGGGTTGCCTCTTCGCGGATTTCCCCATCAGCTCACTCTTTGAAGAATTAACAACTCTAAAACACTATCATGCCCTAAATTTACGTACAACCTAGTACTAATTCTACATGATGAGATACGATTTACATGTGATATTCCAACGAGAATACCACGGCGATTTATATGGTAAAAGGCCGATCGAAGATGGCCGGGGTTTTACGTGTGTTTTGTGTCTTAGAATTGCACGGTAATATGCCGATAATCGATACGACGATGACGACGAGTAATTAACCTGTCATTCGTTTGTTCGATCACATCTAAGATGATTACTCTTACTCACTAAATCAATTGACCATAAGGCCGATTGCGTTTGCTTTTTGTTACGACACACTTTCTTTAAGTAGAAGTATCCTCTACTTCGATCGATCGAAGATTTTTTTTTCTACCTCGCGACAAACAGAAAAACTCTCTCCCACACAAACAGTAATAATCTTTTCTTACCATGAAAAATCGTCGGCAACAGCAACACCAATCAATCAGCAACACCAATCAATCCAACACCAATCGATCTGCAACAGCAACACCAATCGATCTGCAACACCAATCGATCCAACACCAATCGATCTGGAACAGCAACACCAATCGATCCGCAACACCAATCTATCCAAAACACCAATCGATCTGCAACACCAACGTCGTCCCGGCAACGGCAACGGCAATGGCAATGGCAATGGCAATGGCAATGGCAACGGCAACAGCAATTGGTCTTCCACGAAACACCAATTGATCTGCAACACCAATCAATCGGCGATTGGTCTCCCGTTTCCATTGGCAATGGCAACGGCAATTGGTCTTCCACTTCAACGTCGTTGTCCTCCAACGGCAAATCAAACAATCGTTTCGAAACACCAATCGATTCGCAATACCAATCGATCCGCAACACCAATCGTCGGCAACACCAATCAATCCAACAGCAATCGATCCTCAACAGAAATCGTCCGCAACAGCAACACCAATCAATCTGCAACACGAATCATCGGCAAAACCAATCAATCTGCAACAACAATCGATATCGATCCAACAGCAATTGATCCGCAACAGCAAGAATCGTCGGCAACAGCAACAACAGCAATCGTCAGCAACAGCAGCACCAATTGATCCGCAACACCAATCGTCAGCAATCAATCCACAACCGCAATCGGGAACAATCGAATCGGAAAGCAAGAGCAACAGCGAGAGCAACAGCAACAGGAACAGCCCTCTGCAACGATTCCATCGGCAGCAGTCTTCCACTCCATCGGCATTGGCAACGGCAATTGATTGGTCTCCCACTCCATCAGCAACGGCAACAGCAATTGGTCTTCCACTCCAACGCCGTCGTCCTCCAACGGCAAATCGAACAATCGTTTCAAAACACCAATTGATCTGCAAAACCAATCGATCTGCAACACCAATCAATCCACAACACCAATCGATCCGCAATACCAATCGATCTGCAACACCAATCGATCCAACACCAATCCATCTGCAACAGACACCAATCGATCCAACACCAATCCATCTGCATCGTCGGCAACAGCAACGGCAATTGGTCTTCCACTCGTCCAACGGCAAATCGATTCGTCGTCGTCTTACAACGGCAATTCGTCTCCTCCAACAACAATGGGATTCAAAAGATCACCAGAGAACATTGCAGCAAGAGCCAAAAAACAAAGAGCAAAGAGACAACAGGAATATAGAAGTCAATGGAAAATGTCTTCAAATTTTCTTAAGGTTGCTGCACCAGTGTCAACAAGCCACAAAACTTGTACAAATTTGTCTCTGATAAAACCGATGAAGAAGAAAAAGAATAGGCGTTCAACTTGCAAAGATGGCGTCAGTACAATAGCGCTGAAAAAAAATACCGACCAACTGTGGTGGAAGGTAAATACATGGAGACAGATTGGGGTGGCAAGATAGGAGGAAAGAAGAAGTATCAACCGGAACAGGCTTTGTTGATCAAAAACTACAATACATTGGATAGTACGAAAGATGAGCATATTCTTGCGTTTGATCATTCTAAACCGTCATTGCGAATTTTTGCCAAAGTTTCACGCCATTTTACGGAACGACACCTCGCTTCCAAGAATAATATCCAAGTTTTGAGACAATTTGCTCCTGCAATTGTTGGAGCAAAACCAACCGTTGGAAGAGGAGTGAAGCGGGGCAGTATCAATGATGATTATGCTATCATTGGAATTGGACCAGAAAGATTGGAAACCAATAATGGTGAGTATGTTTTCAAAAGTCATGTCGATCCAAGCATGAAACTAGAGCTAGAAGAGACAACAGTTGAAATTGTGAAGCATATGCATCATAGTTTAATTGTTGAGGAGGAAATGGATGTGTTGTCTCAGATTCTGTCTCGTACAAAGCTAAATGCAATTGGGCAGCAGGCATTAGCATTTTTGATCGGTCGGAATTACCATTCTAGATGCCATGTAGATGATACATGTACTACACTCGTTTGACAGTCGTTGCTCCGGCGGAAGTGTCTGCTGACGAGGTGATTTGTTATTTTGTCTTCCCCACGTATGGAGTGAAAGTTCCATTGAGGTCGAGAAATACTCTATTGTTCAATCCATTAGTATTACATAGCTGTTCGAATCCAAAATACGAAGGCTGTTATATTATGAGTGCATATGTATCTCGCAAAACTGTACTTAGAGCTAACCCTCTATAATATATTAAACAATAATTTAAAGTAAGCCGTTACATTCCCACTTGCTACTCAATCGGAACTGCTGTCAGAACTACTATCGCTATCTGAACTGGATAGATAATCACTGGATTCGTTATCATTCAATGCCATCTCAAACGGTTCCAACTGGATGTCGTCCTGTAGTGTGCATGCGTTGTACAAACATTCGTAAGACGGTGGTGTAGCAGCATTTTTGCTTTCAAAAAATTCTAGCCACGATATACGATTTGATATCACGAGCCAATCGCAATTGGTTATGCAGCCATCTTTTCCTTGCTCTGGAACAACTGCCAGCTCAGAATGAATTGTGTCTACATGAAATAGGTAGAGAGAATTCATCAGGCGCCCACGTTTGACAAATTCAGAAGCTGTTTTCTTTGGCTCATCTTAAAACCGGCGAGCCACAGCATACATTCCGCTTGTATCAATTGGATAGCCACCAATACTACTGTATGGCTGCTTCAAATTCTGTGCAGTTAAAAAGCATAGCAGATGGCACGGAATGAGCTTTGGATTGTTATTCAAATCAAAGTCCAATTTCATCAAACACCAATCCATCCATTTGGAGTTGAGCAGAGAACTGTCCGATGTATATGAAGGATGCGAGCGAAATATAAACTTAGACCCACAAGCAACATCGAAACGATTGTGCTCTGTAACTCCACAAATGTGCAAAGGATTCTCCAATAAAGGTAGCACAGAATCACAAACAAAGTCAAGTATGTCAGAAGGAAAAAATGGTTTGGTTTTGTTGGTAGAACAAAGCCACTTCATTGTTGATTCCCCATTCTCGGTTCTCATTATTTGAAAATGAGAACCGCCACCATCAGGATGTTCAATTGGAGGAGGGTCAGGCGGATTCAAGTTGTAGTGATATGTTGCCTGGCTTAGCATCATTTTTTCTGACTTTCGCTTCGCCGTTTTACCATTTAGTGATGCAGCATTACCTTGCGTGTTCTTGGAAGGAGCTTTAATCTCAGTTTTGTGGTGAGACTCATTGGGAGCACTATCCCAGCCTGCGGGGCTTCCCCATAAAGAGATATAATCTGGAAGGTGAAAGTACAGGTGATTCTTGATTAGTTTTGTTCCCATCCCTTTCCTGTGACATGTTGAGTTTATACAATTAATAAAGTGAACAATTGTTTTTGGGAGATTCTTTAAGGAAGCATTTTTCATCCAACCGTGTTTAAGAAATTCTTCCATTGATAGAATGAGCTGAATTACCTCTATCTGTTTCTTTACAAAACGATGGTCACCAATAATGTCAGATCCATGTTTGGAAACCATAGCGATCAGAAGAGAAATAAGCATTCCAGAGAAATCATGCCCTTCTTTCTTCGTGGTTGATAAAAGCTGAGTCCCAAATTTGGTACGAGGAAAATCTCTATCAGACTGGCATGATAACAAACCACCGTACCGTTGTGCTAAATGGCCAATACTGTTAGCAACAGCCACACCGTGCTTCAAATTAAGGGCATAAACACATGGAACACTTCCGCGGAGCAACAATTCAATTGACTCGACGGCCCGTTTGGCAGTACCCAGCTGGTGCATTTGCAAACATTCACCGGGAGTTGCAAAATGAATGTTGTTCTGATTTGTACCAAAGCATAAATCATGAAATACATTCCTGATATTGTGATGAGAGTTGTTTTTGAAGTTCTTATTGATATCGTTTAGATCAGGAGTGCCGGGAAAACAATGAAAATCAACAGGCGACCAATTCTTTGTTGCAGGTTGAACAGAACGAATGTTTATGTTCGGAGAATAACAGTTGCAGTGACGGCACATCCGCATGACGCCCTTATTGAAGGAGCCGTATTTTCCAAACAATTTATCATGAAGTTCTGTGTCGCCAATAACATAGGTATTAAATTCCTTTTGCACGTACGCGAAAACGACAGTACTCTAAATTGCGTACGTACATTCCTACGTAACTTACAGTACTGCAGATGGGATAATACGATCATACGAATCGAAGTGCATCTTTAGCGTTTGGAATAATGAGACTCGAAGGTTACCTCTTTCTCTATGTGAGATTGGAATACCCACACCAACCTCTTGGAAATATTGATTGTTACCACACCGATCATTCAATTCCCCATCCCCAGTACTCTAGAATTTACCAACACCAATGAAAAATTCAATTAATTTGGACCGTCGTTGCGAAAACGAAACAACGACACAAAGAAAAAGAAATCCCGTTGTTTCACCACATCTCGAATAAGCAAATTTTTCGTTGCTTCACCACGTCGCCCCCGCCGATTCTCGAAGCCTCGCCACACCGCCTGCACGTCGTATTTCATCGGGAACGACTTCTCCTTGCTATTGCGGACACGCTGGTCCCATTCTGGCCCTCTATCTCCCTTTACTGACAGAGATATCCAATTTTCTCAATGGAAGAAAACTACGGCATTCTTGGTCAACAGCAACAAACGCAGTAAACGGATTTTCGTGGCCTCTCCGCATCACCGGCACGTCGTATCTCATCGGAAACGGTTTCTCCTCAATATTGCAAACACGCTGGTACCAGTCTGGTCCTCCATCTCCCAATATTGACAGAGATACCCACCTTTCTCGATACGAGAACATTACGGCGTCAACGTCGCTTTGACCTCTTAACCTCACGAATAGAAGGCCTCTACGCGTTCCTGTATCCGTTACTTCTATTCTTCCGGACCAGCCAAGCCAACTACACGCCTTACGCCATTTGTTGAGGCTACAGCATCTAACCCAGCACGGCGCTGAGAGAAAAGACGACCATTCCGAAAGAACGGCGAGACTACACCAAGCAATTCGTTCCGCAGCAAATCGTTTCGCTCGTCCGCAGACCATCGTAACTACCATCTTGTCTCAATACATCCCCACCGTAAACGAGATATCGCTCATTCATCATGAATACCCCGGATCTCGCATCACTATTCCCATCGTTTGATCCAGCGCTAGCCACCTTCCTACACGACTCCTTCGATGTCCCAAAGGAATCCCACAGCACTTTGTGTGCGGCGCTCATCAATGCCCGGTATAGAACATGGTCAGATTTCCTATTCATTGAACACATCGATGATCTTGAATATCACGACAGGAGTGCAAGAGTACCACTCACTCGGCATATACAGCTAAAGTTACATCGGTTCGTTGAATTTGGTCGCCGACTCACAGAACAAGGCCTAGACTGGGAAGAACGGGAGCACTACACCCAGAACGCTTTCAAGGACTACTGTCAAGGAATCGGCAAAGCAAGACGAGCCTCTACTGCTGATGGTGAGCGGTCGACAAAACCGACAGCTCAGCTCAAATATGAGTCATGGATCAGAAAACCAAGGGACGCAACCACCTTTCCAGTGCTACAAAATGATGCAACATTTGAACATTGGCTTGTACAATTTACAGCACAACTAGACGCGAATGGTATTAACCCCACTACATTCCTTGATCCATACTGGCCATATCACGTGCTCACAGGGTACCCCAAGGCCCTCCATGAAGAACAATGTGCATTCTTCTGGACACTCCTCCAGCATGTGTTCCAAGGTGATTTTTCTTCCTCATGTGTGTTGTACCACCAACGAACACGCGATGGTCATCAGGCTTACTTTGATTTTGTCAAGCTCCACAAACCAGTGTCACATCCAATGCCTCCAGCAGCACCAGTGTCCTCTCCAGGTCCTGTTCTGGTACGGCCTCCTGCCGTCGGCAATATCGTGACGCCTCGACCAACTCCACCATCGTCAACTCACGCGCCTGTTCATTCCACCAGTAGCACTCCCGCTGTTCATAACAGCCCTCCTACTACTGCCTGCAAAACGGCTGCCCATCCTACTGTTGACAATCCTGAGACCCCTACAGGACTTCCTCGTAGTTCCAATCCTGGATCCACTGATGATTCCACCTCCACCGGGACTTATTCCTACACCTGGAAGTATTCACCCAACACTGATTCAGTCCGCTTCAAAAGAATCGCCTATTCCTCCACTCCTAGTATTGTTCCTGCAGACACTCCTACTGGAGATGTCCCCCCTAAACGCAATGGCGCATCACATTCCAGTTGCGCTCGAACTTCATATCCATCTCCAGCCAACTCCCGATGGACGTTTTCTCCTCAGTCTGAAACCGTGGTTTTTCATCGTGCCCGTTCTGCTCCCCAACCTTCTTGCATTTCTCCTCAGTCTGAAACCGTGGTATTTCATCGAGCCCGTTCTGCTCCCCAACCTTCTTGCATTTCTTCTTTGCAACTTCCACCATCTGGGGCATCTTCTAAAGATAGTGTCGTTTCAAGCTCAGTTAGGAAGCTTCTTTATGGGGCATCCTTTTGCCCGATTCAGAAGTTTCTTTACGGAGCCCGGAAGCCTCTTTATGGGGCATCATTTTGTCCAGTTGGGAAGCCATCTACTTATGCTATGACCTACGGTTTGCCTGCTGTCAGTATCACCAAACGGCACCGTGACGCTATCAAGATCAACCTGTATCAATTACATGCTACTCTCTTGCGTGCCAATTGGCTCTACGATGACGTCACCTGACGATCCATTGACTATTTGCAAGGATCTAATCTACGATCACACGCAGTCTTACGACGTGCTTCTATGATTGGTGTCTTTGCGCAATCGCAATACCAATTTGATACTCCGATTCCTGCAATACCAATTTGATACTCCGATTCCATTTCTACGATTTCACCCAATTCTCGTTGCCTCTGATTACTCGACTTCTATGCTTTTTCCATGATCAAGTTTACAATTGACACATGTACTCCACCATCAAGGTATCCAGCTTTGATTAGGATTGATTTTGATCACTCGCTTTCTACAAATCATCAGTTCCATCTACGACTCATCAATAGCTTGCTTATGAATTGCTTGTACGACCGATGTTTGAGGATCTACGATCAATCGAATATTACGATCTTTCCACTGATACGAATCTACAATTTGACCTACAGTTACATGGACATAGGATCTAACCATTTGATATACGCCACTTGCTCCACCCGCATCAAGTTCAGTACAATTGCACCAGTCTTAGTTTCCATTGGTCATCACTTGCCCTGTTGCCATTCCGGCTCTCTTGCAGGGGCACTTCTCTGTACAAGACAGCCATCACGACCACCCGCAAGTCTTCCTTTATACTCATGGGGCACGACAACGAGTCTTCCCTTCGTGTCCTTGGTTCTACGATTAGGTGATTTGATTCCCCGCTTCATGTGATCAACTGGTATATCACGATTTGATCAAGTTATTCGCTCTCCGATCAAACGAATCGTATGTTTCACCTGGTATATCACGATTTGATCAAGTTATTCGCTCTCCGATCAAACGAATCGTATGTTTCACTACGATTTGACCTATGGTCAATCCACGATCTACGCGGTGTTATACAATTTGCTCTACGATTTGATCTATGGTCAATCTACGATCAATCTACGATCAACCCAAGATCAATCCACGCTTCGCTCTACGAATATATCTATAGTCACAGTTGATGTCTAGTTTTGAGCAATCAATCCCCACGATTCGACCGTCAGTCAATCGTCTCTGATTTGTTACTCAGTCGAATTAGACAGCCATCGTGACTCTTTGCAAGGCTCAAATCTTGATCATGCGCATTCGTCATCTACGACTTCCTTCTCCAAGCATTCTGTTATGGTTATCTCGCATCCTACGATTTGATTGCTACTATTTGATTGCTACTATTTGATCTACGATGTGATCTACAATTTGATCTACAATTTGATCTACAATTTGATCTACGATATGATCTATGATTTGATCTACGATCAATCTACTAAGATCAATCTAAGATCAATCTACGCTCCAACCACACCTATGATCCTCGATCCGATCTAACCTCCGATTGATCCACAATCTACAATTGATCCAACATCTACAATTAGTTGATGTCCAATTATGGGACATCTTACAATATGCAAAATTGATGCCTAATCATGGGGCATCTTGGTCTATGCAAATCCATGCCCAATCATGGGGCATCCTTCTCCTTTGGTACTCTTCCTGTGATAAAGGTTTCTTCCTTTCTAAGCAGATGGGGCATATTACATGTTCCTCACATACGTACTCAGAGAATTTTGTTTGTTCTTCTCACAGAGATAATGCTTGTGCTTTATCACTTGCGAGAAGATGGGGCATATTAAATTCCTTTTGCACGTACGCGAAAACGACAGTACTCTAAATTGCGTACGTACATTCCTACGTAACTTACAGTACTGCAGATGGGATGATACGATCATACGAATCGAAGTGCACCTTTAGCGTTTGGAATAATGAGACTCGAAGGTTACCTCTTTCTCTATGTGAGATTGGAATACGATCGAACTAGAGGTGCAATCGTCATTCTGACACCCAAATTTGATACTTAGTGATCAAACGACAGTCATTCTTACAACAGTCATTCCAACTTGGTTGCACGCGAATCATAATGTTTAACGTTATGGACCAAATGGCTCAATCTGTGAGCGGAATATCTCATTTTATGACCAAATGGCTCGATCTTGCGAGCCAAGCATCTCATTATTGACCAAATGGCTCAGTCTTGCGAGCCAAAATGATCGTCACTCGTACGATCAAATTATTCGATACTTAGAGACCGAAGAAAGAACACGTGCCAGATACTGGCATCTGGCATGTTCGATACTCAGTACTCGAAGAAAGAACACACACTAGAGGTTCGCACATGCAATCTCTTGTTAAGTGTGCTGTTTTCAAGAAAAGACAGCAGAGGTTTGAAGCTCTGCTCACGAACCTGTCTTCTGCTGTACAAAATACGTGCTGTATTAGCGGCAACACGTACATTCGCGTGCTGTATTAGCGGCAGCACCGGCCCTTAGAAGAGATACTTGCTCTCCAGCAAGGATCATCTCTCTATCTCTCATACTTTTAGATTATTTGATTATTCAACCTTAAACCTTGCATCGGTAGCCATGCTTCCCACTGTAGAACTACAAGCCTAAGATCTAACTGACTGAGCCCACCGGTAGTTAGAATAGATCTGATTGGACTAGCGTTCAATCGTAGTGGATATCAGAGAAATATTAGACCACAAACAGACCGGCACTTCAACCGGCTTGCAGCCACAGCTCCTGTTGCTCTTCTTTGCCTTTGGATTGAATCAGCTCAACAGCCAGTTTCAAAAGGAAATTAACAATAGGCAATGGCAAATTTCATTTTTACCTTCCACTGTTGATTTGCGTACGGAAGATAATTCCATTCGATACCACCGTCTTCGTTACACGCGGCTTTGAAGGAACGAAACGCTACTTCCAAACCATTGTGAAGATTCTGAATTTTTTCCTTCGAAGTGGCAGGACGAGAGTGTCTGGTTGACTCCCATTCAGGGTCGGGATGGAAGTAAATAGTTGTCCATGCTTCAGGTCAAGAACGGGTCTCAACATTAAAGATACCGAGTGTCATGTTCAATAGTGTTAACGTAAGTCGTCCATGCGCATCCAAAGATATGCCGTCCATGTAAAATATAATAGGAACAAGAATTTCTTGCGAATTGGGATTGCAAATTTCTTTCCAAGAAGATTTCCACCACAAGCCGTGATGCAATTCTGAGATTACAGAATGAGGATTCAACTCAGGATTATTGTCAGGAGATAGAGGGGTGGATTAGTCGGGAAATGAGAGGTTTTCTTCTATCATTAGCTGCTGGTCAGAAAGAAGAGAATAAATGGCATCCTTAAAAGAACGGACATACACCTGAGTGGGCTTATTATCAGGTAACCAATTCAGTATATGAGGATGAAATTTCATATCGGAGAGACCCAGATTGGATTGGAGATTGTCAAAAATTGTTTTCCGAGATCTAATTTTGGCATCGCAAAAATCAAAACCCGGTCTCATTTGACTTTTCTTTGCCCACTGGAAAATGGATTTGAATGTGTTCAGTGGCAATTTATGTCTGGCCATTAAATTCATGAGTTCCAATTCAGCAAGAAGATGATGGGGCGGCGGTAGTTTTTGTGTGGCTTTGAAATACATCCTCTCTTTTGTTCAGATTAATGATTTCATGAAAAGATGGTGGTGGAGGGGCTGGCTGAGCAGTAGCGACGTTAACATCAGAACCATTAGTGTGATCTTCTTTGTTGTCTCCACAATCTATGTTGTTGGTAGAATTGTTGTCATTATTTTCATTTACGTCATTGTCATTGTCATCCTTGTCATCGGAATTGGCGATATCATTACTCAGCGGGAATGCATCTTCATCTTGAACAGCAGAAACAGCCAGGTAAGTTTCCGATCCATTGGCGGTAAAAAGACATCATGTACAATCTGTTGGTTTAGAACAGAATGAAGACCCGTGGCTGATTGAGTTGTAACGGTGTTGTGCTGGGAGAGATGGGAAGGGGGAACAGATGGACCGTTTTGTGTCATAGTCATCCCAAAATCTGACGGAGAATGTTGAACAGACGGCAAGGTAGGCTGCACTTTGATAGAGGTGGAGAAGTTATAGATCTTTTGTTTAATTAGACCCTGACTATGGTAAAGATTGCGGCACTCATCAAGACAATAAAGATGTCTTCTTAGGCCATGAGAGACGTATTTCAAAGTACCCTGCTCGTTTGCCGTGGATTTATATCCTAAAAACTTGGAGTTTTTGCCATTCTGCGCGCAACAATGGCAGTAGAATAGAAGAGGGGTTTTGATAACAGGAGGCATGATGTTGCGGAGTTGTTTGAAGGAAAATATCATTAGAGTGGGTCGAAAGGACGGAGGTCAAAAAGATGAATCATTGAAAGGAAAAAATTAAATGTGTTATTTTCTGTGTGATGTGTTTTCTTGTACGGTAGATTTCCTTACTACCATACTTCGAGTGCAAAAATGGTCAGTACAGTAAATGCATTACTACTTAGTGATGATTGCAACATTCCTTGTACAATATGTTTAGTAGTGCACAGTACAGTCAACATCTTAAGAGGGTAAATACACAGCGCCGGACGGGTCACTCCCATCTGTTGTTCCAAACATTCGTTGGCAGGCGCGTCAGTTCTTCCATACGGTGCACGGAAATGTGAATCGAAATGGAAATCGTGGACAATTGCGTTGTTGATTATCAAAATGGAAATCGTGAACAATTGCGTTTTTGATTACGATTGAGTTGATTCCGACTTTCATGTACCCGTAAAACCAACTACTCTATTTTGCATGAGTTATTACTAGTAGATACTAGTAATACATTATTTTCAATAGTACTTCTTCATTATAATTCATTATTTCATTTTCTTTCCGACCAGCAAAACCAAAACCAACGTGTTAGGTGTTACTACTAACTAATCTTCGAATCAACAATCTACTCGACTGATCCTACTAATACTAATCTTCCAATCGACAATCGAACCAACCATGGAGGGAATTTACAAAATACAAAAGATGGTTCAGGAACAACCAGCCGATCTCGAACAAGAACTCCAGAAAATGATTGTTTCTCACAAGCAAGAGATTGCTTGACACAAAAAAAAATTGTAAAATTCGTGCACGAAAAAGCAATCATCCAGATGTTAACAATGGAATCGTCGATCCACCTAGCAATCATCAAGTCATTCCGAATGTAACCATCAATCTACCTTCCGGGTTATTGAAGAACGATTCAGATTTTGGTGACAATTCCAACAGTGTAGCTTCTGAAATTACTATGGATCTGCCTCCCATTAAACAGGAACCAAACCCTTAAGTGCAATAGCCCGCCTGGGGTGGATTCTACTTGGAGTTGGAGTTGGGATTTGAGTTGGAGTTGGAGGATTTGGGACGGAGCCCGTTATACCGGTATGGTGGCAACATGTTGAGAAGATGAAATAAGTCATTTGTGCATAAGCTGTACACAAAATGGTGCTTGTCACGAAAAGAATACGATATACTTAACCCTAAAATAGTTATTGTATTTGAGGAGTGACGAGACATTGTCTCAAAAGTAAAGGCGTGCGACGCGCGAGGTTTTTTAGTAGACACGCGACCTAAAAAGATAGGAAATTTTTAAAATAGGGTCGAGAATTTTAAAAATACCGCGCGATAGCCCACGGGGGGTAGAGAAACAGTTCTCGGACGCAGTTGTGGGTGGTGCAGGCGTGGACACAAGCTGCCTGGGCCAGAATATCATTGTGGGCAATGGAACCGGCCAGCTCAAGGTCACTGTTGGTGATGGAGCCCTCAGGATTGTCAAAGGAGACGAGCTGGGCTGAGACCCACTTGGGGAACGCATGCCACCACATGACGGGCTGCACGGCGCCCGTGGGAAGGGGGACAAAATGGATGCCCCCCATTCCAAGTCCCGAAGCATCGCAGGCGCCCAAGGTGGCAGGGAAGGTGTCTGGCACGAGTTTGGCAATGGAGGTAGGCCAGTTGGAGAGATCATTGGCAAGCCATTGGAAGTCGCGAAGGAAGCTGTGGACGCGCTTGGTGAGCTGGAGTCGCTGCCTGCCCGGTTCCTGGTGGCGGAAGGCTTCTTGGAGAATGGAGAAGAGGCCAATGGAGCCCAGAATGGCCAGCGCCATTGACCGGAGTTCCCCAAGGACTTGGTGCCATTGCTTGAGGGGGACATGGCGTTGGGTGGGTGAGATGGAGTGGAGAATCTCCTGTAGGCGGGCCACCCGATGGGGAGGAAGGCTGATGGTTTTGTGGACGGAATCGATGAGCCAGCCGAGGATGACTTTCTTGGTGGTCCAAGTGGCGTCCCCTTGGAGCATTTTCTTGAGGGAAGCAGGCTCCTGCCGGAAGGGGGTGTCAGTGGCATCCAGGGGCCGGAAGACTGTGTCAAGGGATTGGAAGAGAACGCGCTTGATGGCTTGGCATGTCCATTGGTTGCCTTGGGCAAGGCCACAGAAGTCATCCACATAGACATCCCAGTCGCGAACCGACGACTTGCTGGGAGTGGTGCTACTAGGAGGGGACAGGGGCGGTTTGGAGGCAGTAAGGGGAGGAGGAGGAGGCGTATGGAGGGTCGGAGCGGGTGGCTCAATGGGAGGCGCGACGGGGGTGGTTTCAGAGGGGAGATCCAGCCGATGGGGGGTGAGCCGGGCCTCGGCAAGTCCGGTGGCAAGAGTGGCATTGGCCAAGTCTGCAATGGTTTCTGTAAAGGCACAGAAGTTGGGAGGACTGGATTTCCACCCCATAGGGTTGGTGAGAGGGATGCCAATGAGCAGAGGCTCTCCCCGCCTGGAAGGGAACAGCAAGCCAAGTTTCATGGTGTCATCCGGGTGTAACCAGACACAGTAGAAGCCATCAGCTCAGTCAATCTTGGACATATACACTGGACCAAACATGTTGTTGGCGCAGTGCAGCTTGGTGAGGAGTCGCGGGAGTGTCCGGCCAAACGGCATGGCTTTGGCAGGGGCAAGAGGGATGGTGTCTTGGTTGACGTCCGAGTAGGTGTAATCGGATATCATTCGTGGGCGCCGGCCTCATTGGGGTACCAAGCCAAGGGGGCTCAGTCGGAGTCCAGGAAGGTCTTGGATGAGGCTGACGGGGAGAACAGTCCATTGTTGCTTGTCCATCATGTTGGCATAATCCTCGTGCAGGAAGTCAATGCCCTGGTGGGAGGATTGGTGAGGACCCCGTTGAAGGGCAGCTGCAATCCGAGGTTGGTCCCAAGAGGGCCCGGACATGGTGGCGGGGGTGCCCTCCTTGCCAAAGCGGTCAAGGAGGCTCCCCTCTGGATGGGGGATGGTGGCTACATCAGGATGGATGTTACCCCTTCCTCGGATGGTGCGGATGAAGTCCCCCCAGCTAGTGCTGTTGTGGTAGGCAGTGACGACGTCGGCGACGTGTGCGTCCAGCCGGCCGGGAGGGTAGCTTGAAAGGGAAGGAACGCAGGGCTGGGACCGAAGCCTTGATAGGGTTGGGACGCGGGGCTTGGACCGAGGCCGTGGAGGAGGGGATTGGACGCGGGGCTTGGCCCGAGGCCGGATGCGGGGCTTGAACCGAGGCCGTGGGGGGGTAGAAAGGGAAAGGGAAGGAACTCGGGGCTCAGACCGGGGCCTTAGCATTGATGTGGAGGTAGAGGGCAAATCGAAACGCACACGTTCGGATGGAGGCCTGTTCAGGGTAGAGAGGGAGAAGGAAGGAACTTGGGGCTCAGACCGGGGCCATGGCATTGGTGCGGACATAGGGGGCAAATCGAAACGCACGCGTGGGGGCTTACCTAGTTTAGGGGTGATTTGTAATGGTGATGGATTAGAGGGTTGATTAGATGGTGTAGATAGTCGTTGTTCAGGCAGGGCCCCCCTCGGTGATTGAGAGGGCAGGGTCAACGCGCCAAAGGGGCGCTTGCCATTCGGTCAGACACCAAAGGCGGCTTGGCACCAAGTCCAGACTTGGTCCTGTTCACTGCTGGTGATGGCACCATGGTCATGGATGTTCCTGCAGTTGGTGTAGCAGGTTCCTTGAAGGTGATAGGAATGGCACCTGTCTCTGCCATCTGGGCGGGACAAGGGAAGGTTACCTTTGTCTTTCATGGTAGCTATGACTTCCCTCAGCCGGGCGCGTTGGACTTTGTTGGCTACCCCCGCCGTTTGTAGCCGGGGATCCAGGCTGGTGTTGGACACCCGGGCACCCCCGGCGGAGCCTTGGTTGGGGCTGGGGGTAGTCTTGCCGGGCTTGGTGGGGCCTGCAGTAGGGCTTGCAGCAAGGGCAGCCACGGCGGCTACGCGACGCAGGTGTCTCAGAGCCGGCACTGTTTGAGGTCGATCGAACGAGGGTTTCGATCGTACTAGTCATCTTGCTTCTACAGGAATCTTCTCGCACGAATGGAATGAATGAGACGTGAATGAATGAATGAGACACGAATGAATGAATGAGACACGAATGAATGAGACGCGTGATCGATCGTACGAGTCATCCTGTTTCTACAGGAATGGACCAACATGAATGGAAGATGGGAATGGAAGCGGGAATGAGAGTTTACCACTTACCGGTTTCGGTTCTCCTTCTTACTAAAAATAGGGCCTCATGTACCAAATCTACAGGGCGCAAGGTAAACCCCTACAGCCCATTGGTACAAGGGCACGTGCAACACACCGGAGTATTAGCGGGCCGGTGCAATATTAGTGATTTAGTGTGTGTGTTGGAGTGTTAACAGACCGATGCACCAATTCTAGTGATCTTAGGAAAGAGTGGATTCGTCCGCTCATAATTTTAGTGTTAAGACAATGTAATAACCAATTCAAGTTAGCCAAAACGCCAATCTTCTCCTGCAAGTTTCAGACCCCTTCAAACATACTTCGAAGTATTACGGAGCGATCTGGAATAACACCAGTGAGGAGTTGGTGCCAAGCTACAGCAGCAGGCCTACAGTCATCGTCCGACAACGAAGAGACGAACACGTATCACAAGCCCCTTTCCCCAAGAACAAGCCCGCTGACACGACGAAAGACCGAGGGAGTCCGTTGTGGAGTAACTAGCGAGAGGCAAGCCCGCTGACACGACGCAAGACCAAGAGAGTCCGTTGTGGAGTAACTAGCGAAAGGCAAGAGGTGTAGAGGGAGAGCAAGAACAAGCGCGTTTCAGTTTGAACGACGATGACAGAAGACCAGCAAGACGACGACGACGATAACAAGAGATTGAAGACAGTAGAAGAAGAGAGAAGAACTTCATGAAACGTACTCCAAGAGTGGACAGAAGAAAACAACATCAAACAAATCGATAGGGCCGATTATTCGCCACACCAGAAGCAATAGGACCGATTTTAAAAGGAGCCAATTATTCGCCACACCAGAAGCGATAGGACCGATTTTACAAGGAGCCAATTATTCGCCACACCAGAAGCGATAGGACCGATTTTACAAGGAGCCAATTATTCGCCACACCAGAAGCGATAGGACCGATTTTACAAGGAGCCGATTATTCGCCACACCAGAAGCGATAGGACCGACCATCAAATACAAGGAGCCGATTATTCGCCACACCAGAAGCGATTGGGCCGATTAACATCAAATACACAGCAGGATCGGTATCGCCACACCAGAAGCGATTGGGCCGGTTAACAACAAAGAAAAGATCCCCAAGAAGAGACAACAGCAAAGACGGAATACTCCAAGAGCGGACACAAATACAGCAGGATCGGTATCGCCACACCAGAAGCGATTGGGCCGATTAACAACAAAGAAAAGATCCCCAAGAAGAGACAACAGCAAAGACGGAATACTCCAAGAGCGGACACAAATACAGCAGGATCGGTATCGCCACACCAGAAGCGATTGGGCCAATTATTATCAAGAAACAATCAAATACACACTATCGACATACCAGAATCGATAGGGCCATCGACATACCAGAATCGATAGGGCCAATTACGAAAACACAAAACAAGAAACAAAACAAAAAACAAAAAAAGTCGGAATAATACGGATCGGAATACGAAGAATACGACAATTTACGTTCGGATCGGAATAATGCGGATCGGAATACGAAAATACGACAATTTGCTATATACCAAGCAGTAATCAGAGTTCAATTTCAGTCTGCAAGTGGGGGAGCCGACACTTCACAATTCACTTGCAACCTGAATTCGAACATCGAATTGAATGGCCGACAAAGACGCAGATAGGCAAAGAGCTGAAAGAACAAAGCGCGCACGAAGAAGAAGCCAGAGCAAGAAAGGCCGCGCAGGAAGACAACAGCAAGCGGATACCGACGTTACACCGGAACAATGGACGGAACAATGGACGGAACAATGGACGGAACAATGGAAGCAACAATGGAAGCAACAATGGAAGCAACAATGGAAGCAACAATGGAAGCAACAACAGGAGCAGCAATAACAGCGTCGAACACTGCGGCATTTGTGGTGGAAGACATGCAGCAAAACACGGCTGGGAAGATGAGAAGAATGCAAAGAAGCGACCTCGAAAATGGAAGTCAATACGGAAGTGGCACAAGGAGTTACAGCGACGAATCAAAACTGAAAGGCATACAAGGAGCCACTATCGAAATGGCCACCACCGCGTTTGATCTTTATTTCTGAGCATTTGAAGAGAGTTGGATGATTCCTTTGAAGCAGGGAAGTGTGTTTGAGGTCAATCGAACGAGGGTTTCGATCGTACTAGTCATCTTGCTTCTACAGGAATCTTCTCGCACGAATGGAATGAATGAGACGTGAATGAATGAATGAGACACGAATGAATGAATGAGACACGAATGAATGAATGAGACACGAATGAATGAGACGCGTGATCGATCGTACGAGTCATCCTGTTTCTACAGGAATGGACCAACATGAATGGAAGATGGGAATGGAAGCGGGAATGAGAGTTTACCACTTACCGGTTTCGGTTCTCCTTCTTACTAAAAATAGGGCCTCATGTACCAAATCTACAGGGCGCAAGGTAAACCCCTACAGCCCATTGGTACAAGGGCACGTGCAACACACCGGAGTATTAGCGGGCCGGTGCAATATTAGTGATTTAGTGTGTGTGTTGGAGTGTTAACAGACCGATGCACCAATTCTAGTGATCTTAGGAAAGAGTGGATTCGTCCGCTCATAATTTTAGTGTTAAGACAATGTAATAACCAATTCAAGTTAGCCAAAACGCCAATCTTCTCCTGCAAGTTTCAGACCCCTTCAAACAGGCACATTGGTGACATTGGGGAGCCAGTAGAGGTTCTGGGTGATTCGGAAGGCTTGGAAGTCCTTCCCAAAGTCGGGGGAGGGGACAGTGAAGGTTGATCCCCATTGTTCCTTGAGCCAACCTCGCACCCGGATCTGGAAGTAGTATACAACAATGGAGGAGGTGATGAGCTCCCCTAGTTCATCGGCAATTGCTCGGCGGAGGGGCATTTGCTGGAGCTGGAGCTTGGCGAGTCCATTCTGGTAGCCCTGCACAACTGGGTGATGCATGCCTAGAATGGTGGCCAGGACGGCCAGATAGCTTTCCAGTTGGGTGGTAGCTTCAGTCCAGTCGATAGGTAGGTAGGCTTTGGTCTTCTGGAGCTCCAGGGAGTCCTTCAAGGTGAGAAAGTTGCCTTTGGTGGAGATCATGGTGTCATAGGCCGCCACAGTTGCCGCAGCCTTCTGTTCCTTTTTCAAGGAGGCTGCTGATCCACTGGGGGGAGTGAAAGCCAAAGGGAGGATGCCGTCCGCCACGTCAAAGGGGTCAGTCCCATGAAAGTTGCCATCTTGGAACTTCTTGAGTGCAGCCGTGGTGACCAAGGGTGCTTGGATGAGGAACTCGGCGGCGCAGGTGGCCACTTGGCTCTAGAAGATCATGTGGGTCTTCTCGTGCTTCCCTTTCTGTGCCCAGGCTTGGTAGATGGGGGGCAGGTCGGCTTCCTCGAGCTTGCCACATAGCAGCAGCAAGCGCTGGGTGTAAAAGGGGCCCCAGGTGTTCTTGACAGTGGCTGGGGGGCGACGTTGGTCTAGGCCCTCACTGAGCTTGAGCTATTGGTTGGCTAGGGCGGTAAGGGTAGCTGCCAGCGTCGGATCTACCCCTGCTGGCTGGCCGGGTGCCGGCTGCTGCCCCGGATGGGAGGGGTGCTTCAAGCCCGGGAGGTCCCGGTATAGTACCTGATTTCGCATGTACAAGGTCAGGCCTCGCTCCCCTCGAAAGGGGGTGCCGGGTGTGGCAAAGTGGACACCTCCATCGGCGATGGTGGGGTCAGTACCTGCAGCTCGGAGGGTATTCAGTAGGGGGGTGCAGGTAAGTGCCAGGTTGAGCGTGTCGAGGTAGGGGTAGATGATGTTCAAGGCTTGGATTGGACTAAGGCCCTTGCCTAGGAGTAGGGGAACCAATTGAAAGGGGATGAAGCAGGCCTTGTATGGGGTGATGACCTCCATGTGAGGGTCATCGCCTAGCACCATGGGGATCATGTGGGAGTGGTGAGCATGCTTGATGACGTTGAGGTGGCGGTTAAGGGACAGCACCAGGGTCTCGGGCGCCTGCTTGAGTAGGGCAGCATCCACTAGCACTAGCTCTCCGGCATCGCCTTCGATGTCATCCAGGTAGCCAAAGGCCTTGCCCTTGTTGGTACTTGGCGCGGTTAAGGGCCCCGGGTACTTCCTGAGGCTGTGCACCAATCGGAGGCGCGCACTCCCAAAGGTGTCGGTCAGGAATATTCCTAGGGCTCCCACATCTTCTGGTTTGAAGAGGTCCAAGAGCCGGCCTAGGAGTATGGGGGTGGCTGTTTCCTCAGTAAAGTAGTCGTAGATGGTTTGGTAGGCCAGGTCCCGGGCAGGTCCCACTCCAAGGGGACTGGGGGTGCTCTGGTAATACTCAGTGTATGTCAGCATGCTGGAGCCGGTTATCAGAGTAGTCGGTATTGGAATCTATGGATTGTCGGCAGCTTGGTGCGGATTGTCACCAGACGGAGTAGGATCAACTGCAAGCTAGGATTGAAGAGGTATGGGAGGTGCGATGTGAGGACCAAAATCGAGCCGACTGGACGCTTGGAGGAGGAGTACGTATGGATACGTCTGGCTACTTGAAGTGAAGAGGCGCGGTCACAATCACTGGAGGTGCAGACTGGTAACCAAAATCGATTCGCAGGTGAGGCGTCCGTATCTTTGGAGCTGAAAGGGGGGTGCGGATCAGTCGGAGTTGGAGTCGTCCGTATCTTGGAGGTTCGAGGAGGTGCGGATCTGTGGACCAAAATCGATTCGACTGGACGCTTGGAGGAGGAGGAGTCCGTACGGATACGTCTGGCCGCTTGAAGGTGAAGAGGCGCGGTCACACTCACTGGAGGTGCAGACAGATAACCAAAATCGATTCGCGGATGCTTGTGCGGTGCCGGATTGAAGAGGGCGACACTTGTATCTCAATCAGGGCCGTGCTGGAGGTGCAGACAGATAACAAAAATCGATTCGCGGATGCTTGTACGTTGCCGGATTGAAGAGGGCGACGCTTGTATCTCAATCAAGGCCGTGCCTGCGGTGTGACAATAGGGAGCCGGTGATGTGTGAGTGTGGTTAAATTGCCTGCTGTACAGGTACACTAGTAGGCCAGGCTAGGGGACCAGGACAGATAGACTGCTGTACGGGTACACTAGGCAAGAAGGCTAGGGGACCAGGTCAGATAGACTGATGTACAGGTACAATAGTTTAACTATTGGACCAGGACGCGTTACCTACTTAATTCTACTACTAATCGGTTTAGGAGCAAAAGAGTGAGCTGTGGGCTTGTATTCTGCTGGGGGAATCCTCTACAGGCTTGTTAGCGCTTAGCCTGTAATTTGCAGAGATTTTCAATGCTTGCAAGATTTGCTTGCAGAATTCGATGAGCTTATTACTGTGAGATTTGTACTGTACCTACGGGGAATGTTCCATACACACCGATGTTAATGATTGCTGATACAGTGAGATCTTTCTTGTAGTACGTGCGCTGTATACTCAAGGTTGTTACCTGGTCTGCTGGTCTGTACTTCACTACCATTCCCCTCATCCCGTTTGCTACATAAATTACCAATAAGCATTTGATGAGTCATGATACATGTATTCATGGCTTGGACCGGATACTTTTGGAGTCATTACACAATAAGTCAGTTTGTGCCCTGGAATTGCACCCAAAATACCCTCATGTTTGCCATTTGAAGAGTCAAACAACAATATTTCCAGCATTCTGTGTGACAAAGTTGTTCACAATATGCATTTGATGAGTCATGATAAATGTATTCATGGCTTGGACCAGATACTTTGGGAGTCATTACCCTGGCTTGGACCAGATATTTTGGGAGTCATTACCCTATAAGTAAGTTTGTGCCCTGGAATTGCACCAAAAATACCCTCATGTTTGCCATTTGTAGAGTCAAGCAACAACATTTCCAGCATTCTGTGTGACAAAGTTGTTCCCAATATGCTTTTGATGAGTCATGATAAATGTATTCATGCCTTGGACCAGATACATTGGGAGTCATTACACAATAAGAAAGTTTCTGCCCTGGAATTGCACCCAAAATACCCTCATGTTTGCCATTTGTAGAGTCAAACCACAATATTTGTGGCATTCTGTGGGGTAAAGTTGTTCCCAATATGCATTTGATGAGTCATGATAAATTTATTCATGGCTTGGACCAGATACTTTGGGAGTCATTACCCAATAAGTCAGTTTGTGCCCTGGAATTGCACCCAAAGTACCCTCATGTTTGCCATTTGTAGGGTCAAACCACAACATTGCTGGCATTCTGTGGGGCAACATTGTTCCCAATATGCATTTGATGAGTCATGATAAATGTAATCATGGCTTGGCCCAGATACTTTGGGAGTCATTACCCTATAAATTAGTTTGTGCCCTGGAATTGCACCCACAATACCCTCATGTTTGCAATTTGGAGAGTCAAACCCCAACATTTCTGTGATTCTGTGGGGAAACATTGTTCCCAATATGCATTTGATGAGTCATGATAAATTTATTCATGTTTTGGACCAGATACTTTGGGAGTCATTACCCAATAAGTCAGTTTCTGCCCTGGAATTGCACCCAAAGTACCCTCATTTTTGCCATTTGTAGGGTCAAAGCCCAACATTTCTGGCATTCTGTGGGGCAACATTGTTCCCAATATGCATTTGATGAGTCATGATAAATGTATTCATGGCTTGGACCAGATACTTTTTGAGTCATTACCCAATAAGTCAGTTTGTGCCCTGGAATTGCACCCAAAATACCCTCATGTTTGCCATTTGTAGAGTCAAACTACAACATTTCCGGCATGCTGTGTGACAAAGTTGTTCCCAATATGCATTTGATGAGTCATGATAAATGTATTTATGGCTTGGCCCAGATACTTTGTGAGTGATTACCCAATTAGTTAGTTTGTGCCCTGGAATTGCACCCAAAATACCCTCATGTTTGCCATTTGTAGAGTCAAACTACAACATTTCCATGATTCTGCGGGGCAAAGTTGTTCCCAATATGCATTTGATGAGTCATGAAAAATGTATTCATATCTTGGACCGGATACTTTTGGAGTCATTACCCAATAAGTCAGTTTGTTCCCTGCAATTGGACCCAAAATACCCTCATGTTTACCATTTGGAGACTCAAACAACAACATTTCCGTGATTCTGTGTCATAAAGTTGTTCCCAATATGCATTTGATGAGTCATGATAAATGTACTCATGGCTTGGACCAGATACTTTGTGAGTCATTACCCAATAAGTCAGTTTGTGCCCTGGAATTCTTGCACCAAAAATACCCTCATGTTTGCCATTTTGATAGACAAACCACAACATTTCCAGCATTCTGTGGGGAAAAGTTGTTCCCAATATGCATTTCATCAGTCATGATAAATGTATTCATGGCTTGGACCGGATACTTTTGGAATCATTACCCAATAAGTCAGTTTGTGCCCTTGAATTGTTGTAGCAAAAATACCATCATGTTTTCCATTTGGATAGACAAACCACAACATTTCCAGCATTCTGTGGAGCAAAGTTGTTCCCAATATGCATTTGATGAGTAATGATAAATGTACTCATGGCTTGGACCGGATACTTTGTGAGTCATTACCCAATAAGTCAGTTTTTGCCCTGGAATTCTTGCACCAAAAATACCCTCATGTTTGCCATTTTGATAGACAAACCACAACATTTCCAGCATTCTGTGGGGAAAAGTTGTTCCCAATATGCATTTCATCAGTCATGATAAATGTACTCATGGCTTGGACCGGATACTTTGTGAGTCATTTCCCAATAAGTTAGTTTGTGCCCTTGAATTGCACCCAAAACGCCCTCATGTTTGCCATTTCGAGAGAGAAACTACAGCATTTCCGTGATTCTGTGTGACAGAGTTGTTCCCAATATGCATTTGATGAGTCATGATAAATGTATTCATGGCTTGGAAAAGATACTTTGTGAGTCATTTCCCAATAAGTCAGTTTGTTTCCTGGAGTTGAACCAAAAATACCCTCATGTTTGCCATTTGGAGAGAGAAACCCCAACATTTCCAGCATTTGGTGGGGCAAAGTTGTTCCCAATATGCATTTGATGAGTCATGATAAATGTATTCATGGCTTGGACCGGATACTTTGGGAGTCATTACCCAATAAGTTAGTTTGTGCCCTGGAATTTCACCTAAAATACCCTCATGTTTGCCATTTGTAGAGTCAAACCACAACATTTCCTTGATTGTGTGTGACAAAGTTGCTATCACGCGCTTCGTGTGTGATAGCTTCAGTAGCTAACCTACTTGTAGTAATGGATGTGAAATGCTTGTAGTTCATTGGTTGGTTGGTGGGTTAAGCAGGGCTAGAGGGGGATCCGGAACTCTGGTGGTACTACCCAGAGGCTGTTCCCTTAGTTTGCTTTGCCCACACACACCGGCGTACAGTCGGGCTTAACAGCTTGGGCGGTTAAGCCTATGGCTGTTAAACCTTTTCTGCCATTGGGCCATAAGCCACCGGGTGGGAACGGCGTGGAGAGCGTGAGCGTGAGCGCGCGCGTGAGCTTGGAGCAGAGTGAGGGAGGGAAGAGGCGCCAGGGTGCCTCAAAGAGAGCTGCCAGCAGGGGTGGAGTCCGCAGCCGGAACCCATTCCTCGGGCAGGAAGGAGTGTGTTCCATTGTTGAACATGACAGAGGCAAGATTCTTGAAGATGGGGAGGGATTGCTGATGTAAGTAGCGCATCATGCAGTCACTGTGCCATCTGGCAAGGAGCTTGATGACACTAGAGTCGCATTTGCCCTGGAGCAGGGCCATCGCCCCACCCGCGCAAATGGAGCAAGCAGAGATGGCTGCAGGGGCAATGCCAGTGGTAGGGTAGAAGGTCTGGGCATAGACCCACATGGAGGAAGTGACAGTTGCTGCGCGAACAAGGGTAAGGGCCGCATTGTCAAAGTAACTGGCAAGCGTGAGGGAGGGACCAAAGGGAGAGCTGGAAGAGCAACAGCGTCGGAGGTGAAGGACTTGGCGCGCACAGGCGGCAACGGGGCAGCATAGTGAGTCACCACTCCTGGCATGCGCCACTACTTCCCCTTTGTCTCCATTCTTCTGGGTGGTGAAGGTGAGGGTGACAGAGGTAGCAGCTTGGAGCTCATGCGCAGGGCCATCGTGGTGGACGATTTTGGAGTCAAGGTAGAAGGAGACGTTCTGTAGGTGGAAGGCTTGGTCATCCGTGGTAGTACCCGTGTACTCACCAGGGCGGAGACAGAAAAAGAAGGCGATGCAGATCATGTTTGCAATGGCCTGTCGGGTTGGGGAAAGGGGACTTGTGGTATGCAAAGTGGAGGGCATGCATCACGAGGGTGATGGGGCCCGGCTTGACCCGGGAGGGGGCCGGGTCCAGCTTGGCATAGGCCTTGAACTGGGCAGTCAGCCGGAAGTCAAGACTGCCGGTGGAGCCGGTTCGAGGGTCTTTGGACCCCAAGCGGGCGAGCGTCTGGCCCACTGACCTGATGGTGTCCGATACTGTGCGAGATCGGATGGGCTTGTGGCTACGGGAGAGGTGGCCATCATGGAGTTGTTTGGCAAAGACCTGGAGGATGGGGATTGGATCCTGAATGGACTGGAGGCGCGGGTCAAAACCTTGAGACAAACAGAATTGAACCCATTGGTCCCAATGGGCATCCTTGCGCTTGGCGTAGAGCTCAGTGACTGAGGCTCGCATGGTCTTCTGGACAGCGCTAAGGTCAGCGCGGAATGCATGGGCGGCCGAAGGTGGCATAAGGTCCAGGGCAAGTCCTGTGGGTAGGTTGTGTTAAAGTGATGGAGCAAGGCAGTGTCAGAGAGGTCAGATCGAGAGAGGAGGTCCGCTAGGTGGTTAGCGGGGCCCGGGATGTAATCCCTATGGGGGGAATAGTGAAAGAGGCGCTGGTGCAGAGACTGGAGCCGGAGGAGGTAGGCTGCAGGGCCTGTGGTGGTAGTGGCGCCTTTGCGTTGCCAATAGACAGCTGCAGTGTTGTCATAGCAGTTGTGGGTGGTGCAGGCGTGGACACAAGCTGCCTGGGCCAGAATATCATTGTGGGCAATGGAACCGGCCAGCTCAAGGTCACTGTTGGTGATGGAGCCCTCAGGATTGTCAAAGGAGACGAGCTGGGCTGAGACCCACTTGGGGAACGCATGCCACCACATGACGGGCTGCACGGCGCCCGTGGGAAGGGGGACAAAATGGATGCCCCCCATTCCAAGTCCCGAAGCATCGCAGGCGCCCAAGGTGGCAGGGAAGGTGTCTGGCACGAGTTTGGCAATGGAGGTAGGCCAGTTGGAGAGATCATTGGCAAGCCATTGGAAGTCGCGAAGGAAGCTGTGGACGCGCTTGGTGAGCTGGAGTCGCTGCCTGCCCGGTTCCTGGTGGCGGAAGGCTTCTTGGAGAATGGAGAAGAGGCCAATGGAGCCCAGAATGGCCAGCGCCATTGACCGGAGTTCCCCAAGGACTTGGTGCCATTGCCGGATGGGGACATGGCGCTGGGTGGGTGAGATGGAGTGGAGAATCTCCTGTAGGCGGGCCACTCGATGGGGAGGAAGGCGGATGGTTTTGTTGACGGAATCGATGAGCCAGCCGAGGATAACTTTCTTGGTGGTCCAAGTGGCGTCCCCTTGGAGCATTTTCTTGAGGGAAGCAGGCTCCTGCCGGAAGGGGGTGTCAGTGGCATCCAGGGGCCGGAAGACTGTGTCAAGGGATTGGAAGAGAACGCGCTTGATGGCTTGGCGTGTCCATTGGTTGCCTTGGGCAAGGCCACAGAAGTCATCCACATAGACATCCCAGTAGCGAACCGACGACTTGCTGGGAGTGATGCTACTAGGGGGGGTTAGGGGCGGCTTGGAGGCCGTAGGGGGAGGAGGAGGCGGTGTCTGGGGGGCTGGAGCGGGTGGCTCAATGGGAGGCGCGACGGGGGTGGTTTCAGATGGGAGATCCAGCCGATGGGGGGTGAGCCGGGCCTCGGCAAGTCCGGTGGCAAGAGTGGCGTTGGCCAAGTCTGCAATGGTTTCTGTAAAGGCACAGAAGTTGGGAGGACTGGATTTCCACCCCATAGGGTTGGTGAGGGGGATGCCAATGAGCGGAGCTTCCCCGGGGCAAGAGGGGAACAGGACCCCTAGCTTCATGGTGTCGTCTGGGTGCAATCGGACGCGGTAGAAGCCATCGGCAAGGTCAATCTTCGACATGTACACTGGACCAAACCTGTCGTTGGCGCAGTGCAGTTTGGTGAGGAGTCGCGGGAGTGTCCGGCCAAACTGCATGGCTTTGGCAGGGGCAAGAGGGATGGTGTCTTGGTTGATGTCCGAGTAGGTGTAATCGGATATCATTCGTGGGCGTTGTCCCTGTTGGGGGACTAAGCCAAGGGGGCTCAGTCGGAGTCCAGGAAGGTCTTGGATGAGGCTGACGGGGAGAACAGTCCATTGTTGCTTGTCCATCATATTGGCATAATCCTCGCGCAGGAAGTCAATGCCCTGGTGGGAGGATTGGTGAGGACCCCGTTGAAGGGCAGCTGCAATCCGAGGTTGGTCCCAAGAGGGCCCGGACATGGTGGCGGGGGTGCCCTCCTTGCCATAGCGGTCAAGGAGGCTCCCCGCTGGGTGGGGGATGGTGGCTACATCAGGATGGATGTTACCCCTACCTCGGATGGTGCGGATGAAGTCCCCCCAGCTAGTGCTGTTGTTGTAGACAGTGATGGCCCGGGTGATGTGCATGTCCAGCCTGTCGATGGGGTAGGGGGATGGAGGGGGGAGTGGTGCCAGGACTAGGGGCTCGGGCCTAGGCGTCGTGGTGGGGTTGACTAGGAGCTTGGGCCTAGGCAATGGGTTGGTGGGATTGACTAGGAGCTTGGGCCTAGGCAATGGGTTGACTAGGAGCTCGGGCCTAGGCAATGGGTTGGTGGGGTTGACTAGGACCTCAGGCCTAGGCAATGGGTTGGCAGTGACGAGGAGCTCGGTCCTAGGCAATGGGTTGGTGGGGATGACTAGGAGCTTGGGCCTAGGCAATGGGTTGGCAGTGACGAGGAGCTCGGGCCTAGGCAAAGACAATAGGTTTGCAGCGACTAGGAGATTGGACCTAGGCAATGTGGAAGTGGAGGTGGATGAAGGGATCGGTGATGCCGAAGCTGTAGGAGGGACTACGTCCGAGAACTGTTTCTCTACCCCCCGCGGGCTATTGCGCGGTATTTTTAAAATTCTCGACCCTATTTTTTAAATTTCCTATCTTTTTAGGTCGCGTGTCTACTAAAAAACCTCCCGCATCGCACACCTTTACTTTCGAGACAATATCTTGTCACTCCTCAAATAAAATAGCTATTTTAGGGTTAAGGATATCATATTCTTTTTGTGAGAAGCACTATTTTGTGTACAACTTATGCACGAATGACTATTTTCATCTTCTCAACTTTTCTGTTGACTGTACTGTGCACTACTAAACATATTGTACGAGGAATGTTGCAATTATCACTAAGTAGTAATGCATTTACTGTACTGACCATTTTTGCAATCGAAGTATGGTAGTAAGGAAATCTACCGTGCAAGAAAACACATCACACACAAAATAATACATTTAATTTTTTCCTTTCAACGATTCATCTTTTTGACCTCCGTCCTTTCGACCCATTCTACTGATATTTTCCTTCAAACAACTCCGCAACATCATGCCTCCTGTTATCAAAACCCCTCTTCTATTCTACTGCCGTGGTTGCTGGGATAAGAAAGGAAAAGAATCCAAGGAGTTTTTAGGATATAAATCCATTTCAAATGGTAACTTGAAATACGTCTCCACCGGCCTAAGAAAACATCTCTGGCATAGAGATACGTGCCGCAATCTTTACCATAGTCAGGGTCTAATTAAACAAAAGATCTATAACTTCTCCACCTCTATCAAAGTGCAGCCTACCTTGCCGTCTGTTCAACATTCTCCGTCAGATTTTGGGATGACTATGACACAAAATGGTCCATCTGTTTCCCCTTCCCATCTCTCCCAGCACAACACCGTTACAACTCAATCAGCCACGGGTCTTCATTCTGTTCTAAACCAACAGATTGTACATGATGTCTTTTTACCGCCAATGGATCGGAACGCCATTAAATCTTACCTGGCTGTTTCTGCTGTTCAAGATGAAGATGCATTCCCGCTGAGTAATGATATCGCCAATTCCGATGACGAGGATGACAATGACAATGACGTAAATGAAAATAATGACAACAATTCTACCAACAACATAGATTGTGGAGACAACAAAGAAGATCACACTAATGGTTCTGATGTTAACGTCGCTACTGCTCAGCCAGCCCCTCCACCACCATCTTTTCATGAAATCATTAATCTGAACAAAAGAGAGGATGTATTTCAAAGCCACACAAAACTACCGCCGCCCCATCATCTTCTTGCTGAATTGGAACTCATGAATTTAATGGCCAGACATAAATTGCCACTGAACACATTCAAATCCATTTTCCAGTGGGCAAAGAAAAGTCAAATGAGACCGGGTTTTGATTTTTGCGATGCCAAAATTAGATCTCGGAAAACAATTTTTGACAATCTCCAATCCAATCTGGGTCTCTCCGATATGAAATTTCATCCTCATATACTGAATTGGTTACCTGATAATACGCCCACTCAGGTGTATGTCCGTTCTTTTAAGGATGCCATTTATTCTCTTCTTTCTGACCAGCAGCTAATGATAGAAGAAAACCTCTCATTTCCCGACTAATCCACCCCTCTATCTCCCGACAATAATCCTGAGTTGAATCCTCATTCTGTAATCTCAGAATTGCATCACGGCTCGTGGTGGAAATCTTCTTGGAAGGAAATTTGCAATCCCAATTCGCAAGAAATTCTTGTTCCTATTATATTTTACATGGACGGCATATCTTTGGATGCGCATGGACGACTTACGTTAACACTATTGAACATGACACTCGGTATCTTTAATGTTGAGACCCGTTCTTGACCTGAAGCATGGACAACTATTTACTTCCATCCCGACCCTGAATGGGAGTCAACCAGACACTCTCGTCCTGCCACTTCGAAGGAAAAAATTCAGAATCTTCACAATGGTTTGGAAGTAGCGTTTCGTTCCTTCAAAGCCGCGTGTAACGAAGACGGTGGTATCGAATGGAATTATCTTCCGTACGCAAATCAACAGTGGAAGGTAAAAATGAAATTTGCCATTGCCTATTGTTAATTTCCTTTTGAAACTGGCTGTTGAGCTGATTCAATCCAAAGGCAAAGAAGAGCAACAGGAGCTGTGGCTGCAGGCCGGTTGAAGTGCCGGTCTGTTTGTGGTCTAATATTTCTCTGATATCCACTACGATTGAACGCTAGTCCAATCAGATCTATTCTAACTACCGGTGGGCTCAGTCAGTTAGATCTTAGGCTTGTAGTTCTACAGTGGGAAGCATGGCTACCGATGCAAGGTTTAAGGTTGAATAATCAAATAATCTAAAAGTATGAGAGATAGAGAGATGATCCTTGCTGGAGAGCAAGTATCTCTTCTAAGGGCCGGTGCTGCCGCTAATACAGCACGCGAATGTACGTGTTGCCGCTAATACAGCACGTATTTTGTACAGCAGAAGACAGGTTCGTGAGCAGAGCTTCAAACCTCTGCTGTCTTTTCTTGAAAACAGCACACTTAACAAGAGATTGCATGTGCGAACCTCTAGTGTGTGTTCTTTCTTCGAGTACTGAGTATCGAACATGCCAGATGCCAGTATCTGGCACGTGTTCTTTCTTCGGTCTCTAAGTATCGAATAATTTGATCGTACGAGTGACGATCATTTTGGCTCGCAAGACTGAGCCATTTGGTCAATAATGAGATGCTTGGCTCGCAAGATCGAGCCATTTGGTCATAAAATGAGATATTCCGCTCACAGATTGAGCCATTTGGTCCATAACGTTAAACATTATGATTCGCGTGCAACCAAGTTGGAATGACTGTTGTAAGAATGACTGTCGTTTGATCACTAAGTATCAAATTTGGGTGTCAGAATGACGATTGCACCTCTAGTTCGATCGTATTCCAATCTCACATAGAGAAAGAGGTAACCTTCGAGTCTCATTATTCCAAACGCTAAAGGTGCACTTCGATTCGTATGATCGTATCATCCCATCTGCAGTACTGTAAGTTACGTAGGAATGTACGTACGCAATTTAGAGTACTGTCGTTTTCGCGTACGTGCAAAAGGAATTTAATATGCCCCATCTTCTCGCAAGTGATAAAGCACAAGCATTATCTCTGTGAGAAGAACAAACAAAATTCTCTGAGTACGTATGTGAGGAACATGTAATATGCCCCATCTGCTTAGAAAGGAAGAAACCTTTATCACAGGAAGAGTACCAAAGGAGAAGGATGCCCCATGATTGGGCATGGATTTGCATAGACCAAGATGCCCCATGATTAGGCATCAATTTTGCATAGTGTAAGATGTCCCATAATTGGACATCAACTAATTGTAGATGTTGGATCAATTGTAGATTGTGGATCAATCGGAGGTTAGATCGGATCGAGGATCATAGGTGTGGTTGGAGCGTAGATTGATCTTAGATTGATCTTAGATTGATCGTAGATCAAATCATAGATCATATCGTAGATCAAATTGTAGATCAAATTGTAGATCACATCGTAGATCAAATAGTAGCAATCAAATCGTAGGATGCGAGATAACCATAACAGAATGCTTGGAGAAGGAAGTCGTAGATGACGAATGGGCATGATCAAGATTTGAGCCTTGCAAAGAGTCACGATGGCTGTCTAATTCGACTGAGTAACAAATCAGAGACGATTGACTGACGGTCGAATCGTGGGGATTGATTGCTCAAAACTAGACATCAACTGTGACTATAGATATATTCGTAGAGCGAAGCGTGGATTGATCTTGGGTTGATCGTAGATTGATCGTAGATTGACCATAGATCAAATCGTAGAGCAAATTGTATAACACCGCGTAGATCGTGGATTGACCATAGGTCAAATTGTAGTGAAACATACGATTCGTTTGATCGGAGAGCGAATAACTTGATCAAATCGTGATATACCAGGTGAAACATACGATTCGTTTGATCGGAGAGCGAATAACTTGATCAAATCGTGATATACCAGTTGATCACATGAAGCGGGGAATCAAATCACCTAATCGTAGCGAACATAAACATTCCTTCTGTTCCACCTGCAACAAAGAATTGGTCGCCTGCCAATTTTCATTGTTTTCCCGGCACTGATCTAAACGATATCAATAAGAACTTCAAAAACAACTCTCATCATAACATCAGGACGAATGTATTTCATGATTTATGCTTTGGTACTAATCAGAACAACATTCATTTTGCAACTCCCGATGAATGTTTGCACATGCACAAGCTTGGTACTGCCAAACAAATGCGTCCCACTCTATGGCTCTCAAAGTCTACAGTAGTACATGGTAGTACCGTAAAGTATTTGTGAGGAGTCCACAATGCTTATGAATTCTTTTCACCTTGCCCACCAGAGGGTATTTTTGGTCCAGTCCAAGCCAGGAATACATTGATCATGACTCATCAAATGCATATTGGGAACAACTTTGTCACACAGAATGCCCAAAATGTTGTGGTTTGACTCTACAAATGGCACACATGAGGGTATTTTTGGTGCAATTCCAGGGCACAAACTGACTTATTGGGTAATGACTCAAAAAGTATCTGGTCCAAACCATGAATACATTTATCATGACTCATCAAATGCATATTAGGAACAACTTTGTCACACAGAATCACGGAATTGTTGTGGTTTGACACTACAAATGGCAAACATGAGGGTATTTTGGGTGCAATTCCAGGGCACAATCTGACTTATTGTGTAATGACTCCAAAAGTAACCGGTCCAAGCCATGAATACATTAATCATGACTCATCAAATGCATATTGGGAACAACTTTGTCACACAGAATTACAGAAATATTGGGGTTTCTCTCTCCAAATGGCAAACATGAGGGTATTTTGGGTGCAATTCCAGGGCAGAAACTGACTTATTGGGTAATGACTCCCAAAGTATCTGGTCCAAGCCATAAATACATTTATCATGACTCATCAAATACATATTGAGAACAACTTTGTCACACAGAATTACAGAAATATTGGGGTTTCTCTCTCCAAATGGCAAACATGAGGGTATTTTTGGTGCAATTCCAGGGCACAAACTAACTTATTGGGTAATGGCTCCCAAAGTATCTGGTCCAAGCCATGAACACATTTATCATGACTCATCAAATGCATATTGGGAACAACTTTGTCACACAGAATACCGGAAATGTTGTGGTTTGACTCTCCAAATGGAAAACATGGGGGTATTTTTGGTGCAATTCCAGGGCACAAACTAACTTATTGGGTAATGACTCAAAAAGTATCTGGTCCAAGCGATGAATACACTCATCATGACTCATCAAATGCATATTGGGAACAACTTTGTCACACAGAATGCCCAAAATATTGTGGTTTGACTCTACAAATGGCAAACATGAGGGTATTTTGGGTGAAATTCCAGAGCACAAACTGACTTATTGGGTAATGACTCAAAAAGTATCTGGTTCAAGCCATGAATACATTCATCATGACCCATCAAATGCATATTGGGAACAACTTTGTCATACAGAATGCCCAAAATGTTGTGGTTTCTCTCTCCAAATGGCAAACATGAGGGTATTTTTGGTGCAATTCCAGGGCAGAAACTGAGTTATTGTGTAATGACTCCCAAAGTATCTGGTCCAAGCCATAAATACATTTATCATGACTCATCAAATACATATTGAGAACAACTTTGTCACACAGAATTACAGAAATGTTGGGGTTTCTCTCTCCAAATGGCAAACATGAGGGTATTTTTGGTGCAATTCCAGGGCACAAACTAACTTATTGGGTAATGGCTCCCAAAGTATCTGGTCCAAGCCATGAACACATTTATCATGACTCATCAAATGCATATTGGGAACAACTCTGTCACACAGAATACCGGAAATGTTGTGGTTTGACTCTCCAAATGGAAAACATGGGGGTATTTTTGGTGCAATTCCAGGGCACAAACTAACTTATTGGGTAATGACTCAAAAAGTATCTGGTCCAAGCGATGAATACACTCATCATGACTCATCAAATGCATATTGGGAACAACTTTGTCACACAGAATGCCCAAAATATTGTGGTTTGACTCTACAAATGGCAAACATGAGGGTATTTTGGGTGAAATTCCAGAGCACAAACTGACTTATTGGGTAATGACTCAAAAAGTATCTGGTTCAAGCCATGAATACATTAATCATGACCCATCAAATGCATATTGGGAACAACTTTGTCATACAAAATGCCCAAAATATTGTGGTTTGACTCTCCAAATGGCAAACATGGGGGTATTTTTGGTGCAATTCCAGGGCAGAAACTGACTTATTGGGCAATGACTCCAAAAATATTCAGTCCAAGCCATGAATACATTTATCATGACTCATCAAATGCATATTGGGAACAACTTTGTCACACAGAATCACGGAAATGTTGGGGTTTCTCTCTCCAAATGGCAAATATTAGGGTATTTTGGGTGCAATTCCAGGGCACAAACTGACTTATTGGGTAATGACTCAAAAAGTATCTGGTCCAAACCATGAATACATTCATCATGATTCATCAAATGCATATTGGGAACAACTTTGTCACACAGAATCATGGAATTGTTGTTGTTTGACTCTACAAATGACAAACATGGGGGTATTTTTGGTGAAATTCCAGGGCACAAACTAACTTATTGGGTAATGACTCAAAAAGTATCTGGTCCAAGCCATGAATACATTTATCATGACTCATCAAATGCATATTGGGAACAACTTTGTCACACAGAATGCCCAAAATGTTGTGGTTTGACTCTCCAAATGGCACAAATGAGGGTATTTTTGGTGCAATTCCAGGGCACAAACTAACTTATTGGGTAATGACTCAAAAAGTATCCAGTCCAAGCCATGAATACATTCATCATGAACCATCAAATACACATTGGGAACAACTTTGTCACACAGAATGCCCAAAATGTTGTGGTTTGACTCTTCAAATGGCAAACATGGGGGTATTTTTGGTGCAATTTCAGGGCACAAACTTACTTATTGGGTAATGACTGCAAAAGTATCTGGTCCAAGCCATGAATACATTTATCAGGACTCATCAAATGCATATTGGGAACAACTTTGTCACACAGATTTCTGGAAATGTTGTGGTTTGACTCTTCAAATGGCAAACATGAGGGTATTTTTGATGCAATTCCAGGGCACAAACAGTCTCATTTTGTACTGACTACCAAAGTTTTTGTACCAGGACATGAATGCATATCACATGACTTACGAAATGCATGTTGGGAACAACTTTTAAATGCATATTGGGAACAACTTTGCCACACACAGTACAGAAAATGTTGTGGTTTGTAGATACAAATGGCACACAAGACAGTACGGTATGTTAGGTGCAGTCTACGAGATTCTACATGTGACTAGAGGATTGAAATACATAACCTTAGTGTTATCAAAAGTTTCCCTTCTAAAAAAATTATGGCGCGGGAGGGCTGGCTGGCACAGGTACGTGATCTACTTCTACAAATATATAAGGGCGCGCCCAAGCCAGACAACACACAGAAGAAGTTAGGGCAAACATCATAGTACAGAACCCACAGAAAAACTCTACACACAAAACATCGTACACATACTACATGAAACAATGTACACACACACACACACGACACGCACAACACAACACAAAACACCGTACACAACCCGACAAAATTATTAGTACACACACAAAACCACACAAAAAGAAACACATGATTCTTGATCGACACCATATTCAGAAAATAAAATAAAAAATATGAATGCTATCAGAAAGACACGACGAAGCAAAAAATTCGAGGGGAAGACCCTTCGAAACAACAAAACCATCCGGCCCGGTGATCATCAAAATACAGGGGACAACAACGGTAAGAAAAAAAGAGTGAAAACAAACACGGCAATTACTAACAAAGTGTGTAACAGTAATACCACAACTATGAACACAACAAAGGGCAACAGTAAAAAAATGGTACCAACAACACAATTTCTACTACTACAAACATGGAAGAACAAAACACCATCAACTAGAGTAACAAACCAGCACTGAGCATTACCAACACAACCACCACTACAGTAATGAACAAACAGAAAGAAGGAACAAAAACCAATGTGGTAGAGAAAACATCCAACGGAGAATGCTGCGATTTAGAGGATGTTGCGGAACGTGTCATGAAAAAAATCCAATATGACAAATTGGCACAGGAACTGGCAAAACACTTACGGCAACAAGAGAGGGAACCACATATAGGGGTGGGAAAGGTTGTAATGGTACATAAACAAATGGAGGCAACCATGCAGGGAGAGGGGACTTATAATGCCGGCGACACAAGAGAACGAGCAGTAAGTACAATTACAGACGAATATGGGCTTATAACAGACAACGATATGCTTAGGGCTTTGAGTAATATGACTGAAACACTGGACAAGCAGCTAAGAGATTACATCAAAAAACATTGGTACCACAACATGAAGTTCCCTATGGATGACAAGGTAACGGTGCATGTAATACAAAAAGCTGTTAAAGCAAATGCGGTTATGAAGCCACAAAATATTCCAACGGCGTCATTCGCTCTCTTTTATAGGAAACGAGTAGGGACAGTACTGACTGCATTGAGGCACAACTCACAAACATTAGCGAGAAAAAAGTGGATAGGTAAATACAGGTGGGATAATTGGTTGTTGAAATTAGGAATTTTAGAATCTATTTTTGGTCCGACAACACTAACATGCTGCCCGTTGATACTGATGATACTTCCGTACAGACAATTACAGAAAAGGTCGAGTCCCTATAACATTCCCTGGTACTGTTTGAGTTATTGAAGACACAGAATATGAGGACACAGGTATTTTAAACCCTCAATACAGAAAATACAATGACGCGGAAAATGAAGATTTTTATTATTTTGTTACAAGAATCATGTCGGCAATCAATCCGACAAAATCCAATTTCAAACAACGGAAGGAAAGGCACTTGCTGAGTGATATATTTTCTATAGCAGATGAAGCATTTGCATTGATAGTGATCTACAATGAGCATCATGTATGGGTGAACCAGCAGCGGCGAAAGGGTGATGCCACAATTCCGCAACCAAAAAAATTCTGTGATTCAGACAGTGGAAGCAGAAATGGATGGACGGAGGAAGGACAAGAGTTGTTCAGTGACTTGTGCGACGAAATTGGCGAGATGCGAAAACACCCAGAAACAGGAAGGAAATTGGAAGAAATGATGAGGGAGAGATTTAGGAACGAAAGTTCAACAGATTACACCAACAATAAGCATGGCGATGCAAATATTACTAGTAGCAGCTTCACTAATTGTAGTGGACCAAAAAAGAAAAAGAAAAGAAATGTCTATATTGATCCGGCAATAACAGCATCGATGAATGCAAGTTTATCTATTGGTGAACTAATGTAGAAAATAACAGTGCATACATAATACAAAACTACTACTAATCTGGAACTTAATATTGAGAATATTAGAAATTATGGAGGATTCGTAATACGTTGCAATAGGAATAAATCAAGCATAATAGAATCTACATTTTAAAAAGGGAATGTTGTAGTCGAGAAATAGAATTCACAATTAGGAGAGCAGAATCGAATTGTTATTTGGGAGATTAATATTTTGGAATTAATACTGAGTCAAGATTTCTTTGTTATTCGTGAAAAGAAGTAAGTGTTGTTCGTACGGAATAAAAATTGGGTTCTGCTAGAGACTGAAATAAATTATTTTTTTTTCGAGAGTAGAGTAATGTGCATCACGCGCACAGAAATAGTGCTGAGTTTACGTATACCCCAGTACAAGCGTCGGGAATTTCAGGGTTTCCAGAAATATTGCCGTGTTAAATTCACGCACAAAATTTGTGCGCGAGAAGTAAATTCAAACCCCGCGAAACAGTTCTCGGACGTAGGGACTCGGACGTAGGCCGTGGGGAGGGGGGACTTGGGAGGGGGGGGGGGGGGGGTCTTGGAACCTGTAGAAAGTTTGGGAGGCACATACAAGGCGAGAGGGGTACATGCGCGCGCGTGCGGTTTGTGCTTACCTAATTCATGTGTGATTCGTAAGTGCATAGATGGAGGCGTAGGTAGTCGTCGTGAGGCAGGCATAGATGGGGGGGTAGATAGTCGTCGTGAGGAAGGCAGGGCCCCCCTTGGTGATTGAGAGGGCAGGGTCAACGCGCCAAAGGGGCGCTTGCCATTCGGTCAGACACCAAAGGCGGCTTGGCACCAAGTCCAGACTTGGTCCTGTTCACTGCTGGTGATGGCACCATGGTCATGGATGTTCCTGCAGTTGGTGTACCAGGTTCCTTGAAGGTGATAGGAATGGCACCTGTCTCTGCCATCTGGGCGGGACAAGGGAAGGTTACCTTTGTCTTTCATGGTAGCTATGACTTCCCTCAGCTGGGCGCGTTGAACTTTGTTGGCTACCCCCGCCGTTTGTAGCCAGGGATCCAGGCTGGTGTTGGACACCCGGGCACCCCCGGCGGAGCCTTGGTTGGGGCTGGGGGTAGTCTTGCCGGGCTTGGTGGGGCCTGCAGTAGGGCTTGCAGCAGGGGCAGCCACGGCGGCTACGCGACGCAGGTGCCTCAGAGCCGGCACATTGGTGACATTGGGGAGCCAGTAGAGGTTCTGGGTGATTCGGAAGGCTTGGAAGTCCTTCCCAAAGTCGGGGGAGGGGACAGTGAAGGTTGATCCCCATTGTTCCTTGAGCCAACCCCGCACCCGGATTTGGAAGTAGTATACAACAATGGAGGGGGTGATGAGCTCCCCCAGTTCATCGGCAATTGCTTGGCGGAGGGGCATTTGCTGGAGCTTGAGCTTGGCGAGTCCATTCTGGTAGCCCTGCACAACTGGGTGATGCATGCCTAGAATGGTGGCCAGGACGGCCAGATAGCTTTCCAGTTGGGTGGTAGCTTCAGTCCAGTCAATGGGTAGGTAGGCTTTGGTCTTCTGGAGCTCCAGGGAGTCCTTCAAGGTGAGAAAGTTGCCTTTGGTGGAGATCATGGTGTCATAGGCCGCCACAGTGGCTGCAGCTTCCTGTTCCCTTTTCAAGGAGGCTGCTGATCCACTGGGGGGAGTGAAAGCCAAAGGGAGGATGCCGTCCGCCACGTCAAAGGGGTCAGTCCCATGAAAGTTGCCATCTTGGAACTTCTTGAGTGCCGCCATGGTGACCAAGGGTGCTTGGATGAGGAACTCGGCGGCGCAGGTGGCCACTTGGCTCTGGAAGATCATGTGGGTCTTCTCGTGCTTCCCTTTCTGTGCCCAGGCTTGGTAGATGGGGGGCAGGTCGGCTTCCTCGAGCTTGCCACATAGCAGCAGCAAGCGCTGGGTGTAAAAGGGGCCCCAGGTGTTCTTGACAGTGGCTGGGGGGCGACGTTGGTCAAGGCCCTCACTGAGCTTGAGCTGTTGGTTGGCAAGGGCGGTAAGGGTAGCTGCCAGCATTGGATCTACCCCTGCTGGCTGGCCGGGTGCCGGCTGCTGCCCCGGATGGGAGGGGTGCTTCAAGCCCGGGAGGTCCCGGTATAGTACCTGATTTCGCATGTACAAGGTCAGGCCTCGCTCCCCTCGAAAGGGGGTGCCGGGTGTGGCAAAGTGGACACCTCCATCGGCGATGGTGGGGTCAGTACCTGCAGCTTGGAGGGTATTCAGTAGGGGGGTGCAGGTGAGTCCCAGGTTGAGCGTGTCGAGGTAGGGGTAGATGATGTTCAAGGCTTGGATTGGACTAAGGCCCTTGCCTAGGAGTAGGGGAACCAATTGAAAGGGGATGAAGCAGGCCTTGTATGGGGTGATGACCTCCATGTGAGGGTCATCGCCTAGCACCATGGGGATCATGTGGGAGTGGTGAGCATGCTTGATGACGTCAAGGTGGCGGTCTAGGGACAGCACCAGGGTCTCGGGCGCCTGTTCGAGTAGGGCAGCATCCACTAGCACTAGCTCTCCGGCATCGCCTTCTATGTCATCCAGGTAGCCAAAGGCCTTGCCCTTGTTGGTACTTGGCGCGGTTAAGGGCCCCGGGTACTTCCTGAGGCCGTGCACCAGTCGGAGTCGAGCCCTTCCAAAGGTGTTGGTCAGGAATATTTCTAGGGCTCCCACAGCTTCTGGTTCGAAGAGATCCAAGAGCCGGCCTAGGAGTATGGGGGTGGCTGTTTCCTCAGTAAAGTAGTCGTAGATGGTTTGGTAGGCCAGGTCCCGGGCAGGTCCCACTCCAAGGGGACTGGGGGTGCTCTGGTAATACTCAGTGTATGTCAGCATGCTGGAGCCAGTTATCAGCGTAGTCGGTATTGGAATCTATGGATTGTCGGCAGCTTGGTGCGGATTGTCGTCGGTATCTTGGGGTCACAAGAGAGCACTGGAGGTGCGGTGTCACAGGAAATCAACTGGAGGTGCGGTGCGGATCTGTGGAGACCAAATAGAGTCGACTGGATGCTTGGAGGTGCAGACTGTCGGAGTTATCTTAAGAATCTGCTACCAAGTCAACTGGACGCTTGGAGGTGCAGCCCGTTGGAGAAGTCGGTATCTTAGGGATCTGCTAACTGATTGGAGGCGCGTATTAGGAGGAAGCGACTGGGGGTGCACTTGGTCGAGTCGATCGACTGGACGCTTGGAGGTGCAGCCGGTCAGAGAAGTGCGGTGTCGATTGGCCACTTGGAGGTGCGGGTTGTCGGAGTAGTCCTCGGAGGGGTGTCGATTGGCCGCTGGTGTCACAATCAACTAAAGGTGCGAGGAGCCTGGGATGGAGGTGCCTGATGGTAGTGCGGGTCGGTCGTTGATGTGTCACAAGAATCAACTGGAGGTGCGGACCGGTGACCGAATCGATTGCGGGCTCTCTTAGGTAATCGAGGCCGGGCCTGCTGTAAACAATAGGGAGCCTTTGATGGGTGAGTAGTATGGTTAGAGATTGACTGCTGTACGGGTACACTAGGCAATACTAGGGGACCAGGACAGGTAGACTGCTGTAGAGGTACACTAAGCAAGGCTAGGGGACCCGGACAGATAGGCTTGTCGTACGGGTACAATAGGATGGCTATTGGACCAGGACGTGTTACCTATTTAATTCTACTACTAATCGGTTTAGGAGCAAAAGAGTGAGCTGTGGGCTTGTATTCTGCTAGGGGAATCCTCTACACGCTTGTTAGCGCTAGCCTGTACTTTGCAGAGATTTTTGATGCTTGCAAGATCAGCTTGCAGAAATCGATGCTAGCAGAATTTGTGTAAGATTCTTACTGTACCTACGGGGAACGTTCCGTACTGATGTTGCTGATTGCTGATACAGTGAGATCTTTCTCAAAGTACGTGCGCTGTATACTCAAGGTGGTTCCCCGGCTGGTCTATCAGTGAGATCTTTCTCGAAGTACCTGCGCTGTATACTCAAGGTGGTTCCCCGGCTGGTCTGTACTTCACTACCATTCCCCTCATCCGGTTTGCTACATCAATTCCAAATATGTATTTGATGAGTCATGATAAATGAATTCATGGCTTGGACCAGATACTTTGTGAGTCATTTCCCAATAAGTCAATTTCTGCCCTGGAATTGCACCAAAATTACCCTAATGTTTGCCATTTGTATAGTTAAGTCACAAGATTTCCGCAATTCTGTGTGACAAAGTTGTTCCCAAAATGCATTTGATGAGTCATGATAAATGTATTCATGGCTTGGACCAGATACTTTGGGAGTCATTACCCAATAAGTCAGTTTGTGCCCTGGAATTGCACCCAAAGTACCCTCATGTTTGCCATTTGAAGAGTCAAACAACAATATTTCCAGCATTCTGTGTGACAAAGTTGTTCCCAATATGCATTTGATGAGTCATGATAAATGTATTCATGGCTTGGACCAGATACTTTGGGAGTCATTACCCAATAGGTTAGTTTGTGCCCTGGAATTGCACCAAAAATACCCTCATGTTTGCCATTTGGAGAGTCAAACAACAACATTTCCGTGATTCTGTGTGACAAAGTTGTTCCCAATATGCATTTGATGAGTCATGATAAATGTATTCATGGCTTGGACCAGATAGTTTGGGAGTCATTACCCTATAAGCTAGTTGGTGCCCTGGAATTTCACCAAAAGTACCCTCGTGTTTGCCATTTGGAGAGTCAAACCACAACATTTCTGGCATTCTGTGGGGCAAAGTTGTTCCCAATATGCATTTGATGAGTCATGATAAATGTATTCATGCTATCACGCGCTACGTTTCTTATAGCTTCAGTAGCTAACCTACTTGTAGTAATGGATGTGAAATGCTTGTAGTTCATTGGTGGGTTGGTGGGTTAAGCAGTGCTAGAGGTTTGTTTTGCCCACACACACCGTTGTACAGGCGGGCTTAACAGCTTGGGTGGTTAAGCCTCTGGCTGTTAAGCCTTTTCTGCGGGCGGGCGTGGCGAGCTATTTATTCATTCTACTACTAATCGGTTTAGGAGCAAAAGAGTGAGCTGTGGGCTTGTATTCTGCTGGGTGAATCCTCTACAGGCTTGTTGGCGCTTAGCCTGTATTTGCAGGGATTTGCTTGCGCTTAGCCTGTATTTGCAGGGATTTTGCTTGCAGAATGCGATGCTTGCAGAATTCGCGAGCGTAAGATTTGTACTGTACCTACAGGGAACGTTCCGGGATATGGTACGCACCAATGTTGCTGATTGCTGATACAGTGAGATCTTTCTCGAAGTACGTGCGCTGTATACTCAAGGTGGTTCCCCGGTCTGCCGGTCTGTACTTCACTACCATTCCCCTCATCCGGTTTGCTACATCAATCTTGGGCCAGATACTTTGCGAGTCATTACCCAATAAGTCAATTTCTGCCCTGGAATTGCACCCAAAATACCCTCATGTTTGCCATTTGGAGAGTCGAACAACAACATTTCCGGCATTCTGTGTGACAGAGTTGTTCCCAATATGCATTTGATGAGTCATGATAAATGTATTCATGGCTTGGACCAGATGCTTTTTGAGTCATTACCCAATAAGTCAGTTTGTGCCCTGGAATTGCACCCAAAATACCCTAATGTTTGCCATTTGTAGAGTCAAACCACAACATTTCCATGATTCTGTGTGACAAAGTTGGTCCCAATATGCATTTGATGAGTCATGATAAATGTATTCCTGGCTTGGACTGGACCAAAAATACCCTCTGGTGGGCAAGTTGAAAAGAATTGGTAAGCATTGTGAACTCCTCACAAATACTGTACGGTACTACCATGTACTACTGTAGACTTTGAGAGCCATAGAGTGGGACGCAATTTCACTACCAGAAATTATCTAGGACAAAAACCGTGTAGAAATCTATTCGCATAGAAACCTACGCCAATTCAATACTAGTATGTATTTAGTACATAAACCGTGTAGAAATCTATTCGCGTAGATACCTACGCTGATTCAATACTAGTATCTATTTAGTACAAAAACCATGTAGAAATCTACTCGCGTAGAAGCCTACGCCGATTCAATACTAGTATCTATTTAGTACAAAACCGTGTAGAAATCTACTCGCGTAGAAACCTACGCCGATTCAATACTAGTATGTATCTAGTACAAAAAGAGTGTAGAAATCTACAGGTGTAGAAACCTACGCCAACTCAATACTAGTATGTATCTAGTACAAAAAGCGTGTACGAATCTACTGGCGTAGGAACCTACGCCAATTCAATACTAGTATGTATCTAGTACCAAAAATGTGTAGAAATCTACTCTTGTAGAAACCTACGCGGATTCAATACTAGTATGTATCTAGTACAAAAAGCGTGTACGAATCTACAGGCGTAGAAACCTACGCCAATTCAATACTAGTATGTATCTAATACAAAAATCGTGTAGAAATCTACTCTTGTAGAAACCTACGCGGATTCAATACTAGTATGTATCTAGTACAAAAAGCGTGTACGAATGAAAAGAATTCACCGTGTAACGCGTATTCGTACAAAAGTCATAAGGGCAATAACCTTATCCCTAAGGTTATTCCTGAGTGAATGATTTCGGCAACGGCTATCATGTGGATTAACTCTTAGCGAGAGTTTCCCCATCAGCTCACTCTTTGAAGAATTAACAACTCTAAAACACTATCATGCCCTAAAATCTACGTACATCCTAGTACTAATTCTACATGATAAGGTACAATCACATGTGATATTCCAATGAGAATATCACGGTGAATTATACAGTAATACGGTAACACAAAAGACTGAACGAAGATGGTTTGCGTGTGTTTTGTGTCTTATTTACGTGTGCTTTGTATGCTTAGAATTACATGAGAATATGCAGTAATTTGACGACAACGAGTAATTAACCTATCGATCAACAAAGATGATCGAAATGTAACAACGATTGTTCTACTCACTAAATCAATCGTTCGAAAGGACGATTGCGTTTGTTTTTGTTACGACACACTTTCTTTAGTTTATCAGACCCACAGCATCTACGGGCTGTGGCCAGCATCCTACAATGCTGAGGACGGCGTTTCAAAGAAACGCAGTTGAGCTCGAAGACCAATCCGGATTAGCCTGATCAGCAACCGGCATCAACCCTCAAGGATGTAAAAGGGGCAGTTGCTTGTGGAGCCCTGGAATAGACCAACACCAGGGCGGTCTCCCTGAAAGAAGAGACCAAAGAACCGAACCAAGATGGTAGGCTCCATCGGGTTTCGAGATCCAGCAACAAGCAAGGGAAAAAGGGCTGGACGACTCAGATGAAAGAGTCGCCCAGGTTGGCATCAGTTGAAAGGAATCAATATCCAATCCAAGAACACTGATCTTTCACTGAAAACAAGAACGACGTGAGCCAGAAGATCATTGAGCCTCAAGTATTCTGTGTCAGAACAGATTGCAAAGAGCATCTGCAGATTGCGAAGAGCATCTGCCCGCATGAAAAATGAAAAATCCAAAGATATGGAAACGAGAACACCAAATCTCGAAGATCGAAAGATCTCAAAGATCCAAAAGGAAAAAGAGAACACTAAATTCTCAGGAAACAATCTTTCATCACAGAAATACAGAATGAGCAAATCCCGAGACCGGAAAGAAATGCTCACAATCTTGAATTGCAACAAAAGCAAAAGCTCACACAAACCGGAACAAAAACTCGATCCGAACCAGTACACAAACAGATAAGCAAAGCACACTCGACAGTCACCAACGTTTAAACCACCCATCTCACATCCAATCCTTCGATTCGATTACATTCTCTTTTCACATACCACCTTCGATTAAATATTCGATTGCATCGATCTCACATCCAATCCTTCGATCCGATAACGAATATCGTCCTCGAACCGAATATTTCGAAACTTCAAACATTTGAAACCTTGTCCCCACCATGGCACGAACTAGAGCCAGCGAATCCATTGAGGAAGAAAAAATGGAAGTGGATCCACAAGATTCTGATGAAAACAATGGAGGAGGTAGGGGAGATAACGATGAATTTGAAGATAGAATCATGCAAGTAATGGAAAGGGCCCTCGTTGACCCAGAAATGAACTCAACTATGAAGAGAATCATCGACCAAGAAGTCAAGAAAAGGATTAGAGCGATAAGGGATGCCGAAAGTAGGGGTGAGAATCCAGATGATGAGAATAGTGACGATGAAGGGGGAAACCAACAAGACGCCGATGCAAGGGCTGATCGACTCGCAAGGAGGTCGTCCCAACCCAGAATAAAAATCAGGGGATTCAACAACGGGAGATTCCTGAGCCCAGAACAGCTCGCTTTCAGAAGCAGCTTGATGGACTTTGGTATCAACTATGAATCAGCCAAAGAAATTATGAGGGGAGGGATGTCAAATATTCGTGAAATTACAGACCTCAACAAGGAAAGCATCAAATCATTCATGCATGGATTGAAATCTATCAGTCCGGAGTGTCCTAATCCAAAAAGCATTCACTATGGCAACAGACTATCATCGAGGCTCCTCACATGGGCAAGTTGGGCTCGATATCAACCATTGATTGGAGTCAAGCCAAGGGCCATTGACTGGAAAGCAAACCCAAACAACCTGGAGCTGCAACAATTCAGAATCAAGATGATGGAGTCAAGTGTAAAATCACACAAAAAAGCAACCCCACCCAAGCTGAAGGATCTTACAAAATTCAGAGAATGGGAAGAAGGTTTTTGCCAAAACTTGAGATACAGATTCAACTCTGAAGGTTTCCCAATCTTGTATGTCATAAGACCCCAAGAGAAGGAAGACGTCACTGATGAAGCCAGGTCTGGAACAGTAGGGCAAAGTCCAACAGATACCTATCCAACTTGGAGTGATTACAATGAAAGGTGTGGTGTTTTGTCAGGTCACCAGTATGATGAAGACAACAACGTCGTCTGGAGGTTGATATGTGATGCAACAAGAAAAGGGCCTGGTTGGGAGTATGTGGCACATTTCCAAAATACTGAACTGAACTCAGGAAACGCTAGAAATGCTTTCATTTCATTGATGCAGCATGCTTACACTGATACCAATATCACTATGGTTCTGAACAAAACCTACCAGGAAATGAAAGAATCACATTACACTGGCGACACTAAGAATTATGATTGGAACAAACACAAGAGGAATTGGACTGCTTTCCATGGAACAATCCTGAGATTTGAGAAGAACCACAATGAAAGGAGATTTGTTTGGGACTTTATCAATTCAATCAGTGATGAGCGACTTGATGCTGCCAAAGCCAATGCAATTGATGAGAGCAAAGACTACCGGGACAATTTCAATGAATGCCTTATCCTATTCACCAATCGACTTGGATTGAAGAAGCTTGCAAATGGGAAGCTTAGCTTAAAAGAGGTTCCAGAAGTGTGTATTCTGTGGGCACGACAAGCAATAAGAAGCAGAAAACAACTGGAACGTTTACAGGAAAAGTTGAGTGCAAGCCCTATTCAACAAGCGTTTATGAAACAATGTCAAAAGAACAGCGTCAGGAGCTTGACCAGATGAGACAGGCAAAGAAGAAGAGAAATCTCAAGGCTGCTGAGACCAAAAAGGCAAAAGATGATGAAAAGGAAGGCGCAGGTGATAGCTTTGGATCAAAATCTAAGAAATGACATCATAACCGGACACTAGAAAACAAATGGTTAGAAATGGTGAGCCGGTCATTATATAAGATGAATTCCTCTAGATTTTGATGATGGAGAAAATGAAGAAGGATACTGTGAGTTAGACTCACATGCAGACACCACTGCGGCTGGAAGCAATATGATATTGCTCAATCCTGATCAGATTACAACACACGTTGATGTTGCCCCCTTTTCTGAAGAGTACAAGCCAATCAAGAAAATCCCAATTGGAAGTTGCGCAACTGCTTGGACAAGTCCAACATCAGGTCAAGTCTACATCATAGTGTTCCACCAAGCGCTGTACTTTGGGAACAAATTGAAGAATAGCTTGATATGCCCAAATCAAGTGAGTGATTGCAATTTCAATTCTGTTGAAGAGACACCTCGTCAGTTTGACCCTAGATCCAAGCATGGAATCACAATCCAAACACCAATGGAGGATGATGATTCGAAGAAAGTTTTCATAAAACTGAGTATGAGAAATGTGATTTCATACTTTCCAACAAGGAAGCCGACAAGATTGGAGCTTGATGAATGTCAACATTTGATTGTAACAAATGATACCCCATGGGACCCCCATTCACTGAAGTTCAGGATGGCAGAGTTAGCAATTGACAATGGTGATCCAATTTCAGGGGACCAATTTAGCATCCAAGCCATGTCGACCGAAGATGCAAGCTCGGTTGTAACAGAACCAACAAGTAACGTTACAGACATGCTCTCCAAGACTAGCTTAGAGACCAGGCACCCAAATCTCATGCAGCAATGCAAGCTGATGAGGTTGCACCAGATATCAACCAGAAGAATGCTGATTGAATGCCAGATAGCAACAGATGGTAATATTTCTCACAGGATTTCGGCAGTGACCACAAAGTTTCAAGATGCAAATATTTCAAGGGCGCGAAGGGTAGACCAATTTTTGTTTGATGACACAGAATTTGACTTCATGGAAGCTCCTGAAGATGAATCAAAACCAGCCCCTAGCTTGCAAGAAATTGACAATACACTTGAACGGAGGTCTCTTGACAGAAGAAATCAATGGGGGCCATCAGTGATAACTATTGAAGGTCCGAACAAAGTTGATTGTGAACGCCTAGCCAAGACTTGGAATATTAGTTTCAAGAAGGCTGAACAGACACTGAAAGTCACAACTCAGAAGGCCCTGAGGAATCTGCAACTACCATTGATGAAGCGCCTGCCTACACAGCGCTTTAGAAACAAGAGAATTGCACAAGGAACCTGGTACACTGATACGTGGCATGCTAGAACCACAAGTATTATGAGGCAAGAAAAATGTGCACAGATCTTTACAAATGGAAATGGTTTTGAGGTATTTATACCGATACAGGACAAATCACAGGCGCATCAAGGATTGAAAATATTCATTCATGAAGTTGGAATCCCTGAGCATTTGATCTCTGATGGCGTGCCAGAACAAGGATCTCCAAGAACCTACAAAACTCACTGGAATTCGATTGTAAAGCGCAACCACATTCACCAAACATTCATCCAACCACATTGCCCATTTCAAAACCGAGCCGAGCAAGCAATTGGTCATCTTGGTGGTGCAATCACAACCAAGGCAGCAAAGAAAAGTCACCGAGGAGATTATGGTCATTTTGTGGTGAGCTATGTACTAATATCAGGCAAAGGACTGCATCGAGCAACCCTTCCTCAATGGGAAGAACTCCATTTAAATTGGTTCATGGCTATAGGCCTGATATTGCACTATACACGTCATCAGAATGGTATGATTTTGTATTTTACTTTGATAAAGGTGATTCTTCCTCTCGCGGAGTTGGAAGATTGGGTCGCTGGTTGGGCCCTTGTGGCAATAAGATAGGTGGAGGTGACTGTTTTTGGATCCTGACTGAATCAGCAATACCAATATCTACAAATTCAATAAGGCCTGTAAAGGAATATGAATGGAGGGATCAAGATGTCCTACGAAGAATGGAAGCGATCGACAAATCAATTGAATCCAAGATTGCTGATGAAGTGAAAGACAGCGCGTCTTTCTTCCAGGAAAACTACCCGGAGCCTCAAATGGAGCTATTTGAGGAACAACCAGTGAAATCACCTGATCTGAAACTTGAAATGGCTGAGCCAGAGGCGTCAGTAGAAGATATTGATGAACCAGACGAGTATCTGGGGAATGAAGTAATCATTGAAAGAAATGATGAAAGGCTCAGGTGCATTGTCAAGGACAGGGTGCGAGATCTGCAAAACAGGCCAATTGGAGTAAGGAATGAGAATCCAATACTGGACACGAGATTGTACAAACTGCAACTACCTGATGGCACCATTGAGGAATACACGGCAAATATTGTTGCAGAAAGCCTGTACAGTTCTGTTGATGATGATGAACGAATGTTCACGATGTTAGATGAGCTAATTGACCATGAATGCGACAACACTGCTCTAACTGATGAGGAAGCCACAACTGTAGGCAAAAATGGCCGGCAAAGTCATAAGCCGATGACTAGGGGTTGGAGGATTCTGGCCAGTTGGAAAGATGGAACCGAATCATGGTGTAAGCTAAGTGATGTTAAAGAATCATTTCCAGTGCAACTAGCTGAATATGCAATCAACAATAATCTTGAAAAATCACCAGCATTCAGATGGTGGGTACACAAAATTTTGAGAAGAAAGGATCAAATCCTTAAGGCAGCAAAAACAGCCAAGTATTGGTTGAAGACTCACAAATATGGTGTTGAGCTACCACATTCAATTACACAAGCGCTGGCAATTGATAGGAAAACGGGGACTGATCACTGGGAAAGAGCAATTCATAAGGAAATGACAAATAATATGGCAGCGTTTGAATTTTCTGATGAAGATGTTATTCCAGTCGGTCACAAGGAAATAACCACCCATATGATCTTTGACATCAAGCTTGGATCCCTAACAAGGAAGGCTAGGTTAGTAGGGGATGGTCACAAAGTCCCTGCCATAGCAAAAGAGAATACCTATTCGTTGGTTCCCAGTCGTGACTCAGTGAGAATCTTCTTCTTGCTGGCAGCGCTGAATGATTTGAAGGTTCTCTCAGCAGATATCCAAAATGCATATTTGACAGCCCCGATTAAGGAAAAATACTTTCTAAAAGCGAGAGCTGAAGATGGATTCCCGCCACATCTTGCACGAAGGCCTTGCAAGATAGTTTGAGCATTGTATGGATTGCCAGTTGCGGGTGCATCCTTTAGATCATATCTCACACAGCATTTGAGGGATCTTGGATATTCCCCTTGCAAAGCAGATCCGGATGTGCACTTACGAATTGAAACCAGGAAAGATGGATCCAGATACTGGGCAATGCTCATTGCCTATGTTGACGATATCTTATGTTCTGGTGAAGATCCAAAGTTCCAGCTAGAAAACATTGAACGAAAGTTCAAATTGAAGGATGATACTATTGAAGAGCCAACTCTGTATCTGGGAGCTGATATTGGAAAGTTTTACTTTGAAGGTGATTCAAAGCCAAGATGGTCACTATCAAGCACCAAATATACAGCGAAAGCTGTTGCAGCTGCCGAACAAGAGCTAGGAACTGAAAAATATGGCTACAAGTATTGTCCAAAATCAGCGTCCAGCCCACTGTCACATGAATACCGACCGGAAATTGATATATCAGAAGAATTGAATCCTGAATTGCAAAATTACTATCAAGGTTTGATTGGAGTCCTCAGATGGATTTGTAAACTTGGACGGCTAGACATTGTTATGCTGGTTTCCCTCATGTCAAGGTATTTGGCTCAGGCAAGAAAGGGACATCTGAACCAGTTATTTCATATATTTGCATATTTGAAAAAATACAACAGGTCAAAATTGGTTTTTGATGATTCAGTACCAAGCATTGACCAGAGCAAATTCCAAAAATGTGACTGGTCTGAATTTTACCCTGGCGCCACTGAAGTCATACCAGCAGATATGCCTGAAGCTTTGGGAAAACATGTGACGATGAGTTGTTTTGTTGATGCTGATCATGCCGGATGCAAGGCAACGAGGAGATCTCATACTGGTGTTATTATCTTCATTAATAATGCACCAATTATTTGGTTTTCCAAAAGACAGACAACAGTAGAAACGTCAACTTTTGGATCTGAAATCATCGCATTGAAAATTGCAATCGAATTGGTTGAAGGTCTAAGATACAAGTTGAGAATGATGGGTGTTCCAATTGATGGAAGCACCAATGTGTATTGTGATAATGATTCTGTTGTCACAAATGTTACACGACCTGAAAGCCCATGTAAGAAAAAGCATAACAGCATTGCATACCACAAGGCCAGAGAATCTATTGCAGCAGGAATTATCCGAGTTGCAAAGGAACCAGGTTCAACAAATATTGCTGATTTGTTTACTAAGCTAATGAGTGGCGCTGTTTTTCGGGAACATTGTTCTTGGTGCATGTGGTAAGTAAGTAAGTTCATTCAAATCAATCGTTCAATTTAACAATCGATCGATTGTTCGATCAAAGTATCGAATTGATCTGCAATGAGCATTTTGAAAAATTGATAATTTGATCCATGAATACAATATATCAAACCGGCAAGGATCAGGGCAAAATGCCATGATACAAGCCAGAATGAATGGCAAAATGCCTCCCCATTTCTTTTGATAGGGCCTCTGATGGTAGACTGGATACAGTTTGGTATTCAACAAATGACTCACGATGAAAATGTGTTAAGTCATAGAATCCAGCCGCTTAACGGTTGGAGGATTTATGACTGAAGGGGACTGAAAAGAATTCACCGTGTAACGCGTATTCGTACAAAAGTCATAAGGGCAATAACCTTATCCTTAAGGTTATTCCTGAGTGAATGATTTTGGCAACGGCTATCATGTGGATTAACTCTTAGCGAGAGTTTCCCCATCAGCTCACTCTTTGAAGAATTAACAACTCTAAAACACTATCATGCCCTAAAATCTACGTACATCCTAGTACTAATTCTACATGATAAGGTACAATCACATGTGATATTCCAATGAGAATATCACGGTGAATTATACAGTAATACGGTAACACGAAAGACTGAACGAAGATGGTTTGCGTGTGTTTTGTGTCTTATTTACGTGTGCTTTGTATGCTTAGAATTACATGAGAATATGCAGTAATTTGACGACAACGAGTAATTAACCTATCGATCGACAAAGATGATCGAAATGTAACAACGATTGTTCTACTCACTAAATCAATCGTTCAAAAGGCCGATTGCGTTTGTTTTTGTTACGACACACTTTCTTTACGAATCTTGTTGTAACTCTAAAAATTGATCGAAAGGTAAAGGATAATTGAAATTTAAAGAGAAGTGAGCTCAGAGAGAGGCTCTTATTTTTACTGTGTATTTTACTGTATTCGACCGGTATCCCTGTGTTATTCGTGCTGTTGTATGTAGGGATGTCTAAACCGGTCATAGATCATGTGTAATTCATCATAAGACAGAGAACACATGATATGACATAAATGTCTGGATACTTGAAGTCATTTTTATCTCTGGAGGAGTATAAGTAACTTTTCAAGTGTAGAATGGATATAACCGCTGTAGAATGTACGTAAGTACGGTACGTGTATTTTTGACCAACAACACACCCCTTGATTCAACACTTAGTGAAGGAGTGTTGAATTACAAGTGGGTTCTCCATCTTGTAGAACTCTAAAATCATCAGTATGGGCTTAGATATCGAATCGGAAGATTGCAATCATAGAATTGAAAGATTGATATCACGTAACGGAGAAGCATGAGACATCAATGAGGAAGGAGAGGTGCTTGAGTATGTAGTGGTCGCGAAATCGACGGGAAGGTTAATTGGAGTTGGCAACAATCGATTAGATGGCTAACGAATCGTCAAATCGTAAGAGACAGTAGGAATCGAGACGATTGATTGACAATCGTAATTCGATCGTAGCTTGAGTATCGATTGAGTGTCGAATACAATGATCGGCGGCCGAGGGATCGACCATAGTAGTATAAGCCGAATGTAGAGCCGAGTTTCAATTCAATCGTTGAGACGAATCATATGAGTCGGATAGAGATGAGGCGGATCGATTGAACTGGAGCAGAAGATTCAATTAAGAATCTCAACGGAGGGGAGAGCCATGAGTGATTGTGTATTGATCGAGCGTGAGGATTAGCTCAAAGAGGAGAAGGGAATGGTTGGACAATGCTTGTTTGATATCGCGGATGGGATAAAGAGTCGTTGGATAGATCCGAAACGAAGCATGCCAGATTGGGTGACTCAAAAGAGATTCATATCTTGGATGATGGGATTAATCGTTGCAGACGATCGTGAAGATTGGATCAATCGTTTGATCGTAGGAGAAGGCGAGTGATGGGTCTTGGAATGAAGCGTAGATCGGGGAATCGGGATCGACGGCAGAGGAAGAATCTCAAAGAGACGTGTCGTTGGAGAGGAGAACGATGGATCTTCAATCGTTGAATAGAATCAAACGAGTTGATTAGCGATGAGATGGATTGATTGAACTGGAGAGGAAGGATTGATTGATGATCTAACGGTGGGGAGATCAATGATGACAAGAGAAGTACAGAATTCGAACGGGAGACTTGGTGGAGAGATCGATTAAATCAAGGATAATGTCAAACGTCGAGGATTGATTGCTGCTCCAAGCCGTAGGATGGAATCGTAGTACGTTGTGAATGGAAGGGCACATTCAAAGCGTAGATGATAAAGAGAAGGATTCTGGTGGATAGAGGATGAAGAGAATCGATTTCATATTCAAAGTGATGGCGATTCATATCTTGGAAGATGAGATTGGGGCAATCAGAATTGACGCATAGAGACTTGATCATGTCATTAGAGTTGATTGTGTCATTATTGGATGCCGTAGAAATACAAAGAGACGTGTCCTTGGAGAAGAGGAAGGCGGACCAACAGCAAGTAGTAGGTGCGGAATCAAACGTATTGTTCGATCTGTGGATCGAATCGGAATCAAACGTATCGTTGGATCGGTGGATCGAATGGTAGATTGGAGGATGCTGGATATCAAGTAAATTTCTGGAATCTGCTTATGGTGGGGTTACATGAATCGGTGACACACGCCTTGATTCAACACGGAGTGAGGGAGTGTTGAATTATTTGTCGGTTCATGGATATTGGTTTCAGTGGGATCCTTGTCGCGGGTGGGGAGCATAAGTAAAGTGGTGGAGGCTTATGATGAAAACGTTGGAAGTTTAATGCGTTCAAATTAAGCGTCATGCAGAGGAATGCGGAGTGGTAACTACGGCATCTGCGGTGGTATCGGGGGGGATGTCATTGTCGTCTGTATAGATGCTGTTGAAATAATTGGCGGGGTTGTTGGTTTTCCAGTTGTGTTTGAATCTCCATTTGTTGATATTGAATTCAACAATGGCAATTGCTTCGTGTCTGCCGGCTGCTTTTGCTTGTTTGACAGCTTCTCTTCCAGCAGAATCAAAATCATGTGGATTTCGAATTCTCTGGTTTTGGAATCCTGGCTTGACGAATGTTACTGGGCATGAATTGATGAGCCGAGCGATGTGGCCTGAGAGACCAAAGGAAAGGACCAAAGAAAGGAACCGGCGTCAACGTCGGTGTCGGCGTTGTATCATTTGATGTGGCGTCAACGTTGGTGTTATTGGTTGGAGCAACTATCGAAGGATGAGTTGCAGTCTGGTAGTTTGTTTGAAGGGGTGCCTAGCACAATCAAATGGGCGTCGATGGTCCCTTATGTGGACGATGGACGCGGACAAATAAGGATAGGGGATTGCAATCAGCGTGTCCGTTGCAATGGGCTTTCATTAAAGACGGCGGTGGTCTTTGTCGTGTAACGTTGTAATCCAGAGAGCTGGTTGTGGGTTACAAGGCTTGTGATAGCGAGTACACCCCCTGATCCACAAGCAGGGAACAGAAAGAAGATGTACGTCCAGGGTGCGGCCCTTAGGAGGAAGGCGCCGCAAGGAACAAGAAGGGTGCAGCCCGCGAGAGGGAGGCGCCGCACGCAACAAGACTGGTGAAACCTGGAGTGGAGGCCTAAGAGTAGCACACGGATGGGCGTCACTACAAGTGTCCTCTGGCGGTAACCAAACAGTTGAGGTGCTGAACGGCCGGAGATAGATAGCTTAAGGTATACACAATCCTACGGATGGGCAGCAATCGTGTGAGGTATAAGGGCTCTATAACCTGTTGTAACTCTAAAAATTGACCGAAAGGTATAGGATAATTAAAATTTAAAGAGAAGTACGAATCTTGTTGTAACTCTAAAAATCGACCGAAAGGTAAAGGATAATTGAAATTTAAAGAGAAGTGAGCTCAGAGAGAGGCTCTTATTTTTACTGTGTATTTTACTGTATTTGACCGGTATCCCTGTGTTATTCGTGCTGTTGTATGTAGGGATGTCTAAACCAGTCATAGATCATGTGTAATTCGTCATAAGACAGAGAACACATGATATGACATAAATGTCTGGATACTTGAAGTCATTTTTATCTCTGGAGGAGTATAAGTCACTTTTGAAGTGTAGAATGGATATAACCGCTGTAGAATGTACGTAAGTACGGTACGTGTATACTAGTATGTATCCAGTACAAAAAGTGTGTAGGAATCTACTCACGTAGAAACCTACGAGGATTCAATACTAGTATGTATCTAGTACAAAAAGTGTGTACGAATCTACAGGCATAGAAACCTACGCGGATTCAATACCAGGAATTATCTAGTACAAAAAACGTTTAGAAATCTACACTAGTAGTACAAAAAACGTGTAGAATTCTACAGAAGTTGAAGTATCCTTGATGGTATTGTATGAATCTGCTCGATGGATGATTTTTTTTTTTCTACCTCCCGGGAAAAAAAATCTCTCTCACATCTAGAAAAGCGCCGGTAGCAAACGTACAGACGTACAGACATTCGGAGATACACACGAATGAGATAACACACGTATGACTAACAAGCAAATAAGCGAGCCGACTCGCTGAATCGCTAACAGTAAGGGTGCGCTAATAGTGCACCGATAGAGGTTCGATCCAAGAAGTCATCTTACATGAAAACACTCACAAAATTAAATACTAATACTTGAAATCACTGAATACTACTAGAAATACCTAGTTGACTACACGTGTAAACGTGTTAGTGAAGTAGTAAGCTCACGAGAGCAAAACAAGAGTTTATCAGACCCAAATGGACTCATAGAGTCTGGGTAACAAAATGAAAGCTGATTGCCGACTGATCACCGGTTAATTGCCGTCTGAACCCAAAAAGCTGGACGTTAAAGACCCTCCTCAACAGAAGAGACTCAGGCGCTTAGAAGGTTAACAACACTAGCGCAGCAGAGCACACCAGGCTAATACCCATGGCTTCTACTGAGGTTTGTAAGAGAGAAAAGAACACCAAAAGCTTGTTATTCACCTAAATAGACACTTGCAAGAGTCCCCCAACGATGGGGACAGCAAAAAGACGTGTCGAAACCTACAACGGCAAATTAACGGCCGGAATAATGTGATGCACGCGTGTTCAGTACTAAGAATCGCATAACGGCTGCAAAAGAACCGTTAATAAAGAGAGGCACGCGACCTCGGGAACGTGACCTCGAAAACAAATCAAGTGGGAATCAAATTTAATTCCTACAAGAAAAGAGCCCAAGTATACTCACTTGTATACAAATGATATGATTACAAAACCAGCCGAGGTAATATACATACCCAGTATTGGATAAACACATACACAAAAAATAGAAAGGACGAAAAATGCTGAACCAAATATTTAATAAGAGACGAACGAATATTCGATACCGTTTCGAAAAAAGGGAAACAACTGTTGAGCTTAAGTATAGAGGAACTGAAAGATTGGGGTTCAGATAGGAATCAATCCTCATACCGTGGATATGAACCTGTTTACTAGTAAAAGCGCGTGGAAACGAAAATACTCCACAAGTTGCTTCAGAACTCAGAAAATCACAATCACAGCTTCCTCATGAAAGCAAAAGCTAACAAACTCCTTATTACAAGCCTAATTCCTACAGCATACTCCGAAACAACACACCATGGCGCCACCAACCAGAGCTCAACTAGCCGCAACCGCGGCAGCAGCAGTAGAAGAAGCAGAAGCAGCGGACGTGGCGGCAACAGAGGCGGCGGGCAACTTGATGGGCCTACTACCTCCATCGGTAACAACAAGGGTGGACCCGGAACAGCTTGAGCAACTCACAGTGACTTTGGTCGCAAGGCTATCAAGCAGGAACATGTCTCTATCAACCACAGCAAGAGAAGCCAAAGAAAGGGCAGAGGTCAATCTTGGCATCCCTGGCTACGAAGGAGAAAGGGAGCTGACATCAGCCAAAGTTTGTTTCAGGAAGATCCTCGAGTCCTTCGGAGTCAACAGGCCTACAGCCAATGAAATCTTCAGACATGGGTATTCTAACATGAAGGCCGTTGCAGATCTCGATTCAGAAGGGATCAAGTCCACTCTAGGGTCACTAACCAAGGCGAAACACCATCTATGCCCGGATCCACAAGAAGTCTTTATTGGAAGGACATTCGGCAACTGACTGAAGCTGTTTGTGGCTTGGATTAGGTTCCAGCCTATAATAGGCGCAACGGCCACTGAAGTGGACTGGATAAAGGACCCAACGGCCGAGATAGATACAAGGGGCCGCTTGAGATCTACAAAGGAGGACGATGAAAATACAGCAGTGAAGGATCTAACACTACCCGACAAACTGACTACGATGTCAAAGTTCAGGGAATTTGATGAGAACTTACGTGAATACCTACGGCATAAGAGGGGTGTCACCAAGACATCCCTACTTTACACGATAAGACAACAATCTGCAGTCGGAGAAACCAACAGGTGCGGAACAGTCGGCTTGGGCCCAGATGACACATATTCTGACTGGACTGAGTATGCGATAAGATGCACGATTCACGCCAACTCTCATTGGTCTAAAGACAACAATACTCTCTGGGGGATATTATTTAAGTTGGTAGGGTCCGGACCTGGTTGGTCCTACATACAAAGCTTTGGGACCAAAAACGGGGTAGGGGGTGACGGCCGAAAGGCATACTTCACCCTCTACTCTCAGGCATATGAAGCAACCAATGTAAAGCTAATTGACGAAGCCAAAAGGCAGTTTATCCGGAAATCAGTATACACAGGGGATTCCAAACACTACAATTTTGACAGGCACAAGAGGCTATGGCATGATGCAAAGCAAACCTTGATAAGATACAACGCATTCCCACCTGAGGACCAGTTTGTGTATGACTTCGTACGATCCCTACAGGATGTACGACTCGAACAATCCATCCCAAACGTAATAACAGAAGAGTCGGACTATTACACAAATTTTGAGAAGGCTTTGGCGTATCTTACTCGGATGCTCGGAGTGAAGAAACTCCAGAATCAACCACACAAGAGGGGTAGGAATGTGTCAGCCTTCACTAACAACAAAAAGAGGAAAGGTGACAACAAACGCGGCAACTTCTCTTCCAACAAGCCACAAGGCAACAACAACAACAACAATAGTTGTGGCTCAAAAGTACAACCAGGGACCTATAAAGGGCCCGTTGAATGCAAGTTCTATCCACGAGAAGTATGGTTAAGCATGTCCAAAGAGCAGCAACAAAGAGTCCAAGCGCTAAAACAAGCAAAGAATGCAAGCAATAGCGGGGGCAACCAACAATCGAAAGTGGCAGCAACCACAGCTGCAAACCCCCCCAATAACCCCAGTTCCGCTGGAAACCAGTTTGGCTGTCACAGCCATATTGGAAACGGGAATGGAAATTGATTCGCCGGCCGGGGCCATAAGATAGAACCTCGGGTAGGCCGGCCGATAGTCCATCTCAAAGAGATGACCCAGTCATCCAGTGTTAAGCCAGGCCGTTGCAAGCTGGATAGCCACGCAGACACGACTGCAGCTGGATCTAACATGGTATTACTCGATCCACTGGATTCTGTAATGACATTTGCTGATGTTGCCCCATTTTCAGATGTGTACTCACCAATGAAAGATGTTCATATTGCCCGTTGTGCTACTGCTTGGACAGATCCAACGGACGGTATCACATACATATTGGTATTCGGACAGGCCCTCTATTTCAGAGAATCACTGCAGCACAGTCTGATATGCCCGAACCAAATCCGAGAATGCAATTTGAATGTGGTCAAAGATATACCAAGAAGATACTGCAGTTCTTCCAGTCACAGTCTTATCTTTTGGGCTGACGGCTTCGAATTGGCAATACCATTGTTAGTCGATGGCGTTCTGTCATACTTTGACACACGCAAGCCGACACGCCAAGAACTTGATACATGTGATCACGTCCTAGCAACTGATACACACACATGGGACCCATACGCCCCCCACTTCGAAGAAGATGAAGAAGCAGCCAACGCGTCTTTCCCACAAGTGGTGGCAGCCCTCTCAGGAGGAGGACCGGCTGGGACAACTGAGTCTTGGATACGATCCACAGACAACCCTATACACATCAATGTAAAACACAAGGATTATCGTCTCAGATACCTACAGAAGATCTGTACAACCCGTACTCAACGGCCGGGGTATACTCAACAAGAGATTGGCGACCGGCTACACTCAGCTTTTGTTAAGAGTATCAGGGACGGAGAAAGCTCGGAGATACTCCAAATTTCAGCTACTTCAACCAAAACTTCGATTTCACTAACAGAGGAAGAGCTTGCCATCCAAAAGGAAGCAAAAGCTCGGACAAAAGAAAGAAAATTACTCCGACGCCAGCAAGATGTGATAGATAAGGAAACTTCCCTTGAGAAGAGATTGTTTATCCGACGCGGACAATGGGGACCTCCGATAAGGATTCCGGAGAAAGAGGACAGATATTATTAAATTCCTTTCGTGCCCAGAAGTACCAAAGCTACCAGATGGTAGATATCCTATTTGTACGAATCAATGAGTCCCGTATCAATCTAAGTAATCAATTCCCACGGCATATCGATTCCCACGGCGCATCGATTCCCATCGCGCATCAACGGTGAGCAATCCCTGTTTTACAGTATTGCCATTGTTCTTCGGTGAGCAAACTCTGATTTCATAAAATATCACACGAGCTACGGGAGCAATTCCTGACCTTAATGATAAACATATCATGAAGTCTTCCTAACGGAACAAGAGAAGAAAACCGTTGGCGTGTGATTCTCACACAATACATATACATGCATACAGATATATATGGTCAACGACCAATACATGTACGGAAATAATCAGCGAGTAATCTCATCACTACGCAACAGCAGTTGCAAGGTATTCATCTCAATAAAAGAGATATCTTGCATTTCGGCAAGATTTCACTTTATCTCATACTTTTAACATTCAACTGATTTAAATCCTAAAATTCACACTAGTTGCTATCAACTACTTGTAATCTACATACTAAGGTCTGTCTCGCTGCAATCTGAATAAGTCACAGCAAGAAGAGATCTGGCGTTTCCCTAGCTTCGCCTGTAGTCCGATTATCCGTTGCCAAAAGTATCCAAACACAATTGTCACGCGTAGAGTACAATCGTTCGTCTACTAACACACTAACGCAGCGTTGCTGTTCTTCAGAAGCCTTTGAATCAGACTCTCAACGAATCGGATTCAGAAGGAAAATAATAGATTAACAGTCACAAGCTCTAAGACGGCTTGCACACCAAAGAGGAACAGGAAAGAAATTGAATACAATCTCTACGCTGGCATATGCCAGTCGCACATCGTACACGAAGCAGTTCTCATTCCCAGTCACCGCGCAATTCTCTCGGAGGATCGGAACCGTCACAGATGCCGAACATACCGATGATGCCCGGCAATGTATTTGGGGGCGAAGAGAAGAATGACGCCAAAGCTACTACTACCAACCTCTTTCCCAGTTTTGATACTGATATGAAAAATATACTCATATCCCTACTCTACGTAACAAGTGAGGATAGTAGTAAATTGTGTTTAGCTCTCAAGGAAGGCGGATTGTGCAAGTGGAATGCATTCCTCGGCGCGCTTATCGAACCGGACTTTGCACGCAAGCTTACCTATACTGAAGGAGGACTACCAACGCATATCCCTCGATCCGTTCAAAGGAACATTTAAGTACTTGCGGATTTCGCTATCGATCTACAAGAAGATGATGCCGCTCTAGCAGAAGACTTGAGAACTTGGAAGGATGTAAAATCATATACATATAAGGAATTTGAGTCATTCCGCGAAGAACGTGCCCAACGCATGCGTAATGAATCCGCTCTGAACCCCCCACCTCCTCCGGCGGGAAGTAGCAAAAAGTCGCCTCAGCAGGTAAAGTACGAATCTTGGTGCCGAAAAGCACGGGATGAAAAGTCCTTTACGCCCCTCACGAATGACTCAAGATTCGAACACTGGCTCGTTGGTTTCAAAGCTAAACTCGAGGCATACGACATCGACACAGAGACATTCCTCGATGAAACTTGGCCTCCAGCTGCACTTCAGGGTTATACATGTGATCTCTTTGTCAAACAGTGTGCCTTCTTCTGGGTACTAATGTTGGAAGTCTTCAAAAGCGATCTATCCGCATCGTGTGTACACAGCCATTCTACCACTCGTGATGGACGCAAGGCATACTTCGATTTTGTAAACCTTCACAGTAAATCAAAAGCCAAGGTATATGACAATTTGATTCAGCTACAAGCGTTGCTCAAGTTAAATCTCAACAATTGGAAGGAATCCAAAGTGAAATTCATTACACATTGGTTTGATGAATTAAATCACCTCAACAAGCTCCGTCCTCCCAACAAGCCCCTTGAGTACCATACTGTAAAATCAGCATTATGTCAGGCATGCTATTCCAGCTTTCAGCTAAGTGAACAGTTTGCCAAAGTCAAGGATCCAGGTGGGACGAATAGCACCGTGACGGATGCGGTCGCCGAAGCCGCTGCTATCCACGATCTTAAAATCACGCTTTTACTCGAAGCAACTTGACTCGATTCCCAGTCCACGATGTCTGCTCCTCGGTCGACCGTACATGCACATGTTCATGATTTTTCTTCTGAACAAAGCCAAAACCACGATGACTATGCTCTCCCCATCGAATTTGAAGGAGACTATCAGGATTATGCGGTATTTAAGGCTGGACGTACCCCTGACCCTACCACACGGTTACCTACAAACATATGGAAGGCCCTGTCACGTCAAGACATGAAGAGTTGGTTTAGTTTTTCTCCGGAAGGCAAGAAAATTGTGGTTGCATCGTTACGACACAACTTACTTAACAAGGACCAGCCTGACCCCAACAGTGTCAAACCCATTACCCGGAAGGCATATCAACATGGACATTCGGTATCATTCCGAGAAGACGATACCTTGACCAAAGACAAACTCGGCAATTCAGCAGCAGATCTACATCCTGCTGTAGAAAATGATCATAGAGGTGTTTTCCATGCATCCCTAGGTGTATACAAATCAACAACCTCTTCATCCAAGGACCAGCGACCTCTCAAGTCTTCTGTGTCACCCGCGCATCCCGCTCGATTCCTTTCCGAAAACCCTGACATTCGGTACAAAAAGGACGGTGACACCCAAATACCTGTAGGAACATCATCATATTCCGCCAATTTTCATCAGTGGTATAATCCTGGCGAAGATCTGACCTTTCCTAACGATAGCCCAGTAACGTTGTACACATACCGCATACACAAAACTACGGTTACTAGCCCTGGTTTTGCCATGGTCGATCGCGGCGCAAATGGTTGCATCATCGGCAATGATGCATGTCTCATTTCCAAGGATATCCCACCACGATATGTCAATGTCACCGGCATTAACAATCACCAGGTTCAGAATATCCCCATTGCTACATGCGGAGCATATTCCATATCGAACAGAGGCCCCGTCATCCTCATTTTCAATGAATGTGCCTATACAGGACGACACCCTTCTATATTGTCCTCCGGTCAGATGGAAGCATATTTTTCCACTGTCGACGACACATCCATCAAAGCTGGCGGTGGACAAGTCATCACCACCTCCGATGGATATGCACTGCCTCTTAGCATACGACATGGTTTACCATACCTTGCGATGCGAAAGTATACGACTGTGGAGTTTGACACGCTCCCACATGTTATCATGACATCCGATAAACATTGGAACCCATCTGTTCTCGATACCACGATCAGTGCAAAAGATGAACAATTTCTCCAGAAATATCCTCCTCAGTCGCAACAACTTCCATATACCGATTACGAGGAATATGGAAACCCACATTGTCTTGAAGGATTGGATATCTCTGTCTCCCCCGGCTCTTCCACGGTCACGTCCCTCAGTTCATATTCCAGCCAATCCACTCAATCTCCCTTCCTTCCGATTGATGACCATAGAACCAACGATCGCTCCTTTTGGCTTCCTTCCACCGACTACATTCATCAAGAACGCCTCGCATGCTGCGCGCTACCCGCAGTCTCTGGAACAGTCACTGCGTTTCCGACAGATTGCACTGCCAGTGATACTACACGTATTGGAGCTACGCCCCGCGAAAGATACCCCAACGAACATGACTACTTATCACTGAAACCTTTCTTTTGTTTGGTTTCCACCGATCGCATCAAGGCCACATTTGAAAACTCAACCCAATATGGTTCATTGGCGGTTAGCCCTGATGGCAACATTTTCAAACGCTTTCATTCCCCTCAACCGGCCATGAACGTTTGACCCTTCAATGACGATGTGATGTCCGATGCTGTCTATTCAGATGTCCCAGCAATTGATGGTGGCTCCAAGATTGCTCAGATCTTTTTCGGCCGCAAGTCACATATTTTACACGTTGAAGAAATGCGTACCACCGGCGACTTCCTATCTTGCTTCCAGACCTTTGTTCGAAAATGGGGCAGGCCCATTCGCCTTCTTTGCAACCATGGTAACTATCAATCCAGTAAGAAGGTCGTCGATTACCTCAAAATGCTATGGATTGGACTCTGGCAAAGTGAACCTTATCACCAACACCAGAATCAATTCGAACGCCGATACCAAACGTTCAAGCGCATTGTCAATCGCGTCATGGATCGGACAGGCACACCACCACATCTATGGCTACTGTGCATGACATACGTCGCGGGTCTCCTCAATGTTATTTCTGATCCTACGCTGTCAGATAAACAACCGGTCTTCATTGCTACCGGTACACTTGGCGACATCAGCGCATACACCAGTTTCTTCTGGTTTGAACCTGTGTATTTCAAAACCAACGACTCCCCTTTCGGTACCCAGTCTACCGAACGCCTAGGTCACTTCGTCGGCATCGCCAAACATGTTGGCAATGGACTCTGCTTCCGAATCTGGGATCCCGTTACCAACAAGTTACTTGACCGGTCCGGTGTCCGCTCTGCTCTTACACCTGAGTCTCGTAACAAACGCGCAGGCCTATTCACTGATGATGGTTTCATCAAATGGCGTAATGCCAAGGATTCCTTGCCCCGTTTATACGCCACTGGCGAAGCTCCAGCATTCAAACATGGGGAGCATACCACTCTGAGTAAACCCATTGACGCGTCTACAAAACCAGGCAACTCAATTCCCCCTAGCGTTTCACCCGCTGATTCTGACACTGCCGATGACACCATCCCATCTGTACCCAACGAACAACCACGTACTACGCCCCACGCATCTGGCACTCAACCAATTCTTAAACCACCTGCCCACCCCTCGTTACCAAGCTTTCTTTATAAAAAGGTCGATGACAGCCCAAGCTGGTCACCTTCTCCACTCCCTAACAACTATGGGGAGAGTTTTGATGGTCCCCCTACGACACACATCTTCAGCAAGACATCCGATGGCGTTCTCCTTACTGAAGATGATTTTGATCCACCGGAATTAGCATACTTTGATGTTAGTGACGTCACAACTCCACACACCAACCCTGCTACTCCTTCAGTAGACCCATCACAGGTAGTTGTTACCAATGAAGAAGGTAACGCACAATTTGACGATGATGGTAAACCCATTACCATTCCTACGGTCCCGATTGCCAATCTACAAGGACGATCATTCCCTGTAACCAACCCCGATGGCACCCGGAAGCGTCTTACCATCGTCGATGTTGAAGACAGTCTTGAACGCAACAAAGACTTCATCAAGTTTAAGTGCAAACACTCTGATGACGAACTTAATGATATCATTGCATACAATGATGTCATGAATTACATCCATCGTGATTCAACACAAGAAGACGGTAAATTTTGGTCATTTCGCCGCATCCTAGGACACCAAGGCCCACTAGATAACAAGCATCCTCAATACAAAGGTTCCAAGTATAACCTTTGGATTGAATGGGAAAATATGGAACAAACATATGAACCTCTAGCCAACATTTCGGCTGATGACCCGGTCACCGTTGCAAAATATGGAAAAGACAACAACTTGCTTGACCTCCCGGGTTGGAAACGCCTCAAGCGAATCACCAACCTAGCGCGACGAACCAAGAAACTTGATCGACTCGTGCACCAAGCCAAACTACGTTCTTTCCGTACCACTCCGCAGTACCAATATGGATTCAAGGTACCTCGTAACCACGAAGAAGCCCTCCGATTTGATCAAGCCAACGGCAACACCAAATGGGAAGATGCCACCACTCTGGAAATGGCACAACTCAATGAATACAATACATTCATTGATAAAGGCGTGTACAAGACAAGCTCCATTCCCCCCGGATTCCAACAGATCAAGGTACACATGATATATGCTGTCAAGCACGACGGTAGACACAAGGCTCGTCTCGTTGCTAACGGTAATCTCACTGAGGCCCCTATCCACAGTGTTTACGCAGGTGTCGTATCTCTCCGCGGCCTACGTATGTGTCTATTCCTAGCTGAACTCAACAACTTGGAAGCATGGGGTACAGACATAGGTAATGCCTACCTTGAAGCAGTTACCTGCAAGAAAGTCTGCATCAAGGCAGGTCCCGAATTCGGATCGCTGGAAGATCACCTGTTGATCATTTACAAAGCCCTATATGGCCTCAGGTCTTCAGGCAAGTGCTTTGGAGACTTACTTGCAGCTTGTCTCATCGAACTCGGCTTCAAAAGATCCCGCGCAGAACTGGAAATATTCCTCAAGCCTGGAACGAACAAGCATGGTGAACGTGTATATGAACTTATATGCACATATGTCGATGACCTATGTCTCTGCATGGCAGATCCCAATTCCTTCTTGAAGATATTACAGTCGTCACCATATAACTTCAAACTGAAGGGATCCGGACCTATGAACTTTCACCTAGGTTGCGGATTTGAGCGCGAAGAGCATGGTGTTCTATGCATGAATCCCATAAAGTACATCGAAAAGATGGAAGCGTCTTACGAGCAAGTGTTCGGATGCAAACCTAGCACTAGGTTCCAATCACCCATTGCAGAGAACGATCATCCCGAATTGGACTCCTCAGCCTTTCTCAAAGAAACTGGTATACAGAAATACCAAAGTATGATCGGTTCACTCCAATGGATCATTGCTATTGGGCGTTTCAATATACAAACAGCCGTGATGACACTCTCGAGTTTCAGAGCTCAGCCACGAGATGGGCATCTCGAACGTGCAAAACGTATCTATGGATATATCTCCAAGTTTAGACATTTTAAAATCAGATTCCGCGTGGAACCACCCGATTTTATATTGACTAAACCCGGCACCATCGGCTGGTCCAACACCGTCTATGGGGAGTATTCTGAAGAGCTACCTGACGACGCTCCTACACCGCTTGGAAAGACAGTAGTGTTGACACATTTCTATGATGCCAACCTCATGCATGATATTCTCAGTGGTAAGGCTGTAACCGGCATTCTTCATTTCGCGAACAAGACTCCCATGATGTGGTTCTCGAAGAAGCAGTCTACTATGGAAACAGCCACCTTTGGAGCTGAATTTGTTGCAGGAAGGACTTGCGGCGAACAGATCGTCGATTTACGCCACTCATTCCGATACCTAGGAACACAAGTCCATGATATCTCCTACTCTTGGGGTGACAACGAAAAGATGATCCAAACGTCAACCTTCCCTTACGCAAGGTTGCACAAGCGTCATAATATTCTGTCGTTTCACTACGTACGAAGTATGATAGCGAGAGGTTTCATTTTAATGATGCACATCCCAGGTAAGGATAACTGTGCAGACATTCTCACCAAGCATTGGGGACACTCAGTTGTGTATCCACTGCTCAAGCCCATCTTCCACTTCTGTGGTAATACCGGCGGCCTTCTCCAAGATGATGGAAGCATCATGTAGAGCGTGATGACCCTTCACAAGGAGACATGGGGAGTATTAAATTCCTTTCGTGACCAGAAGTACCAAAGCTACCAGATGGTAGATATCCTATTTGTATGAATCAATGAGTCCCGTATCAATCTAAGTAATCAATTCCCACGGCATATCAATTCCCACGGCGCATCGATTCCCATCGCGCATCAACAGTGAGCAATCCCTGTTTTACAGTATTGCCATTGTTCTTCGGTGAGCAAACTCTGATTTCATAAAATATCACACGAGCTACGGGAGCAATTCCTGACCTTAATGATAAACATATCATGAAGTCTTCCTAACGGAACAAGAGAAGAAAACCGTTGGCGTGTGATTCTCACACAATACATATACATGCATACAGATATATATGGTCAACGACCAATACATGTACGGAAATAATCAGCGAGTAATCTCATCACTACGCAACAGCAGTTGCAAGGTATTCATCTCAATAAAAGAGATATCTTGCATTTCGGCAAGATTTCACTTTATCTCATACTTTTAACATTCAACTGATTTAAATCCTAAAATTCACACTAGTTGCTATCAACTACTTGTAATCTACATACTAAGGTCTGTCTCGCTGCAATCTGAATAAGTCACAGCGAGAAGAGATCCGGCGTTTCCCTAGCTTTGTCTGTAGTCCGATTATCCGTTGCCAAAAGTATCCAAACACAATTGTCACGCGTAGAGTACAATCGTTCGTCTACTAACACACTGACGCAGCGTTGCTGTTCTTCAGAAGCCTTTGAATCAGACTCTCAACGAATCGGATTCAGAAGGAAAATAATAGATATGATTCAGAAGCCATTGCATAGATGTGGAACATCAGTGTTAAGAGGGCCAAAGAAACGATTAAGGTCACTACCCAGGAAGGCATAAGAAACCTTACGCAACCAATCACCCGCAGGCTGAAGACCCAAAAGTGGAGAAACAGGAAAGTACTTAAGGGTCGGTGGTTCGCTGATACTATGAAGTTCAAAGTACCGAGTATCATTCGGAACGATACTGACGCACAGATCTTTACCAGCAATGGGAAAGGATATGTGGCGTTCTATCCAGTAAGAGGGGAGAAACGATGCCACGACGGACTATCTTGCTTCATAAATGAGGTAGGAATACCGGAACATCTTGTCACTTGATGGGGCAAAGGCCCAAGGAAATCATGAGACACACAGCACTGGATGGACTAGGCTTCGATTGGAGTATCGCATTTGCCAAACCTACATACAGCCCCATTGTTGGTGGCAGAATACGGCTGAACACAGCGCAGGGGACCTGAGGAGATCAATCCGATTGATGACCTCTAAGAAAGGAAGTCCGAGGAGGTGCTGGGCCTTCTGCGGAATGTTAGTGGCCGGAAGGTTATGTAACACCGCGTCTGGGGATCCATCTTCTATGGGAAGGACCGGATTTGATTTAGTCCACGGATATACTCCGGATATAACCCCGTACATGATACACAATTGGTATGATTTCATCCGGTGGTACGACCTGGCTGGGCCCATGTGGAGATACTTATGGAGGTGGCGATTGTCACTATGTATTGTATAAGACTGGAAAAGTACACATAACGAACGGCACACGGCCTATATCCGAAGTGGAATGGAAGCACCCAGACACTATCCTGCAGTTGGAGGAACACAACAAGCTACTTAACGAAAGGATCGGCAATGAGGTGAAGCCCTCGGATACCTACCTGGAAAACAAGTTAGGGGAACCACCCTTGGGCCTATTTGATGGCAAATATGAGGGTGAGGACGAGGTACTTATGGCTGAGCCAGAGGCATCATCCCCAGACATCGATGATTTAACCGATAATCTTGACGAGTACCTTGGAAGCCAAGTGTTACTGCAGATAGGGGACCAACGGATTCGCGGTACGGTTAATAACCGATACAGGGACGCAAGTGGGATCCTAGTCGGAGAAAAGAATAACAATCCACTCCTAGACACAAGATCCTACGAGGTTTCTATGCCCGACGGATCCATTGAGATCTACACAGCAAATGTGCTCACGGAGAATCTCTATTCCTCCGTGGACGACGAGGGGCGCATGTACTGTCTTCTGAACGAGCTACTTGACTATGAAAAGGATAAAGAGGCTCTGACAGTACAGCAGGCAACTATCACTACTAAGTCCGGACAAACACGGACTAAGCCGACAACCAAAGGGTGGAGAATCCTGGTCAGTTGGAAAGATGGAACTTCTTCTTGGGCAAAGTTAAGTGACATGAAGGAAAGTTTCCCCGTCAAAACGGCTCTGTTTGCCAAGGATCAAGGCATAATAGATGAGCCAGCTTTCAAGTGGTGGGCCTATCGGGTAATTTGGAAGAAAGACCAGATTATCTCCAGCGCCAAGACCAAATATTGGACCAAATCCCATAAGTATGGGGTTAGACTACCGAAAACAATCACTGAAGCAAGAAGGATAGATGAGGAATCCGGCAGTGACTATTGGGCCAGGGCTATTGCAAAAGAAATGAAGAACAATTTCATAGCTTTTGAGTTCAGCGACGAGGACAAAGTACCGGTGGCACATACAAAAATCACTATGCACACGGTATTTGACGTGAAGATAGATCTAACTCGGAAGGCCCGACTTGTTGGCGACGGGCATAAAGCGCCCGAAATATCACGGGAGTATACATACTCAAGCGTGCCCAGCAGGGATTCGGTTTGGATGTTCTTCCTAGTCTCTGCACTTAATGACCTTGAGGTCTTAAGTGCTGACATCCAAAATGCATACTTAGCCGCACCAATTAAGGAAAAGTACTACACAGTGGCTACACTGGAACAAGGATTTGCACCAGAGTTGTGTGGAAGGCCCTGCAAAATTGTAAGAGCTCTGTATGGATTACCAGTAGCGGGCGCATCATTTCGATCTCATCTGTCTGAGCACTTAAGGGGACTTGGATACAAGTCTTGCAAGGCGGATCCAGATGTATATATGCGGCCGGCTGTAAAGAAAGGAGGCACGGCATATTACCAATACTGTGTGGCATATGTGGATGACATCCTTGTATGCGGGATGGATCCAAAGTTCCAAATGGATGCGATCAAAAGACAGTTCAAACTGAAGGATGGGACCGTTGAACCACCCTAGGGGCAAATATTGGTGACACGCCCGTTGATGGGGCTGAGTACTGGTCCTTGTCTTCAACGAAGTATTCCTCCAAAGCCGTTAAGTCTGTTCAAGAGGAATTGAGTAGAGGTCAATATGCCTTCAAAGTACTCCCAAAATCCGCAAAATCACCATTGGTAACTGGATATAGGCCCAAAATCAATGCCTCACCGGAACTTGATTCGGAGAAACAAAACTATTACCAGGGTTTAATAGGTATACTCCATTGGATATGCGAACTCGGAAGGCTAGATATCGTAATGCCTGTCTCACTTATGTCCCGGTATCTTGCACAGGCACGAGAAGGACATCTAAACCAATTGTTTCATTTGTTTGCATACTTAAAGAATTACAGCAAATCAAAGTTGGTGTTTGACTGTTCCATCCCAGAACTTGATGAATCAGTATTCCATGAATGTGACTGAGCCGAATTCTACCCAGAAGCGGGGAACTAGTTCCTCCGGATATGCCCAAAGCCACAAGGAAACGCCGTAACTACCACATGTTTCGTGGACGCCGACCACGCCGGTTGCAAGGCTACTAGGAGGTCTCATTCGGGGATCATCATCTTTGTTAACAGGGCACCAATCCTATGGTTCTCTAAGAGACAAACGACCGTTGAAACATCCACATTTGGCTCAGAGATTGTGTCACTCAAGATCGCAATCGAAATGGTAGAAGGCCTACGGTATAAGCTCAGAATGATGGGCATACCTATAGAAGGACCGACCAACATGTATTGTGACAATGACTCGGTTGTTAAGAACGTAACACACCCGGAAAGCCCTTGTAAGAAGAAACACAACAGTATCGCTTACCACAAGGCACGCGAATGCATTGCAGGAAAGATTATCCGGATTGGAAAAGAGCCCGGTGAAACTAATATTGCAGATCTACTCACTAAGCTTATGGGTGGAGTAAAGCTATTTTCCTTATGTAGAAGGTGCATGTGGCGGTGCAAATAAGAAGACCGGCCCTTAAAGGTATCTTCTACAAGTACTTAACACTACGAGTACGAAGACACGGGGACTCTAGAAAAGCGCCGGTAGCAAACGTACAGACGTACAGACATTCGGAGATACACACGAATGAGATAACACACGTATGACTAACAAGCAAATAAGCGAGCCGACTCGCTGAATCGCTAACAGTAAGGGTGCGCTAATAGTGCACCGATAGAGGTTCGATCCAAGAAGTCATCTTACATGAAAACACTCACAAAATCTAAATACTAATTGGTGGAGTTGTTAGTTGAACGTTAAACACTAATCCTAATCCTAAGAGTTGACAACGTAACCTTGTAGACAGAGTTTATGTGTAAAGAAAGTGTGTCGGCAAACGAAATCGTCCTTACGATCGATTGATTTAGTGAGTAGAACAATCAGTTTATTACCGTTCAATCGGCCTTGTCTTTGTCGATCGACCGGTTAATTACTCTCGTATCGTCGTGTCGATTTTACGGCATATTACCTCGTAATTCTTAGCATACAAAGCACACATAAATAAGACGCAAAACACACACACAAACCATCTTCGATCGGTCTTTTTCCGTATAATGTTTTACCGTATTATCGTGTAATTCACCGTGATATTCTCGTTGAATATCACATATGATTGTACCTTATCATGTTGAATTAGTACTAGGTTGTACGTAGATTTTAGGGCATGATAGTGTTTTAGAGTTGTTAATTCTTCAAAGAGTGAGCTGACGGGAAGAATTTCCCTAAGAGACAATCCACATGGATTAATCACCGACGATTATTCACTCAGGTTAAATAACCTTACGAATAAGGTTATTTGCCTTTGTGACTCTTCGTACGTGCGATACGCGTTACACGGTGAATTCTTTTCGTGTGGGGAGGGTTTGGGGGGGGGGAAATACGTAGAAATATTAAAAAAATCTGTTTTTAACAAGTAGACTTGGTACAAACGCTATGACTAAAAATCGTTAAAAACAGTACCCAAATAATTATTTACGGAAATGAGGTGCTTATTCTAAAAGCAATAGTAATATCTAGTGGCGCGCGTTCATTTTTATGGTAGCAAACTCTTATTTTTTTGGTTGCAAGTAACCATAAAATTTAACCTGAATACAGATAAAAATCATACAATTCTCATCGTCGTCATCATCGGCCCGTCGTTTCTCATACGAATCGAATTTTATGAGAGAGTTGGTGAGAAATACAATCGGACTTTTTAGATTTGGTACAATTTGTACATGAATGAGTCGGACTTGATGTACTTACAGCTATCTACCGGTACTCTCATACGAATCAAATTTATTTGATCGAAAAAGACGCGAAGGAAAGATACCTCAATTTCACTTAGGTTCCCTCCGTTTCGGGAATGCCAATTTTTGCAGGAGTTGATCTCAAGAACCAGACATTGCCTGGTAATTCTGAAAATATCCCCAAACAGCTGAAAGTCTCTATTGTTACAAGTTTGCTTCAGAATGACCATGCAATGTCTGGTTCTCCAGATCAACTCCTGCAAAAAAAAGGCTTATCTAAACACCCCAAAAAAAACTTTGGAGAACCAGATGTTTTTAATGTAATTAAAATAACAGCTTTTTACCTGATTCTTCTGGCTATGCCTGCGCGCGCACGCGCGCGCATGCCAGCTGCGGATAAGGGACAGACCATAAAAACAAAAAAAAAGGGGTAAAGGACGGACCAAAAAAACGGAAAAAGCACAGACCATAAAAAAGGAAAAAGGACAGACCATAAAAACGGAAAAAGGACAGACCATAAAAACGGAAAAAGGACAGACCATCAAGTACATGCCAAGCAGTACAAGTACTACTACAGGTACTACTACCAGTAGTAATGCAAGTACCACATAGACAGTACACACTAATTTGCAATTAAAAAATAGAAAATCAGATATTTTGTGTGATTGAACTATGAATATTGTTCCTGTTATGGATGAGATGAATCATGAAAGAAACAGAAGTGAGTTATCTGTCATAGTTTGTGTGTCACCACCTAATTAGTGCATTTGGGTACTAAGAATTTTCGACACCAAAAAGGTTACATGGGGAGACCAATCTTGCTAATGCCATAACTTTGCTTCCAGAGGGAGTTAGAAGGTTCTACAGGTACCAGCGCCCACGAACGATTCAATCGTAAACCCGAGGTGCAAAAAAGATAGGTACCGGTACGCTCATAATTGGTGGAGTTGTTAGTTGAACGTTAAACACAAACCCTGAGAGTTAACAACGTAACCTTCTAGACGGAGTTTATATGGGAATTTGGGGGGGGGGGGGGGGAATACGTAGAAATATTTAAAAAATCTGACTGAGTTATACTAGTTTGGGCTGGGACTGGCAAGACTTGCACTCTCTTCAAATCTGGTGGGTTTTTTGATTGATGATTGAGTAAAATTTTGGTTTGGGGATGAGCAGGATTTGCACTGTCTTCAAATCTGGTGGGTTTTGGGGTTGTCAATTGAATTATATTTTGGTGAGGGACTGGAAAAATTTTCACTGTGTTCAAATCTGGTGGGTTTTTGGGTTGATGACTGAGTTATATTTTGGTGGGGGGATGGGCAAGATTTGCACTGTGTTCAAATCTGGTGGGTGTTTGGGTTGATGACTGAGTTATATTTTGGTCAGGGACTGGCAGGATTTGCACTGTGTTCAAATCTGGTGGGTTTTTGGGTTGAGGATTGAATAATATTTTGGTTGGGGACTGGCAGGATTTGCACTGTGTTCATAACTTGTGGGTTTTTGGGTTGATGACTGAGTTATCTCTTGGTCGGGGACTAGCAGGATTTGCACTGTGTTCAAATCTGATGGGTTTTTGGGTTGACGATTGAATTATATTTTGGTCGGGGACTGGCAGGATTTGCACTGTGCTCAAATCTGGTGGGTTTTGGGGTTGATGACTGAAATATATTTTGGTTAGGGACTGGCAGGATTTGCACTGTGTTCAAATCTGGTGGGTTTTTGGGTTGATGATTGAATTATATTTTGGTTAGGGACTGGAAAGATTTGCACTGTGTTCAAATCTGGTGGGTTTTTGGGTTGATGACTGAGTTATATTTTGGTTGGGGACTGGAAATATTTGCACTGTGTTCAAATCTGGTGGGTTTTTGGGTTGATGACTGAGTTATATTTTGGTCGCGGACTGGCAGGATTTGCACTGTGCTAAAATCTGGTTGGTTTTTGGGTTGATGACTGAGTTAAATTTTGGTTAGGGACTGGCAGGATTTGCACTGTGTTCAAATCTGGTGGGTTTTTGGGTTGACAATTGAATTATATTTTGGTCGGATATTGGCAGGATTTGCACTGTGTTCAAATCTGGTGGGTTTTTGGGTTGATGACTGAGTTATATTTTGGTCGGGGACTGGCAGGATTTGCACTATGTTCAAATCTGGTGGGTTTTTGGGTTGACGATTGAATTATATTTTTGTTAGGGACTGGAAAGATTTGCACTGTGTTCAAATCTGGTGGGTTTTGAGGTTGATGACTGAGTTATATTTTGGTCGGGGACTGGCAGGATTTGCACTGTGTTCAAATCTGGTGGGTTTTTGGGTTGACGATTGAATTATATTTTTGTTAGGGACTGAAAAGATTTGCACAGTGTTCAAATCTGGTGGGTTTTGAGGTTGATGACTGAGTTATATTTTGGTTGGGGACTAGAAAGATTTGCACTGTGTTCAAATCTGGTGGGTTTTTGGGTTGATGACTGAGTTTTATTTTGGTCGGGGACTAGCAAGTTTGCACTGTGCTCAAATCTGGTGGGTTTTTGGGTTGACGATTGAATTATATTTTGGTCGGGGACTGGCAGGATTTGCACAGTGTTCAAATCTGGTGGGTTTTTGGGTTGATGACTGAGTTATATTTTTGTTACGGATTGGCAGGATTTGCACTGTGTTCAAATATTGTGGGCTTTTGGGTTGATGAATGAGTTATAATTTGGTCGGGAATTGGCAGGATTTGCACTGTGTTCAAATCTGGTGGGGTTTTTGGGTTGACGATTGAATTATATTTTTGTTAGGGACTGGACAGATTTGCACTGTGTTCAAATCTGGTGGGTTTTTGGGTTGATGACTGAGTTATATTTTGGTTGGGGATGGGCAAGATTTGCACTGTGTTCAAATCTGGTGGGGTTTTGGGTTGATGACTGAGTTATATTTTGGTCAGGGACTGGCAGGATTTGCACTGTGTTCAAATCTGGTGGGTTTTTGGGTTGAGGATTGAATTATATTTTGGTCGCGGACTGGCAGGATTTGCACTGTGTTCAAATCTGGTGGGTTTTTGGGTTGATGACTGAGTTATATTTTGGTTGGGGACTGGAAATATTTGCACTGTGTTCAAATCTGGTGGGTTTTTGGGTTGATGACTGAGTTATATTTTGGTCGCGGACTGGCAGGATTTGCACTGTGCTAAAATCTGGTTGGTTTTTGGGTTGATGACTGAGTTAAATTTTGGTTAGGGACTGGCAGGATTTGCATTGTGTTCAAATCTGGTGGGTTTTTGGGTTGACAATTGAATTATATTTTGGTCGGATATTGGCAGGATTTGCACTGTGTTCAAATCTGGTGGGTTTTTGGGTTGATGACTGAGTTATATTTTGGTCGGGGACTGGCAGGATTTGCACTATGTTCAAATCTGGTGGGTTTTTGGGTTGACGATTGAATTATATTTTTGTTAGGGACTGGAAAGATTTGCACTGTGTTCAAATCTGGTGGGTTTTGAGGTTGATGACTGAGTTATATTTTGGTCGGGGACTGGCAGGATTTGCACTGTGTTCAAATCTGGTGGGTTTTTGGGTTGACGATTGAATTATATTTTTGTTAGGGACTGAAAAGATTTGCACAGTGTTCAAATCTGGTGGGTTTTGAGGTTGATGACTGAGTTATATTTTGGTTGGGGACTAGAAAGATTTGCACTGTGTTTAAATCTGGTGGGTTTTTGGGTTGATGACTGAGTTTTATTTTGGTCGGGGACTAGCAAGTTTGCACTGTGCTCAAATCTGGTGGGTTTTTGGGTTGACGATTGAATTATATTTTGGTCGGGGACTGGCAGGATTTGCACAGTGTTCAAATCTGGTGGGTTTTTGGGTTGATGACTGAGTTATATTTTTGTTACGGATTGGCAGGATTTGCACTGTGTTCAAATATTGTGGGCTTTTGGGTTGATGAATGAGTTATAATTTGGTCGGGAATTGGCAAGATTTGCACTGTGTTCAAATCTGGTGGGGTTTTTGGGTTGACGATTGAATTATATTTTTGTTAGGGACTGGACAGATTTGCACTGTGTTCAAATCTGGTGGGTTTTTGGGTTGATGACTGAGTTATATTTTGGTCGCGGACTGGCAGGATTTGCATTGTGCTTAAATCTGGTTGGTTTTTGGGTTGATGACTGAGTTATATTTTGGTCGGGGACTGGCAGGATTTGCACTGTGTTCAAATCTGGTTGGTTTTTGGGTTGACAATTGAATTATATTTTGGTTGGATATTGGCAAGATTTGCACTGTGTTCAAATCTGGTTGGGTTTTGGGTTGATGACTGAGTTATATTTTTGTTAGGGACTGGAATTATTTGCACTGTGTTCAAATCTGGTGGGTTTTTGGGTTGATGAGTGAGTTATATTTTGGTCGGGGACTGGCAGGATTTGCACTGTGTTCAAATCTGGTGGGTTTTTGGGTTGACGATTGAATTATATTTTGGTGAGGGACTGGAAAAATTTGCACTGTGTTCAAATCTGGTGGGTTTTTGGGTTGATGACTGAGTTATATTTTGGTTGGGGATGGGCAAGATTTGCACTGTGTTCAAATCTGGTGGGGTTTTGGGTTGATGACTGAGTTATATTTTGGTCGGGGATTGGCAAGATTTGCACTGTGTTCAAATCTGGTGGGTTTTTGGGTTGATGATTGAATTATATTTTGGTTAGGGACTGGAAAATTTTGCACTGTGTTCAAATCTGGTGGGTTTTGGGGTTGATGACTGAGTTATATTTTGGTTGGGGACTGGAAATATTTGCACTGTGTTCAAATCTGGTGGGGTTTTGGGTTGACGATTTAATTATCTTTTACTAGTAGAAATCGTACGCGTTATTATATGAGTACTTCTTACCATAACTTTACTGACACATACTTACAATACATACAATAACTACGTACTCAACAACTCCACAGGGCCCCTGCAAAGCACTAATACTTGAAATCACTGAATATCACTAGGAATATCTAGCGGACTACACGTGTAAACGTGTTAATGAAGTGGTAAGCTCACGAGAGCAAAAATAGACACACACACACACAGTAATTTTCTTTTCTACCTCGTGACAAAAAAATCACTTTTTCTACCTTGCGAAAAAAAATACTCTTTCCCTTCATAATCTTACATCCAACTTATTTGAGTAGAGTGTTGGTTCTTGCAATCAACACTCCTTCCGAGAACGTGGGATCCGACCCTCTTCGAGCACAACGATCCGTTCTCAGATATTTCAGTCCGAAATAACAGCCTTGTTCTGCAAAAGAAGTAGTTAGCATTGGAGAAGAGGGGAATGGCTGGATAGGTATTGTTGTTTGAATTGGCCCACAAACATATACGTCTTGAAAGCAACAAACCTCCCATTGCATCTATATCAACAGGAACGAGATACTGTTTTTCGTGACATAAGAGTAAGAAGTCTTCAAATCTACAGCAGCAGCAAGAACAATGATCGTCAAAACAATGTACTATTGGCAACAACGATTTGACAGCGAGACAGCAAGGAACGATTCAACGTACCGGCGGCAACGTATCGGTGGTAACAACGTATTGGCGGCAACAACGTATCAGTGGCAACGGTAAAACAAATCAGAACAAGGAATGGTACAAATGAGAGAGATAGACAATGATTAGTATACTGCCTCCGGCATTGCTGATAATGTATTTCCTCCCTTCTGTTTTTCTTCTTATTTTCATAGGACCGGATTGGAAACAACAGATCAGAAAACAACAGATCGGTCGGCAAATCTTTCCTAGTGTCACTGGAGGTGTGTTGTCTTGTTCCCTGTAGGTGCGGCAAATCTTCCCTTGAAATCATAAGCATCGAATCGATCGGACGAATCGAAGGCAACAACAAAAGGAGGTGTCGGCGTCAGCATCAAATCAATCGGATGCCAACAGTCGTGATTAGTGGCATGTAGATTATATTTTTCTGTTGTTATTATTTACTCTACTACATCACAAGATACTCACCCATTTTGTTCAATTATTATATGTTGTCATAGATCAGCAACAGCAACAACCTCCACCGGCGCAACCCCTAGGCAACAACGGCAACGAATCGTCAGCAACGAATTGTCGGCATCGAATCGCTCCTCCTCCTCCACCGGCGCTCCACCCGAATCGCTCCTCCTCCACCACCGGCGCTTCACCAACGTCGCCAGAATCATCATCGAAATCGTCCGGCTCCACCGGCGCAACCCCTAGGCAACAACGGCAACAAATCGTAGGCAACGAATCGTTGGCATCGAATCGCTCCTCCTCCTCCACTGGCGCTCCACCAACATCGACAACAGCAACAAGCGGCAGAGGGCGGCAAAGTGATCGAAGCAACCGTGAACGATCGAAGCAAACGGGAACGATCAAATAGAAGCAACCGGGAACGATCGAACCGCAAAGTGATCGAAGCAACCGTGAATGATCAAAGCAACCGGGAATGATCGAATAGAAGCAACCGGGAACAATCAAATAGAAGCAACTGGGAACGATCAAACCGCAACCGGGAACGACCGAAGCAACCGGGAACGATCGAAGCAACCGGGAACGATCAAAGCAACTGGGAACGATCGAAGCAACCGGGAACCTCGCAACAGCGGCAAGCGGCAGCGAGAGCAACAGCAGCAAGCGGCAGCCCCTAGGAGTCAACAACGGCAACGAATCGTTGGCATTGAATCGCTCCTCCTCCACCACCGGCGCTCCACCCAATCGCTCCTCCTCCTCCACCGCTTCCTTGAAATACAACCAAATTTGTCACTCTGCGATGTTGAGTACCTTCCTTCTACTCCGCTCAATGGATCAATACGAAACTTGGCGGGCGTCTTCTCATAGATATAATGAAGAAGCCCCTGCAATATCGTTGCCCTTGGTGCAGTCGTTCCAGAGATATCTGCCTCACTGTTATTTGGGGTGTTTCCTTGAAATACAACCAAATTTGTCACTCTGCGATGTTGAGTACCTTCCTTCTAATCCGCTCAATGGATCAATACATAACTTGGCGGGCGTCTTCTCATAGATATAATGAAGAAGCCCCTGCAATATCGTTGCCCTTGGTGTCGTTGTTATATAGATATCTGCTGTCGCCGTTATTTGGGTTGCTTCCTTGAAATACAACCAAATTTGTCACTTTTCTACGATGAGTCTGTTCCTTCTAATCCGCTCAATGGATCAATACGAAACTTGGCGGGCGTCTTCTCATAGATGTAATGAAGAGGCCATTGCAATATCGTTGCTGTTGGTGTCGTTGTTATATAGATATCTGCTGTCGCCGTTATTTGGGTTGACAACCAAATTTGTCCCTCTGCTATGTTGAGTCCGTTCCTTCTAATCCGCTCAATGGATCAATACGAAACTTGCAGGCCTCGTCCTTCTTGATATCATGAAGAGATCCCTGCAATATCGTTGCCCTCGGTTTTTTCGGTATGGAGATATTACTATTCACCGTTTTTCCCCCTTGTTTCCCTTCAAAAAGGACCTCGTGTGTCCAAAGCTTTGCCAGCTAGATACTTCCAATCCACTCAATCAATCAATTTGAAACTTGCAGGCCTCGTCCTTCTTGATATAATGAAGAGATCCCTGCAATATCATTGCCGTCGGTGACTCCAGTATGAAGATATCTGCTGTCGATGTTATTTGGAGTGTGTGTGTGTGTTTTCTGTGTTGAAAAAACGGATTTGGAGTTTCTGCTTAGCCCTCCCATCTGAATAGCCATCAGAATAGCGAAAAGCCATTGAATAGCCCTTTGATTGCCATTCCCGGTCGTCAAATCAGTAAAGCAACATGCTGGTGCTCAAACCTGGTAGAGTTTGTACATGTCTGCCTCCATTCTCTCCTCTATCCAAGGGGAAAAAGATGGGTTGAATTTTTCTTATCTTTGTCATTCAATTTCATCTTTGCCGTTTGAATACCCTTCCCGACCAAAACGTGTAGGTATTTGAGCTGGTGTCCTTTTGTACTATTTGTATGGTGGTGAACCTTCATGGTCTGTTCTAGTGAAGGAGAAATAGAAGGGTTGTTGCAGGGTCATCAAAATGGAAGTTAATGATATTGGTGATTTTGATGATCGGAATTCCTATCAAAAATAAATCATGTCTTTGAGGGTTTTTCTGCTGTGTTTGCAGGGTCTTTTCACTCGTTCTTTTTTGGAAGAGATTTCAGTGTACGGAGCACACACATGTTCATTATCTGTAGACTTGTACATGGTTTTTGTACTGTGTATTTATTGTGGTATTTTGTACACAGTGTGTTACTAAGTGCAGTTAACAGCATGTTGCGAAGATGAGAGAAAATCATTTGTGCCTAAGAAGTTTGACACAAAATATTGTTCATCACGGCAACTTTATGATATCCTTAACCCTGAAAATGTTACTTAATTGATTATTTTTATTCCACCAAGTCAAGAGTGAGTTTTAGGTGATGATCAAGATAGGGATCGATGAAATATTGTCTGGAAAGGAGAAGCGCACGGCACACGAGGTATTTTAGTAGACACGCGACCTAAAAAGGTAGGGAATTTTAAAAATAGGGTCGAGAATTTAAAAAATACCGCGCGAGAGCACGCTGGGGGTAGAGAAACAGTTCTCGGACGAATGGCATTGTTCCTGATCATCTGTCATTGTTCAATTGTATTTGAACATCAAATAGAACCTTCTCCTTGAAGTCTCATCCAAATTCCGATTATCAAAGAACCCAGTTCTTTTCCAATCGTATCACTGAACTAGGTGGGAAGCTTCTCAAAGTATCTCGAAGTCATAGTAGACACTAAAACTCAATAGCACACAATTTCATACACAGCGTAGTTCATAAAAACATAAATCTATGTACTACATTAAAAGTATTTCGGGAATGACCCATTACTTTATTTAATTACTTGTATTTTATTTTTAAAACGGGTAATTCACGGTGCAATACTGGACGTCAGGGGAAAGCCATTGTTCCTTTTCTTAAGTTAGGGGAGACATTTTATTATTATCCAGTAAGAATTAGAAAAGAATGTACAATTTTATTACACGTGATTGGTAGTTGTGGCTCCCCATCGTAGAATTGCAAATTCCCAGCTGTGATAAAGTAATAAAAGTTCACGACCAATCTAATAAATTTATTCCCATAGTAATAGATTTATTGATTTACGTACTGTCTCTAATTACGTCGTATTCGCTCATTTATTCTGTTCTCCACTTAACAACAACTCTAATGGGTGACTCCCGAAACACTTTTTTATAACGTACATAGATTTCTGTTTTTAGTATTTTGGGAATGAAAATTTTGTACATACTTTTTTTGGCGGGCTAGTGTATAAATCTCATTTTGGAATGTGGAATCTCATTTTCTCATTTTGGAATATGTGTAGAATTGTTCGTATGGATAAGAAGTATACAAGTAGAGGCGCGCGAAACATGAAATTTCAGTCAGGAATTCCAATAAAAAAGTGTAACGTTACAAATCGTCGACGTGAGCTCACCTCTGTAACAATAATCCTCGTGACTGACCGATCGAGTCCGGAGTCCAGGTTGAAGGAATCCAAATGACCAGAAAAGAGAATCCGGATGACCAGATGAGGGAATCCGGATGACATTCTGAAGGAGACCACTTTACATTTTACATCTTACTTATGCTTTTCATATAATTTGTTAATTAATCTATTTTCTGTTTTTCCAATGCTTAACCGGAGTCCACGTATAATCCCGTGTTAAGCAATCCTCCATAATGAGACTGCGCGTGCATTCTCGTGTTGTAGATTAACTAATATTTCCTCGGTTATTTTGTCGGTGTCAGAGAAAAGTGTCTCATTTTGTCTGTTTCCAACATAATTGGGCTTCGTGTATCCGTTTCATGTGCCAATGCTATTTTCCCATATGTCATTGATACACATATAAATATCATCAGCATACTCTGTACCGGATCCTACGCCTCTGAATTTTCATGTAATACTTTCTTGTGATATTTCACTGTGTCCGATTCTTCTATCAATGATCGATTCATTTGCTTGTGACTCATTATTCTTTCATCGTGACCATCAGTTTGTTTTCTGTGATAGACTTCCTTCATCGCTTATATCATTCCATTGGTCTTCATATGCCTGAGTGTCTATCCATCAGTAATCTAATCTTGCCCGTAGCACCGTACATGGTCTAATTACTTAACCCATGTCGTGTTGTCTTTCATCGTAGTTATATTTGCCGTGTATCTCAAATATGTATGTGTGCGCGCGTCAATCTGTTTTCTTATTTGTTCATAGTTAACCGCACATAGTGGTTATATCTTGTTTTCACTTAACAACACGATTTGCCGGTTGTTCTCCCCGAAATCCATGATCTTGGTTTAGATTCCTATTGAATTTTTAGAGGGAAACATACAACATGATTCTTTAGACGTGGATTTTTAGTGTGGTTGTTTTATTACTGAATTGTGGTACTTAACTTGTTTTACATTGTCATGAATTCATTTAGGAGGTTTCTGAAGGCATTACTGTTCAATGGTTTGGTAAGGATGTCTGTGTAGTTGTCTTGGGAGTTAATATGGTTGATAGAAACAACTTTTCCAGCTTGATGTTGTCTGACAAAATGATAGGCTAGAGCAATCGATTTCTTGTTGAGTGAACTGGCAGGATTGGTTGAGTTGATTACAACACTCTTGTTATCCACGTAGATTTCTACCAGTTTGGTTACAACCACTCCCATAGACCTAAGATGATATCTGAGCATAATGGCCAGCGCAACTGCATCTTTCAGGGCAGTGAATTCAGCTCCAAACGTACTGGTATGAACTGGTGTTTGCCTCTTTGACTTCCAATAGACGGGCATACACCCAACAAACGCAATCAATCCAGTGATACTTCTTCCAGTTACCAAATCGTGTGCATGATCACTATCACAGAATATGTTCAGGTCCATTTCTGAGATGAGCGGCATAGGGAACATTGGATCCAATTCTTCCTTGTAATACTTGTAATGGTGTGTAAATTCTTTGTACTTGAGCTTGACGTCACCATTTGAGCTGATCCTCAGTGGTCTTGGATCCACTAAAATTCCTTTCTTTTTGTATTTCTTCAAGTATCCCAGAATGTGTCTAGCCATCTGCAAGTGTCCTTCCCGAGGCCCAGCTGCGAATCTTGATAGTGATGATACTGCAAACGCAATGTCAATTCTTCCTGATAACACCAACCATTGTCCTAGTCCAATAATATGTTGAAATTCCTTGTGTTCAGCTATTGCCAGTAACAGTGAATCATCAAGTTCAGGGCGACAATCTGTTTTCATCGGGAGGTTCTCTTTCTTGAGAGTCACTGAGTACTTTTCTTGATACTTCCGAATTACCTCACTGATATATTTGGTAGAGTTCATCAGTAATCTTCCATCCTTGATTCTTGTAAGACTTGTACAAAGATAATACTGAGGCTCAGATTCAACATTTCTCAGTGCGAATTCTTGTTCAATTCTGGCTATCCACTCTTGAGGTTTCTTTCCTATCACCATGAGATCATCTACATGTGTTCCAATTTACGTGTAACGTTCTCCTTCTTTCTGTAGCCATAAATAGGGGTCTGCTCTTGATGGCCTACAACCAAGGTTCATCAATGTGTCAGCAAGAAAATCCATAAAGGCTCTCCCGCTACCTGCTAGCCCATGCAGCGCTCTTTGTATTTCTACTTTGCACCCTTTCTTTTCACCAAACTCATCACCAGCCCACACCCATACTTTCTCTTGGACAGGTGCAGTTGGGAAAGAATTTCCAACATCTGCCGTCATCAAGTCCAGTTGTTGGTGTTGTGCAATTAGGAATAACAAGTATACTGATAGGCTGTTGATTTGACTGGAGTATGTGTTGTATTCACTCGAATCAACTCTATGACCACCTGCTACCAACTGACTTTTGTATCTGTCATCCTCACTCTTGATGTCCCAAATCATCTGTAATCTTGCTTGTTGACAGCCTTCTTTTTTTGGAAATTCCTTTTCTGCTGAGTGATATTTGAAACATTTGAGTCGTTCCAGATTATCCATCTCCTTCTGAATTGAGTCTTTCCATTTTGTATTACCAGCTTCAGCATCAAATTGCACGCATTCTTCATAAGTATTTGGAATCTTCTGTCCCAACTTTTCTCAATTCTTCTTCTTTGCCATTCTTTGATTCCTGGATGGTTTCTTCTTGACTGCTCGTTGAACACTCTTGTATACTAAAGACATCATAAATCGTATTCTTCTGAGGATCCCCAACTGCTGTTTTATTACTTGCTCTGCCCATGCATTCAACGGCCTATTATTTCCTCTTCGGCTTTCAACAATGTATTCCTTGATATACTTTGCGCACGCCAGTGGTTGGTCTTTCTTCAATTGTGGGAATAGAGTATTCAAAACTGTATTTCCTTGCAATTCATCGATATATTGTGCTTTGAATACCAAAGTTCCATTTTCCCAAAAGTGATCCAAAATCTTCCTGAAATCCATATCCAAATTCACTTCAGTGCTTTCCAATATGTCCTGATGAGTTTCAGCATCGTTGCATCATCTATGTCACTTGGTAACATCTCTTCATTCATATCTAAAGCGTTTTCTGGAAGATCCTCTGATTCGTCTTCACCAAGCTCCCCTGAAGCTGTATTATCATTCTCTTCACTGTCTTCCATAGGGTTTGTACTGGTTGAATTTTCCATTCCTTCAGAGCTCGCTGCAAATTTCTCCCCTTAAGATAACAATGGGACTTCATCAGTGCTCTTGATATCTTCCATATTCTGTTGGTGCTCTGACAAAGAGAGAGTAAACTGCGCGGCCTCTGGGTTATCGTTCAGGTATTCATCTTTAGTGCCAATTGCCTTGCGTCTCGTTCTAACCACTGATCTCATCAGTACTTGTCGCTTCTGTTTTGGTTTGTCTGGTTCAGTCAAAATATAATAAGTCATTGCATCACCTGTGGATTCAGCAAAACCCAAAAGTCTCCCTTTCAACATGTTGTTTTGGGGGCTCTTGAATCTTGGTTCAAAATACCACACTGGTTCGTAAAAATGAAATCTCAGATGGGAGATATCACGTGTCCAACCTTGGTGTAATTCTAAGGGTACTTTCCAATTCAAGGACTTGCGTGCTGCCAAATTATTGACTGACACACACCATTTTGCACACCAGTGCGCCAGACTGATTGGTGCTTGGAACATACGGAAGCTGTTTTGTACCATCTTGGATAATCTTCCCCATTCAGCTTCGCATAAATTTTGATGACTATGATGTGGTTCACTTGTTCTGGTCTTGATCATGTGTTCTCGAAGGATTTGAGTGTTGTTACTCTAAAAATCGACCGAAAGGTATAGGATAATTGAAATTTAAAGAGAAGTGAGCTCAGAGAGACGCTCTTATTTTACTGTGTAATTCACTGTATTGGGGCTCTCTGCTGTATTTTACATGGTAGAGATCTTCCCTGGTTATCTGTTACTGTCATCTTCATCGCACCGATACTGCTGCTGTATTAGCGGCGTGTGCCGGTCTTACTGTTAGCACGGTGAAATTACAAGTATTACGGTAAAATACCGTGTTACGGAGAATATCGTGTTGCCGCTAATACAACACGTATTTTTACACAGCAGATAAACAAGTTCGTGAGCAGCGCTTCGAACCTCTGCTGTCTTTTCTTGAAAACAGCACACTTAACAAGAGATTGCGTGTGCGAACCTCTAGTGTGTGTTCTTTCTTTGAGTACTAAGTATCAAATTGGAGTGACGATCGATTCTGTGGTGTGACGATCGATTCTTCTCTTTCAGTTTAAGTATCGAACTCGATCGTAAGAATGAGCCCGGTAATTTTCGAGGTCTCATTATTTTCGATCTCGTACCTCTACCAACCTAGACACGAAAGGAATTTAATACTTACTGTATCGGTCATTCAATGGTATTGTTGGTCTTCACGAGGTTAAGTGTTTCTTATCCGATGGGGCATATGCTGGTTCGTAGAGTAGGTAAATAAATGAGGCCCATTCGGAATTTGTATTGATTTACTTGATTGCAATAAGTAATTTCCTCACGGGATATCAAGTATATTCTTCTGAATATACTTAAGCGTTCCAAGTGTTTACTTATTGGTCAGGTCTTTGGATATGTCTTGTTTCTAACCAATTAACCCCTTTTGTTTGTAGTCCTAAGTGATATCGATTTTACCACTTAGGGATTTGCAAGTAGAGGAGGTGCGTTTGATTCTAAGCCTCGATTGGCCGAAAGTTCGTATCTCGTATTCCGCACCTCGGTCGTTGTTTCGTTAATCCAACAGTCCATATTTTTCGCCGACAACACACCCCTTGATCTAATGTGTGTTTTCATTCAATGTTGGATTACTGTCGGAGTAGATCAGGGTCGGTTATGTAAACTGGAATTGTATCAAAGTTTTATCAATGGATAGATCGAACATTCAGATCGAATCGGAGTTCCATAGATTGATCAATCGGACGTTTGGATCAAATCGATTCGAACAGATTTGGTCCAGGTAGTTCCTCTGCGTCTTAACGTGCATGATTTAATCTGGGTAGTGTCCCATGATGTATTTTGCATGACGGGCGTGCAAGATCCATCCCAATGGTTTGGTTAGATCATCAGCCAGGTTGATAACTCCGGGAAGATGGATCATCTTGATTTCACCATTTTCTTTCCATGCTTGCATGGCAAAGAACCTGATTTCAATATGCCTGATTCTTTCCGTCGGTTTCTGGGCATTTATGATTTCAATTGCTGATGCATTGTCTTCATAGATCGGAGTTGGACCAACTTGGACAAATCCTAATTCCTTGAGTATGGACCTGAGGTATCTGGCTGTCTTGGCCGCTGTGACTGCAGCAATGAACTCAGCTTCGGTAGAGCTCTGTGCAGTGAGCAATTGTGCTTTGGATCTGTAAACAATTGCTCCACCAGCATACGTGAAGACATACCCTGTGGTGGGCCTGTGATGTTTCAGATCATTCCCATATGCTGCATCAACAAAACACATTAATTTGGCTTGCTTGATATCTTCAGGGTATTTGGGGAGTGATGCATCTTGGACTGCATCGTTGTATGGTTCCCCTGGAGGCAGAGATGACTCAGCATTTGGTCTGTAGAACCTAATACCCCATGATCTGGTTGTCCTGAGATAGCGGGCTATGTTCTTCAAACTGGAATAGTGGAATGCAGTGGGATTGGAGCTGTATTTTGACATCAGGGTCAATGCATACCCAATGTCTGGCCGGCAGCTGACATATGCAAACATCATTTCACCCAAGAGTGTCCTGTGGGAGAAACCAGACGTGGATTGTAATTCAGCTTGTTCCTTGGTGCCCTCTAAAGGTCCACCCGTATGTGATTGCAGTTGGCTCAGTACTTCAGTTGATAAAAGTGCTGAAGGCTTGGAATGGGGTTTCTTCTTAGAATCAGTTTCCCAACCATGGGATGTCATAATTCTGTCAATGTAATTTGCACAGGACAGTTCAATGTAATCAGCTGTCTGTTTGACATCAATCCCATTGAAATCCTCAAGCAATCCCAATTTGGTGAAGGGGATTACATCTTCTTTAGGTAGCTTCAGTTTTGCCCCAATGATATCATAGATCTTGTCAGATATGGATTCTGATGTGCAAGCCAGTGCAAAATCATCGACTTGTCTCAGCATGTAGACTGTTTTACCTTCAAAGACTGTCATATAGATTGTTCTGTCATGAGTGGTGGTCTTGAAGTTGAGATCAGGACCTTTCAAGATCTTGTTGATGTGGGTCTCCCAAAGTCTTCCGGATTCTGGATGGCCTTGGAGCGCTCGAAGGACAGGAAGCACCATCCTTCTGTTTATGTCTGTGCCATGTTTGTGTTTATACCATTCTGCATATGCATCATCAATAGTCATGTAGGTAGGGATGTTGGGTCCTGGACTATGGGGATACGCGTCAGCCGCATCTCCAGCATACACTTTGAGGTTGAGGCTAGCTGCAATTGAAAAAACAATCTTTGGATGGGGTGTTCAACACATGATGAATATGACATTGCAATGGCTTGCAGGATTGGGGCTGCATATTTGCTTCCATTGCAGCACTGTCTTGCTCATCTGACACCATTCCTGTTAACATTGTAGTGCCAATGGGGCCGGAGAATAATGGCTTCTGGATCCTTAGGGTATGGAATGGGGGATCCAAACATTTCTAAGTCTTCAAACTGGTCAAGTTGTTTGAGCTCTCCAGCTTCCCATTCCGTCCATGTGGATAATGACTTGAGGTTTCTGCGAGTGAAGTGCCCTAGTGTTTGTTCTTCTGGTGTGGTGGCTTTTGAATTGATGGCCTTGATTAAGAGTTCAATTTGTTCAGTTGGTAGTGAATCTGCATCTAGTGGTAGTGCATGATTGCCTGGTTTATGAAGCTTGGTGATGGCACTGAGCCAAGCAATGTCAATAGTAGGGATGGCAGCATCCATGTCATCTTCAGTTGGTGCCAAGTGTTTCTGGATGGATGCATGGAGTGCTTCAGTGCTGTCAACCTGGTTGATTCTGGATTGGATGATATTCTTGTATTTGGTGCCAATTCGCTTGATGGTCTGGATGGATGAAATCCGGTCCAAAAATGGTGGATCTTCTTCATCAGTGGGTTCATTTTATTAAATTCCTTTCGTGACCAGAAGTACCAAAGCTACCAGATGGTAGATATTCTATTTTGTACGAATCAATGAGTCCCGTATCAACCAAAGTAATCGATTCCCACGACACATCGATTCCCACGGCGCATCGATTCCCATCGCGCATCAACGGTGAGCAATCTCTGTTTTATAGTATTGCCATTGTTCTTCGGTGAGCAAACTCTGATTTCATAAAATATCACACAAGCTACGGGAGCAATTCCTGATCTTAATGATAAACATATCATAGGGTCTTCCTAACGGAACAAGAGAAGAAAACCATTGGCGTGTGATTCTCACACAGTATATATATATGCATACAGATATATATGGTCAACGACCAATACATGTACGGAAATAATCAGTGAGTAATCTCATCACTATGCAACAGCAGTTGCAACGTATTCATCTCAATAAAAGAGATATCTTGCGTTTCGGCAAGATTTCACTTTATCTCATACTTTTAACATTCAACTGATTTATATTCCAAAATTCACACTAGTTGCTACCAACTACTTGTAATCTACATACTAAGGTCTGTCTCGCTGTATCTGAATAAGTTCACAGTAAGAAGAGATCTGGCGTTTCCATAGTCTTGCCTGTAGTCCAATTATCTGTTGCTTAAAGTATCCAACCACAATTGTCACGCGTAGAGTACAATCGTTCGTCTACTAACACACTAACGCAGCGTTGCTGTTCTTCAGAAGCCTTTGAATCAGACCCTCAACGGACCGGATTCAGAAGGAACATAATAGATTAACAGTCGCAAGCTCCAAGGTGGCTTGCACACAAAAAGGAACAGGAATGGAATTGAATACAATCCCTACGCTGGCATATGCCAATCGCACATCGTCTACGAAGCAGTTCTCATTCACCGCGCGGTTCCCTCGAAGGATCGGAATCACCACAAATGCCGAACATGCCCGCCAATCTATTTGGAGGTGGGAACGGCACGGATGATACCAAAGCAGCTGCTGTCAACCAGTTCCCTAGTTTCGATAGTGATATGAAGCTGATACTTCTATCTCTATTCCGCGTAACAAGAGAAGCAAATAACAACCTGTGTTTAGCTCTCAAGGAAGGAGGATTATGCGAGTGGGTGGCATTTTTTGACGCACTTATCGAACGGAATTTCGCCCGCGAGATTACCTACACTGAAGGAGGACTACCAACACATCTTCATCGATCCATCCAACGGATCATAGAAGCACTTGCAGAGTTCTCTATCGAACTACAAGAAGACGAGAAAGAATGGAAAGATGTAAAGTCATATCTGTCTGAAGAATTCAGAAAATTCCATTTGGAACGTGCCATCTGTATGCAAACCGAAGGTGCTCTGAACCCTCAACCTCCTCTGCCAGGAAGTAATAAAAAGACACCTCAGCAGGTAAAGTACGAATCTTGGTGCCAAAAAGCACGGGATGAAAAGTCCTTTACGCCCCTCACGAATGACTCAAGATTCGAACATTGGCTCGTGGGTTTCAAGGCTAAACTTGAGGCATACAACATCGACACAGAAACATTCCTTGATGAAACATGGCCTCCAGCTGCGCTTCAAGGTTATACACGTGACCTTTTCGTTAAACAGTGTGCCTTCTTCTGGGTACTAATGTTGGAAGTCTTCAAAAGCGATCTATCCGCATCGTGTGTACATAGTCATTCTACCACATGTAATGGACGTCAAGCATACTTTTATTTCATAAACCTTCACAGCGAATCAAAAGCCAAGGTATATGACAATTCGACTCAACTACAAGCGTTGCTAAAGTTAAATCTCAGCAATTGGAAGGAATCCAAAGTGAAATTCATCACACATTGGTTTGATGAATTAAATCACCTCAACAAGCTCCGTCCTCCCAACAAGCCCCTTGAATACCATACTGCAAAATCAGCACTATGTCAGGCATGCTATTCCAGCTTCCAGCTAAGTGAACAGTTTGCCAAAGTCAAGGACCCAGGTGGGACGAATAGCACCGTGACAGATGCAGTCGCTGAAGCAGCTGCTATTCACAAACTCAAAATCACACTCCTACTCGAAGCAACCCGACTTGATTCTCAGTCCGCGATGTCGGCTCCGAAATCATCTGTACGTGCACATGTTCACGACTTCTCATCTGGACAAAGTCAAAACCATGATGACTATGCTCTCCCTATCGAATTCGAAGGTGACTATCAAGACTATGCGGTATTCATGGCTGGACGTACCCCTGACCCTAGCACGCGCCTACCCACAAACATATGGAAGGCCCTATCACGTCAAGACATGAAGAGTTGGCTAAACTTTTCTCCGGAAGGCAAGAAAATCGTGGTCGCATCGTTACGACACGATTTGCTCTCAAAAGATCAACCTGATCCCAACAATGTCAAGCCCATCACCAGGAAAGCATACCAACATGGACATTCTGTCTCATTCCTAGAAGATGATATCTCGAACAAAGATGAACATGTCAATTCCTCAGCAGACCTACATCCCGCTGTAAAAAATGACCGTATAGGCGTTTTCCATGCATCACTGGGTGTATACAAGTCTCAAACTTCTTCCTCCAAGGACCAAAGACCTCTCAAGTCTTCCATATCACCCGCGCATCCTGCCCGATTCCTCTCCGAAAACCCTGATATTCGGTACAAAAAGGACAGTGATACCCAAATACCTGTAGGAACATCCTCTTATTTTGCCAATTTCCACCAATGGTATAACCCCAACGATGATCTGACCTTTTCACACGATAGTCACGTAACATCGTACACATATCGTGCACACAAAGCTACGATCACTAGTCCCGGTTTTGCCATGGTCGATCGCGGTGCAAGCGGTTGCATCATCGGCAATGATGCATGCCTCATCTCCAAGGATATCCCACCACGATATGTCAATGTCACAGGCATTAACAATCACCAGGTACAAAATATTCCCATTGCTACATGCAGAGCTTATTCTATATTGAATAGAGGTCCTGTCATCCTCATTTTCAATGAATGTGCATATACGGGCCAACACCCTTCTATCTTGTCCTCCGGTCAGGTGGAAGCATATTTTTCCACTGTTGATGACACATCCATCAAAACGGGCGGTGGACAGGTAATCACCACCTCCGATGGATATGCACTGCCTCTTAGCACCGGCATGGTTTACCATACCTTGCAATGCGAAAGTACACGACTGTTGAGTTTGACACGCTCCCACATGTTATCATGACATCAGATAAGCATTGGGACCCATCTGTTCTCGATACAACAATCAGTGCAAAAGATGAACAATTTCTCCAGAAATATCCTCCTCAGCCGCAGCAACTCCCATATGCTGATTACAACAAATACGGAAATCCACATTGCCTTGAAGGGTTGGATATCTCTGTCTCCCCCGGCTCTTCCACTGTCACATCTCTCAGTTCGTATTCCAGTCATTCCACTCGATCTCCCTTTCTCCCTATTGATGATCCCCAGCAATCGCTCATTCTGGCTTACTTCTACCGACTACATTCACCAGGAACGCCTCGCATGCTGCACTTCTCCTCAAATCTCTGGAACAGTCACTGCGTTTCCAATGGACTGTACTGCTAGTGATACTACACGTATTGCAGCTACGCCCTGTGAGCGATACCCCAACGAACATGACTACTTATCTCTAAAACCTTTCTTTTGTTGGGTTTCCACAGATCGCATCAAAGCTACGTTTGAAAACTCAACGCAATATGGTTCGTTAGCGATTAGTCCTGATGGAAACATTTTGAAAACGTTTCCATTCCCCCCAACCAGCTATGATTGTTTGACCCTTCAATGACAACGTTATGTCTGATGCTGTCTATTCAGATGTTCCGGCAATTGATGGCGGCTCCAAGATTGCTCAGATCTTCTTCGGCCGAAAGTCACATATCATACATGTTGAGGAAATGCGTACCACCGGCGACTTTCTATCATGCTTCCAGAACTTTGTTCGAAAATGGGGCAGGCCCATTCGCCTCCTTTGCGACCACGGTAACTACCAATCTAGTAAGAAAGTCACTGACTATCTGAAAATGTTATGGATTGGACTCTGGCAAATTGAACCTTACCACCAACACCAGAATCAATTTGAACGGTGATATCAAACGTTTAAACGCATTGTCAATCGCGTCATGGATCGTACAGGCACACCACCACATCTATGGCTGCTGTGCATGACATACGTTGCCGGACTCCTCAATGTTATTTCTGATCCTACTCTGTCAGACAAACAACCGGTCTTCATTGCTACCGGTACACTTGGCGACATCAGCGCATACACTAGTTTCTTCTGGTTCGAACCTGTTTATTTCAAGACCAATGACTCCCCTTTCGGTACACAGTCTACCGATTTCCGAATCTGGGACCCAGTTACCAACAAGTTACTTGACCAGTCCGGTGTACGCTCTGCTCTCACGCCTGCGTCTCGCAACAAACGTGCGGGCCTATTCACTGATGATGGTTTCATCAAATGGCGCAAAGCCAAGGATTCCTTGCCCCGATTATACGCCACTGGAGACGCTCCAACATTCAAACATGGGGAGCATATCACTAAGAATAGCTCCATTGCAGATCCTACAGAACAGGGCAACTCAGTTACTCCACCTCCTGGCGTCTCAACCGTTGATTCCGACTCCGCCGATGACACCACGCCATCTGTACCTACTGAACAGCCAGATACAACACCTCCCGCATCTGGTAATCAAGCTATTCTTCAACCACCCGCCCACCCCTTGTTACCAAGCTTTCTATATAAGAAAGTCAATGACAGCCCAAGCTGGTCCCCTTCTCCACTCCCTAACAACTATGGGGAGAGTTTTGATGGTCCTCCTACGACACACATCTTCGGCAAGACCCTCGATGGCGTTCTCCTTACTGAAGATGATTTTGATCCACCAGAGCTAGCATACTTTGATGTTAGTGACGTCACAACTCCACACACCAACCCCGCTACTCCTTCAGTAGACCCATCACAGGTAGTTGTTACCGACGAACAAGGCAACGCACAATTTGACGATGATGGTAAACCAATTACCATTCCTACAGTCCCGATTGCCGATCTACAAGGACGATCCTTCCTTGTAACCAACCCCGATGGCACTCGGAAGCGTCTTACCATCGTCGATGTAGAAGACAGTCTTGAACGTAGCAAAGACTTCATCAAGTTCAAGTGCAAACACTCTGATGATGAGCTTAATGATATCATTGCATACAATGATGTCATGAATTACATCCATCGTGATTCAACACAAGAAGACGGTAAATTTTGGTCATTTCGCCGCATCCTAGGACACCAAGGTCCGCTAGATAACAAGCATCCTCAATACAAAGGTTCCAAGTATAACCTTTGGATTGAATGGGAAAATATGGAACAAACATATGAACCTCTAGCCAACATTGCGGCTGATGACCCTGTCACCGTTGCCAAATATGGGAAAGACAACAACTTGCTTGACCTCCTTGGTTGGAAACGCCTCAAGCGAAGCACCAACCTAGCACGACGAACAAAGAAACTTGATCGACTCGTGCATCAAGCCAAACTTTGTTCCTTCCGTACCCCTCCACAGTACCAATATGGATTAAAGGTACCTCGTAATCACGAAGAAGCCCTCCAATTTGATCAAGCCAACGGAAACACCAAATGGGAAGATGCCACCACTCTGGAAATGGAACAGCTCAATGAATACAATACATTCATTGATAAAGGCGTGTACAAGACAAGCTCCATCCCCCCCGGATTTCAACAGATCAAGGTACACATGATATATGCTGTCAAGCACGACGGTAGACACAAGGCTCGTCTCGTTGCTAACGGTAATCTCACTGAGGCCCCTATCCACAGTGTTTATGCCGGTGTAGTATCTCTCCGCGGTCTACGTATGTGTCTATTCCTAGCTGAACTGAACGACCTAGAAGCACGGGGTACCAACATAGGTAATGCCTACCTAGAGGCAGTTACCTGCGAGAAAGTCTGCATCAAGGCAGGTCCCGAATTCGGATCGCTGGAAGGTCATCTATTGATCATTTACAAAGCCCTATATGGCCTCAGATCTTTGGGCAAGTGTTTTGGTGATTTACTTGCGGCTTGTCTCATTGAACTTGGCTTCGAACGATCCCGCGCAGAACCGGAAATATTCCTCAAGCCTGGAATGAACAAGCATGGGGAACGTGTATATGAACTTATATGCACATATGTCGATGACCTATGTCTTTGCATGGTAGATCCCAATTCCTTCTTGGAAATATTACAGTCGTCACAATATAACTTCAAGCTGAAGGGATCCGGACCTATGAATTTCCACCTAGGTTGTGGATTTGAGCGCAACGTGCATGGTGTTCTCTGTATGAATCCCATCAAATTCATCGAAAAGATGGAAGCGTCGTATGAACAAATGTTCGGATGCAAACCTAGCACTAAGTTCCAGTCCCCCATTGCAGAAAACGATCATCCCGAATTGGACTCCTCAGCCTTTCTCAAAGAAACTAGTATACAGAAATACCAAAGCATGATCGGATCACTCCAATGGATTATCGCTATTGGGCGTTTCGATGTGCAAACAGCCGTGATGACACTCTCGAGTTTCAGAGCTCAACCACGAGATGGGCACCTTGAACGTGCCAAACGTATCTACGGATATATCTCCAAGTTTAGACATTTTAAAATCAGATTCCGCGTGGAACCCCCAGATTCTATAATGACTAAACCTGACACCATCGATTGGTCCAACACCGTCTATGGGGAGCATTCTGAAGAGCTACCCGACGACGCTCCTGCACCACTTGGAAAGGCAGTAGTACTGACACATTTCTATGACGCCAACCTCATGCATGATATTCTTAGTGGTAAGGCGGTAACCGACATCCTTCACTTTGCGAACAAGACTCCCATGATATGGTTCTCAAAGAAACAGTCTACTACGGAAACGGCCACCTTCGGAGCTGAATTCGTTGCAGGGAGAACTTGCATCAAACAGATTGTTGATCTACGACACTCATTCCGATACCTCGGAACACGAGTCCATGATATCTCCTACTCTTGGGGTGACAACAAAAAGATGATTCAAACGTCAACCTTCCCTTACGCAAGGTTGCACAAGCGTCATAACATTCTATCGTTTCACTACATACGGAGCATGATAGCGAGAGGTTTCATCTTAATGATGCACATCCCAGGTAAGGATAACTGTGCAGATATTCTCACCAAGCATTGGGGACACTCAGTTGTGTATCCACTGCTCAAGCCCATCTTCCACTTTTGTGGGAACACCGGTGACCTCCTCCAAGACAATGGAAGCATCATGTAGAGCATGATGACCTTTCACAAGGAGACATGGGGAGTATTAAATTCCTTTCGTGACCAGAAGTACCAAAGATACCAGATGGTAGATATTCTATTTCGTACGAATCAATGAGTCCTGTATCAACCAAAGTAATCGATTCCCACGGCATATTGATTCCCACGGCGCATCGATTCCCATTGCGCATCAACAGTGAGCAATCTCTGTTTTATAGTATTGCCATTGTTCTTCGGTGAGCAAACATTTCATAAAATATCACACGAGCTACGGGAGCAATTCCTGACCTTAATGATAAACATATCATGAAGTCTTCCTAACGGAACAAGAGAAGAAAACCATTGGCGTGTGATTCTCACACAGTATATATATATGCATACAGATATATATGGTCAACGACCAATACATGTATAATCAGTGAGTAATCTCATCACTACGCAACAGCAGTTGCAACGTATTCATCTCAATAAAAGAGATATCTTGCGTTTCGGCAAGATTTCACTTTATCTCATACTTTTAACATTCAACTGATTTATATCCCAAAATTCACACTAGTTGCTACCAACTACTTGTAATCTACATACTAAGGTCTGTCTCGCTGTATCTGAATAAGTTCACAGTAAGAAGATGAAAAGAATACACCGTGTAAACGCATATTTGTACGTACGAAGAGTCACGAAGGCAAATAACCTTATTCGTAAGGTTATTTAACCTGAGTGAATAATCGTCGGTGATTATCCATGTGGATTGCCTCTTAGCGAAATTCTCCCCATCAGCTCACTCTTCGAAGAATTAACAACTCTAAAACACTATCATGCCCTAAAATCTATGTACAACCTAGTACTAATTCTACGCGATAAGGTACAGTACTGTGATATTCCAATGAGAATATCACGGTGAATTATACGGTAATACGATACAACGAAAGACCGATCGAAGATGGTTTTGCGTGTGTTTTGTGTCTTAAGTTTACATGTGTTTTGTATGGTAAAATTACACGATTGTCGCCAAGTCAGAAAGTATAAACAAAACCGGAACGAAAATTCGATCTGGATATACAAATACAAACAGATAAACAAATCGCACTCGACAGCAGTCAACATCTACCAATCATCTCACATCCAACCCTTCGATTACATTCTCTCTCAACATACCACTTCTGACTCACATTGAATACCATCCTCCGAATATTCCGAAACGAATATTTCGAACCCTCTCTTCAAAGCGACCATCCGACCATTAGAATACCCTCTCCACCATGGTACGAACTAGAGCACATGAAAATAGCGAAGAAGAAGAAGAAAAAATGGAAGTGGACAATCCACAGGATTCCGATGAGAACAACAGAGGAGGAGGTATGAGAGACGATGAAGAGCTTGAAGATAAAATCATGGAAGTAATGGAAAGGGCCCTTGGGGACCCAGAAACAAACTCAACCATGAAGAGAATCATCAACCACGAGGTAAAGAAGAGAATCAGAGCAATCAGAGATGCAGAAAGTAGGGGTGAGAACCCAGATGACGCGGATAGTGACAATGATGAGGGAAACGATGCTAACCAAAATGCCGAGGATGCAAGAGCAGATCGACTGGGTAGAAGGTCATCCCAACCCAGGATAAAAATCAGGGGATTCAACAATGGTAGATTTCTGAACCCAGAACAGCTTGCTTTCAGGAGCAGCCTAATGGATTTTGGTATCAACTACGAATCAGCTGAAGAAATTATGAGGGGAGGGATGTCTAATATTCGTGAAATTACAGACCTCAACAAGGAAAGCATCAAATCATTCATGCATGGATTGAAATCTATCAGTCCAGACTGTCCTAAGCCAGAAAGTATCCACTACGGTAACAGACTATCATCGAGGCTTCTCACTTGGGCAAATTGGGCCCGGTATCAACCATTGATTGGAGTCAAGCCAAGGGCCATCGACTGGAAAGCGAACCCAAACAACCTGGAACTGCAGCAATTCAGAATCAAGATGATGGAATCGAGCGTGAAATCGCAGGAAAAGTCAACCCCACCCGAGTTGAAGGATCTTACAAAATTCAGGGAATGGGAGGAAGGCTTCCGCCAAAACTTGAGATACAGATTCAACTCTGAAAGTTTCCCAATCTTGTTTGTCATAAGACCCCAAGAGAAGGAAGATGTTACTGACGAAGCCAGGTCTGGAACAGTCGGGCAAAGTCCAACAGATACTTATCCAACTTGGAGTGACTACAATGAAAGGTGTGGCGTCTTGTCAGGTCACCAGTATGATGAAGATAACAACGTTGTCTGGAGACTGTTGTGTGATGCAACAAGAAAAGGTCCTGGTTGGGAATATGTAGCACATTTCCAAAACACTGCTCTAAACTCTGGTAATGCCAGAAACGCTTTCATCTCACTGATGCAGCATGCTCCCTTACACTGATACCAATATCACTATGGTTCTGAACAAGACCTATCAGGAAATGAAAGACACTGGCGATGCTAAGAATTATGATTGGAACAAGCACAAGTGAAACTGGACCGCTTTTCATGGAACGATCCTGAGATTTGAAAAGAATCACAATGAAAGGAGATTTGTTTGGGATTTTATCAATTCAATCAGTGATGAGCGGCTTGATGCTGCAAAAGCAGATGCAATTGATGAGAGCAAAGACTATCGTGACAACTTCAATGAATGTTTGATTCTATTCACCAATTGACTTGGATTGAAGAAGCTTGCAAATGGGAAGCATAAAAGAGGTTCCAGGAGCGTGTATTCTGTGGGCACATCAAGCAACAAAAAGCAAAAGACAACTGGAACGTTTACAGGAAAAGTTGAGTGCAAGCCCTACCCAACAAGTGTTTATAAAACAATGTCAAAAGAACAGCGTCAGGAGCTTTACCAGATGAGACAGGCTAAGAAGAAACAAAATCTCAAGGCTGCTGAGACTAAAAAGAAAGAAACTGAAAATGAAGGCGCGGGTGACAGTTTTGGCTCAAAATCTAAGAAATGACATAATAACTGGACACTATCACTAGAACACAAATTGTTAACAATGGTGAGCCGGTCATTATACAAGATGAATGTTCCTGTAGATTTTGATGATGGTGAAAATGAAGAAGGATACTGTGAGCTAGATTCACATGCCGACACTACTGCGGCAGGAAGCAATATGGTATTGCTGAATCCTGATCAGATCACAACACATGTTGATGTTGCACCTTTTTCCGAAGAATACAAGCCCATCAAGAAGATCCCGATTGGAAGCTGTGCTACGGCATGGACAAATCCAACATCAGGCCAAGTATATATCGTAGTGTTCCATCAAGCACTGTATTTTGGGGACAAATTGAAGAACAGCTTGATATGCCCAAATCAAGTGAGGGACTGCAACTTCAATTCTGTTGAAGAGACACCGCGTCAATTTGATCCAAGATCCAAGCATGGAATTACAATTCAAACGCCTATGGAAGATGATGATCCGAAGAAAGTTTTTATCAAACTGAGTATGAGAAATGTGATCTCATATTTTCCCACAAGAAAGCCAACAAGAATGGAGCTTGATGAATGTCAACATTTGATTGCAACAAATGATACCCCTTGGGATCCACATTCACTGAAGTTCAGGATGGCCGAGCTAGCCATTGACAATGGAGATCCAATTTCAGGGGACCAATTCAGCCTTCAAGCTATGTCGACCGAAGAGGATCAAGCCATGGATACAAGTTCGGTTGTAACAGAACCTGCTAGTAATGTTACAGGTATGCTCCCCAAGACCAGCTTAGACAACAGGCACCCAAGCGTGATGCAGCAATGCAAACTGATGAGAGTCCATCAGGTATCTACAAGGAGAATGCTAACTGAATGCCAGATTGCAACAGATGGAAATATTGCTCATCGAATTTCTTCAGTAACAAATATTTCAAGCGCGCGAAGGGTAGACCAATTCTTGTTTGATGATACAGAATTTGACTTTATGGAAGCTCCTGAAGAAGAATCAAAACAGGCCCCTAGCTTGCAAGAAATTGACAATACACTTGAGAGAAGGTCTCTTGATAGAAGAAATCAATGGGGGCCATCAGTGATAACAATTGAAGGTCCAAACAAAGTTGACTGTGAACGCCTAGACAAAACTTGGAATATTAGTTTCAAGAAAGCTGAGCAGACATTCAAAGTCACGACGCAGAAGGCCCTCAGGAATTTGCAATTACCATTGATGAAGAGGCTGCCTACACAGCGCTTCAGGAACAAGAGAGTTGCACAAGGAACCTGGTACACTGATACGTGGCATGCTAGAACGACCAGTATTATGAGACAGGAAAAATGTGCACAGATCTTCACAAATGGAAATGGGTTTGAAGTATTTATACCAATACAGGACAAATCACAAGCGCATCAAGGATTGAAGACATTCATTCATGAAATTGGAATCCCAGAGCATTTGATTTCTGATGGTGCTCCCGAACAAGGATCTCCACGAACCTACAAGACACACTGGAATTCAATTGTAAAGCGCAACCATATTCATCAGACATTCATCCAACCACATTGCCCATTTCAAAATCGAGCAGAACAAGCAATTGGTCATCTCGGGGGTGCAATCACAACCAAGTCTGCAAAGAAGAAGTCACCGAGGAGATTATGGTCATTTTGTGGTGAGCTATGTGCTAATATCAGGCAGAGAACAGCATCGAGCAACCCGTCTTCAATGGGGCGAACTCCATTTGAATTGGTCCATGGCTATAGGCCAGATATTACACTATATACTTCATCAGAATGGTATGATTTTGTGTTTTACTATGATAAAGGTGATTCTTCTACTCGAGGCATTGAAAGGCTGGGAAGATGGTTGGGTCCCTGTGGCAATAAGGTAGGTGGAGGTGATTGTTTTTGGCTCCTGACTGAATCAGCAATACCAATATCTACAAATTCAATACGACCTGTCAAAGAATTTGAATGGAGAGATAGAGATATCCTCAGAAGAATGGAAGCAATCGACAAATCAATTGAATCCAAGATAGGAGATGAAGTGAAGGATAGCGCGTCCTTCTTCCAGGAAAACTACCCGGAGCCTCAAATGGAGCTATTTGAGAATCAACCAGTAGAACCACCTGATTTGAAACTTGAAATGGCTGAACCAGAAGCGTCAGTAGAAGATATTGATGAACCAGATGAATACCTGGGGAATGAGGTAATCATTGAAAGAGGTGATGAAAGACTCAGGTGCGTTGTCAAGGATAGGGTTCTCGACTTGCAAAACAGACCGATAGGACTCAGAAATGAGAATCCCATACTAGACACGAGGCTGTATAAATTGCAACTACCTGATGGTACCATGGAGGAATACACGGCAAATATTGTTGCAGAGAGTCTGTATAGTTCTGTTGATGATGACGGACGGATGTTCACTCTACTGGATGAGATCATTGACCATGAAAAAGACAACACTGCACTAACTGATGATGAAGCCAGGACCATAGCAAAAAATGGCAGGAAAACCCATAAGCCGACAACTAGAGGTTGGAGGATTCTTGCCAGTTGGAAAGATGGCACTGAATCTGTTGTTACTCTAAAAATCGACCGGATAGGTATAACGAGTAGTTTAAATTTAAAGAGAAGTGAGCATATCATGAGATTGCTCTGTTACTGTGTATTTTACTGTATTCGACCGGGATCCCTGTGTTAGTGTTGTATGTAGGGATGTCTAAACCGGTCATAGATCATGTGCAATTCGTCATAAGACAGAGAACACATGATGTGACGTAAATATCTTGATACTTGAAGTCATTTTATCACTGGAGGAGTATAAGTAACTTTTCAAGTTTAGAATGGATATAATTCCTGTAGAACGTACGTAAGTAGGGTACGTGTATTTTTTTGACCGACAACACACCCCTTGATTCAACATTTAGTGAAGGAGTGTTGAATTACAAGTCGGTTCTCCATCTTGTAGAACTCTAAAAAACTCAAGTATACTTAAGTATGAGCTTGGATATCGAGTTGGAGTAGAACGGAGAAGCATGCGACATTAATGAGGAGGTTAATCGGAGTTGGTCTTGACAATCGATTGGATGACTAACGAGTCATCAAGTCGTAGGAGACATCGAATACGATTGATAGATCGTAGGGATGGATGTGATTGTAGAATCAAATTGTAAATCGTATTTGAAGAGAAGATTAGATTGAGGAACCAGGATTGATTCATAGAAGATCGATCGTAGATGGTCTTAGATTCACTCGTGGAATGATATCAAAGAGAGGAGTTGTTGATCATTGAGAATCTCAACGGGAGGAAGACCAATGAGGAGAGATCTATTGATGCCAAGTGTAGAGAGTCAAGATAATTGATCATGGTGGAATCCAAAATTGGAGAGAAGAAGAATGCTTGTGGGATATCACGGATGGGATAACAAACAAGGAGAATGGATCATAAATCGTAGGGACAAAGTGGAATGTTCGAAATCGATTTCATTGATTGAAGGCGTGGAAAAGATATCGCTGATACGGAGGATAAAGGGAAACATTGGGATCACACGTAGAGATAGATCGGTTGCACTGGAGCAAAAGGCTCTATTGAGGATCTCAATGGAGAGGAGATTCATGGGTGAGTCGCTTTGAAACTTGATCGTAGATAGTCGTAGAATAGGATTGATCCGTATGGAGGAATCAACTATATCAATTGAACTGGAACGGAAGGCTCCATTGCAGATCTCAACGGAGGGGAGATACATGAGATTGTGTGAGATTCGAACCGGATACTTGGAAGTGAGGTCTCTTAGTATCGAGTCTTGGGATAATTGGAATCAATCGTAGGAATTGATTGTGAAGCGAATCGTAGAGTTCATGCCATATCAAGCGTAGGAAAGAATTCGATCGAATGTAGTCGTAGGTTCAATTCAATCGTCGAATAGGATCAAACGAGTCGATTACTGGTGAGATGGATTGATTGAACAAGAGAGGAAGGATCGATTGTGGATCTCAACAGACGGGAGTCATATTCGCAAAGGAGAGATTGGCGTATTGTTGAATCTCAAAGAGACGTGTCGTAGAAACAAATGGAATCGGAGGGGATTCATTTCTGACTTGGTAGGAAAAAGATCTATCGATTCCATCAGAATCAAATATCAAACGTCAACCAAGGGATTGAATCGTATGAAACGAATCATATAAATTGATTGATCATAGAACAGAAGTGTAGTGGGGACTTGGAAAGAGGTTTGGATAGAATCGTACGTTGAGAATGGGAGAGCACAGCGACGCGACAATGTTGGTGATAGAGATTAAACATAGAGGAAGTGGATTCATATCGTTGAGTTTAGGAGGAAGCAGATCTATTGATTCCAGATTGAATTGTCAAATGCAAAGGGATTGAATCATCGCAATCGGTTGAGTGTGGAATACAATTGATAGATTGTAGGGATCAATATGGTCGTATATCAGATCGTAGAACCAAATTGTAGGGAGGAGATTGGCGCATAGCCGTAGATGCAGGATCGAATGTATCGCCGATTAGATGGTACGAGAGGGAATATCAAAATCGTCAGCAAAGGATTGTAGATACTCGTAGAGATTGAATGTCAACGGAGAGAACCGTAGATTGGGAAGTGATGGATATGGATGGGTTGAACTCTTGTATAGCGATTGAGTGGTGGAGACGATGGTCGGTGGCGGAGGGATCGACCATAGGGCAATTTAATCGCCGAAACGACTAAAGCCGGTTAGGGATATAAAGAGACGTGTCCTTGGAGAAGAGGAAGGCGGACCAATTGAATGGTAGATTGGAGAATCAGAATCGTCAAATAAGATCAAATGGTATTGTTGTAGGGAGACAATGCTGGATATCAAGTAAATTGCTGGAATTACCAACCGTAATTGATGAGAATCAAATTGGAATTGTAGAAGTCGAGTGAGCAGCGTCGAAGACGATTGATTGATGGTATCAAAGGGTTGGACCAAATTGTAGAGGCATGTTGAGAATTGATTGATAAAGGAACAGAGGGTCAATCAGATGTACCGTAGAATAGGATTGATCCCAAAGGAGTGCAAGGAGAATATCAATAATTGATTGGATCAAGACAGAGAAAAATCCTTGTGTGGAGCCTCAATGGAGGGGAGAAGAGGTGTGCATCAAACATCGGCGGAGGGGATGTATGTTAAAATCTGTCAATGCCACACGGAGTATTGAGTTGAATCAAATTGGAAGAGGAGATTGAAGTCGGAAAGATGGATCAAGACAGAAAGATGATTCTAGTCGAAACGTTGAGGATTATCTCAAAGAGGAGAAGGCGAGTGACAGGTCTTGGAATGAAGCGTAGATCGGATAAAGTCAAACGTCGAGGATTGATTGCTGCTTCAAGCCGGATTGATTGCGGCTTCAAGCCGTAGGATGGAATCGTACGTTGTGAATGGAAGATAAATCGTAGATCGCCAGCAGGGTGGAGACGCTAAAAGTCCATATGCAAAGTGATGGCGATTCATATCTTGGAAGACGAGATTGGGAGATGAATCAAATCGAACTCGTGTATATCGATTGTAGATGGGATTGATGGTAGGTTCGAGAATCGATGGATAAGGGAATTGATTGACTTGTCGTAGAATTGCAAAGAGACGCGTCGTAGAGATCCTCGAACGCCTGAGTATTGTAGGAGAACAATGGCTCAGATTGTTGAGGACAAAACCGAGTATGGGTCATCTATCGAGTGATCGAGTGATGGGATATCCGGAATCAAACGTATCGTTCGATCTGTGGATCGAATGGTAAATTCGCTTGTGGTGGGGTTACATGAACCAGGGACACACCCCTTGATTCAACACGGAGTGAGGGAGTGTTGAATTATTTGTCGGTTTATGGATATTGGTTTCAGTGGGATCTGTGTGGAGAGCATAAGTAAAGTGGTGGAGGCGTATGATGAAAACGCTGGAAGTTAAACACGTGCAAATTGAGCGTCATGCAATGATCCAATGCACACCCCTTGATGCAGATGCACACCCCTCGATGCAACACTTGTGGAATTGAATGCTATGGTTCAATAGAATTCCATGGCTGTGAATGATAAAAAATATGATGAAGTCCATGGTTCTAGAAACAAAGGGAGTCGTAGATGCCAAGGATTGGTCGGAAGGAATGCAAGAAGAATATCAAGTCAAGGATTGCCGACTAGTAGATTCCTTCTGTATGAGATTCCTTCTGTATGAGATCTCATCGAGCTCGCATGTGAATGAAGCGTTGAATCATATCGGCGGTCGTGATACTTGAACTTGCACGCGCGATGATAAGTTATCCAATGCACACCCCTTGATTGAAAGCAGGGAACGTTGCTTGGTTGTTATTTTGTAGACATTATGTGACCCGGAGCGGATGGCAGTGGCTGGAATATTGCTCATGTATCAAGCCATAGAAACCGAGTAATCGTAGATGGAGTCGGGGATCCTGATTGTAGACTAAGAAGCTTGAATTGGATGAGATTGACCACGTATCATATCGTAGAGCAGCATTGGATCAAACGAGCATGCCATACCAAGCGTAGGAGAGAATGCAATCGGGTGTAGTCTTATGCGGATTGATTGACCGGGAGTGAAGGGCGGTGAGAAACAGAATATCGTGAAATATCGTCCATCATGGAGTAGTCATCATGCAATTGTTCATCATAGTGGCTGGTGCTCGAGAATCAGGATTTCATGCCGACAAGAGCGTTCCAATCAAATTGGTCAACCGTGCTTGCTTGTGGATAAGCAAGGAAAGGTATGTAGCAACAGTGGATACACCCCCTGATGCACAAGCAGGAGGGGAAGAAGGAGACCAAAGGAGATGGCAAGGCATCAAGCTGGAGTAGTACCAGCTAGGAGTACCAGCTATCGGGATGTCGTCGCATCAAACGTAGTGTCAATATATTGGTAGGGGATCATAGAACGAATCGTACAGAGCAAAGGAATGGAGGATCTTGAATGAAGTCGAGAGGGAGTATCGTTACGCCATTGTCGTATAACCATTGAGAAAACGGGAGAGTAGCTCGTAGGGAGAGGCGGCAGCAAGGCGGAGGCGAAGAATCATCGGAAGAACGCTTGGCAGTGGCCGAATGGCGGGAGGGCCACCAAGGATCTGAATAAGACCCCGGCAAAGGACGGTAGGTAGACAAACCAACGCGTAGAATTGATGCTGGTGTGATGTGTAGAACTTCGTATCAAACGTAGAGCGTGGAATAACTACTAGTGGTTTGCTGGAGGAAGAGCGAAAGAAAAAACCGTCGTAGGAAGAGCGATGCTGGTCGATGCTCGTCGTAAAAGAAGCAACAAGGAGCGTCAGAGAGAGGTCAAATGAAAGAGCATGCGCAGAGAAGACATAACCGACAGACGTCTAGTAGGTCTTTGTCGGGATCGAGGTTGTAAAGGGATTCTGTGTGTCATGTTGGTATACACCCCTCCGAGGAATAAATCGATCGTAGACTTGATGGTGGTATGCACCCCCTGATCCGGAATGTGTGATCGATTAGATGTGTATGGAACGTCATTGTACGGCATTGCAGATATAAACGCAAGTGTTCCAGTATCGTAGTTCATCATTGTGGTCAAAGAATGAAATATGGGTGGGAGAGATGAATTGCATCGTAGATTCGATCGTAGAAAGCAATTGATTGTAGAATACAATTAATAGTATATCATAGGAATCAAAGCAATGGTGCGATTGATCGACTGCAGGATGAATTGTAGAAATTGTTCGATACATAGCTTGAGTATGATCGAAATGAGTCCGAGAATCGTAGACATCATTTGATGGAGTGGATTTTGTGATCATTGATTGGACGAGAGATCGAATAGATTGGATGGAGAACGAAAATGCAAGTCATACAAGACAATTGATTATTGAATCAAAGAGCCGTAGACATCGTGTAACAGTAGATCAGATCGTAAAAATCCATTGGTGATACAGACTGAGAAGACGTAGATCAAGTCAAACCAAGCAAACGTCTTGCAGATGTAGATCGGAATCAGAGTGGTCGTAGATCAACTCGTAGAAGTCGTTGGAGATCGAATCGAAGACGGCTGACTGATCAATCGTAGAATCATAGAAAATAAAAATGCAGTGTACACCCCTTGATCGGGAGATGGTGGTATCAGCCAGAATGGAGGAGACAAATCCACAGATGATGGGAGGAAACGGATTCGTCATTTGTACTCGACGAGGGAGGTAATGTGGTGGAGTAAAGCAACTGCCTTTGAATGGGGAAGTTGCAGGCAGTTGTAATGTTCAGTCAAAAGTATCATAGAACCAGTTCATCGACAAGATGTTAGTATACAAGTGATACATCTTGATCTTCAGGGCATCGCGATATCGTTTGGAGAGTCGTAGGACAGGCTGGTAATACGGTTCTGAGTAAAGCAGGTTACGACATGGGGATTGCAATGATCGTATGTATGCAGGAGTGGCGTTTGGAAGGTCAGTGATCTCAGCAAGTGTCTCAGATGGCAGTCCCTGATTATACATCAGAGGCTGGGGTGAGGGTGAGGGAGCTGATTTTGGCAAGCGCCGGAACGTTGCAATTTCATTCTGAGGATTGAATGTCCATCCGAAGTTAGTTGGTACGGAAGGTGGAACATGATGGTGACCAGATCTAATCAACGCAGATGGCGATACAGATGGTGCCGTCACAATGGAGGACTTCTCCTGACGTTGAGCAGGAGGACTTGAAGAAGTGGCACATAGGAAGGAGTCGGAGCGGATGCGGCGGAACGAGACTGATTCACTGTGGGGAAAATAATCCCAGGTCCAAGTGTAATGGGGATCACTAAGTGCAGCGGAGTTCGAAGGGGTATTGATGGGATTGGAAACAGTCGGTTTGGTATGAACCAGGGCAGTGGTACCAGATGGTCCAATCGTAGGATGGGAAGGAACAGGAAGAGTCTCGCTAACTACAGGAGCAGTAGGCTTTGTGCGATGTTTCCGTTTGGGAGGAAGTGTATTGGTTGTTTTATCTTTGCCAAGTACTGCTTGTAGGTAGTGTGTAAGTAGAATCTGCTCACATTTTTGAGTGTTGACCAATCGCGATCGGGAAGGCGGTTTGACAGACAATCCTGTTGTGACCAAGGGAATTCCAGTTGCAGTGGTAAAGACCTTGTTGAATTCATATGGGTACCAATCTTTGCGAAATTGCCAATGGATGATATGCAGTACCAATTGTATGATTGGGCGGCCCCTTTTGGCATGTTTAGCGGCTATATCTAACGCTTGTTTGTCTCTAACTCGTAGTCTCCCCCCGATGGCTTTTGAATGCCAAAAAATTGTGGTGTTGGCAATTAAGGAGGAGATATGGCGTTTGTGCGCTTTAGATACTTCCAAGGGTGGAAGTGTATCCATGATGGCTGCTACAATGAGAGACTTGAGGACAGGGATTGGGTCCGGGCGGAGAGTCTCGACACCATCATCATTGACAAGGAAGAGGCTTGAAATATTAGGCAATATCCGGGAAAAGACTGCGTTGAGGTCGCTTTGTCGGTTGCCGGCTGTGAAGTTGGGGCCAAAGGAGAAGTGGACTCCCCGGACTTCATTCCAGCTGACGGCGGTTTCTGTCATGATGGTGGTTGAGCAGTGTCAATAGATCAGAGATCAATGCGAAAGGTTGCTGTAGTAGGGATTGATGGATGTGATCGCTGGTAGGCGGATGGTAGCAGCGAATCAAGCGGTTGGTGTTTGCCGGTCAATTGTTCGACGTCGTCGTGTGCTCAATTCTAATGACTGGTGTTGTGTATTGGAGAAACAAAAACAAAAGAACCGGTGTCGTCGGCAGAAAAGGCGATGACCGGAGGGAGACAGAGAAGTGGTGGAATGAGAGGAGCAAGGAATTTGTATTTGTACTCAATCCAAGTTGTCGGAGCCGTTGGAATTTTCCGGATGACTCAGAGGGATGTTCCGAAGAAGGAACCAAAGGGAGTTCCGAAGGACGGGACGGAAAGATGTAACTGCGGTTGTCGGCGTCCTATTGTTGGTTTTGTATTAATTTAATCGTGATCGTTCGATTGTCGTCCTTGGATCATATGTATTACAGAAGGAGATTCTGGGTAGATGGATCTGTAGATACATACCTTGATGCGTGAGCAAGGAGGAGAAAAGGAGAGTAATAAAGAGGCGGTGATGATTAAATTAACCGGCGTGATGGACAAAATGACCGAATGAAGGTGCGGCCGTGTCGAAGGGACGACCAAAGGAATGTTCCGAAGGAGGAACAAACGGCGGTTGATTTACTGGAGGTTGCAGATTGAAATATCGAAAGACCGTTGGAATGATCCGAAGGAAGAATAAACGATCGAAATATTGAAGGATCGAGGGATTGTCGGAACGGTCCTCGGAGGTGCAGGAATAACCAAAAAGACCGTCGGAATGTTCGTCGGAGAAAACTGTCGAAGATGCGAATCGGAGGAGATAATGGAAGATTGGATCGCAATTGCAGGGCGTTGCGCATGAGTTGTTGGTTAGGCCGTGGAGGTAAAAGGGATAGAGGTTGCTGTTTGATTGGAATTGCTTGGCGCTGCGCAGAGCAAGTGATGGATTCTCGCGGAACGATCCTCGGAGGTGCAGAAATAACCAAAGGAATGTTCCGAAGGAAGAAGGAGAAAAGCAACTATCGAAGGATGAGTTGCAGTCTGTTGTACTGTTGTATAAAGAAGTGTTTAGCACAATCAAATGGGCGTCGATGGTCCGTTATAGGGATGATGGACGCGGAAGAAAAATATGGTTGGGTGATTGCAATCGGCGTGTCCGGTGCAATGGGCTTTCATTAAAGATGGCGGTGGTCTTTAGTTTGTAATAGTAACTGTAATCCAGAGAGCTGGTTGTGGGTTACAAGGCTTGTGAGAGCGAGTACACCCCCTGATCCACAAGCAGGGAGCAGAAGGAAGATGTACGTCCAAGGGGCGTCGCCGAAGCTTGGAGTGGAGGCCAAAGAGTAGCACACGGATGGGCGTCACTACATGTGTCCTCTGGCAGTAACCGAACAGTTGAGGTGCTGAACGGGGGAGATAGGTAGCTTAAGGTAAACACTAGTGCTCTTGCGGGACACTAGTGCAAGTTATAAGGGCTCTATAACCTGTTGTTACTCTAAAAATCGACCGGATAGGTATAACGAATAGTTTAAATTTAAAGAGAAGTGAGCATATCATGAGATTGCTCTGTTACTGTGTATTTTACTGTATTTGACCGGGATCCCTGTGTTAGTGTCGTATGTAGGGATGTCTAAACCCGACGTCGTAGATCATGTGTAATTCGTCATAAGACAGAGAGCACATGATATGAACTAAATGTCTGGATACTTGAAGTCCTTTTTATCTCTGGAGGAGTATAAGTAACTTTTCAAGTGTAGAATGGATATAATTCCTGTAGAACGTACGTAAGTAGGGTACGTGTATTTTTTTGACCGACAACAGAATCGTGGTGTAAGTTAAGTGATGTGAAAGAATCATTTCCAGTGCAATTAGCTGAAAATGCTGTCAACAATAATCTTGAAAAGTCACCAGCATTCCGATGGTGGGTGCACAAAATTTTGAGAAGAAAGGATCGAATCCTTAAAGCGGCCAAAACAGCAAAGTATTGGTTGAAGACTCACAAATATGGAGTTGAATTGCCACATTCAATCAAACAAGCGCTGGCTATTGATAAGAAAACGGGGACTGACCACTGGGAACGAGCAATTCATAAGGAAATGACAAATAACATGGCAGCTTTCGAATTTTCTGATGATGATGTCATCCCAGTTGGCCATAAGCAAATAACAACCCACATGATTTTCGACATCAAGCTTGGATCCCTAACAAGGAAGGCTAGATTGGTAGGGGATGGTCATAAAGTTCCTGCAGTGGCAAAAGAAAATACTTATTCATCTGTCCCCAGTCGAGACTCAGTAAGAATATTCTTCCTGCTGGCAGCGCTGAATGATTTGAAGGTTCTCTCAGCAGATATTCAAAATGCATATTTGACAGCCCCGATTAAAGAGAAATACTTTCTAAAAGCGAGAGCTGAAGATGGTTTTCCACCACATCTTGCAGGAAGGCCTTGCAAGATTGTCCGCGCATTGTATGGACTGCCGGTGGCAGGTGCATCTTTCAGGTCATATCTCACACAGCATTTGAGAGATCTTGGATATTCCCCTTGCAAAGCAGATCCGGATGTACACTTACGAATTGAAACCAGGAAAGATGGATCCAGGTACTGGGCAATGCTCATTGCCTATGTAGACGACATCTTATGTTCTGGTGAAGATCCAAAGTTCCAGCTTGAAAACATTGAGCGCAAGTTCAAACTGAAGGATGATACTATTGAAGAGCCAACTCTGTATCTGGGAGCAGATATTGGAAAATTCTACTTTGAAGGTGATTCAAAGCCAAGATGGTCATTATCAAGCACTAAGTATACGGCAAAAGCTGTTGCAGCAGTTGAACAAGAGTTAGGAACAGAAAAATATGGTTACAAGTATCTACCAAAATCAGCATCCAGTCCACTGTCACATGATTACCGACCGGAAATTGATATATCAGAAGAATTGAACCCTGAATTGCAAAATTACTACCAAGATTTAATTGGAGTTCTCAGGTGGATTTGTGAATTAGGAAGGCTGGACATTGTAATGCCAGTCTCGCTGATGTCAAGGTATCTGGCACAAGCAAGGATTGGGCATTTGAATCAGTTGTTCCATATATTTGCATATCTGAAAAAGTACAACAGGTCGAAATTGGTTTTTGACGATACCGTACCAAGCGTTGATGAGAGTAAATTTCAAAAATGTGACTGGTCTGAATTTTATCCTGGTGCTGCTGAAGTCATACCAGCAGATATGCCTGAAGCTTTGGGAAACCATGTAACGATGAGTTGTTTTGTTGATGCTGACCATGCTGGATGCAAGGCAACGAGAAGGTCTCATACTGGCGTTATTATCTTCATTAATAATGCACCGATCATTTGGTTTTCCAAAAGACAAACAACAGTCGAGGCATCAACTTTTCGATCTGAAATCATTGCTTTGAAAATTGCAATCGAATTGGTTGAAGGTCTAAGGTACAAGTTGAGAATGATGGGTGTTCCAATTGATGGGAGCACAAATGTGTATTGTGATAATTATTAAATTCCTTTTGCACGTACGCGAGAACTACAGTACTCTAAATTACGTACGTTTATTTCTACGTAACATACAGTACTGCAGTTGGAATGATACGATAATACGAGTCGAAGTGCACCTCCAGTGGTTGGAATAATGAGACCTCTTTCTCTATGTGAGATTGGAATACGATCGAACCAGAGGTGCAATCGTCATTCTGACACCCAAATTCGATACTTAGTGGTCGAACAACCGTCATTCTTACGAGTAAGACCGAAACAGAGGTGCAATCATCATTCTGACACCCAAATTCGATACTTAGTGATCAAACGACAGTCATTCTTACGATCGACGTTCGATACTTAGTAATCGAAGAAGAACACACACTGGAGGTTCACACATGCAATCTCTTGTTAAGTGTGCTGTTTTCAAGAGAAGACAGCAGCGGTTCGAAGCGCTGCTCACAAACTTGTTACTTGTTTTCTGTATAAAATACGTGCTGTATTAGCGGCAACACGTAAATTCGCGTGCTGTATTAGCGGCAGCACCGATCTTTAGAAGAGACACTTGCTCTCCAGCAAGAAACATCTCTTCATCTCATACTTTTAGATTATTTGATTATTCAACCTTAAACCTTGCATCGGTAGCCATGCTTCCCATTGTAGAACTACAAGCCTAAGATCTAACTGACTGAGCCCACCGGTAGTTAGAATAGATCTGATTGGACTAGCGTTCAATCGTAGTGGATATCAGAGAAATATTAGACCACAAACAGACCGGCACCTCAACCGGCCTGCAGCCACAGCTCCTGTTGCTCTTCTTTGCCTTTGGATTGAATCAGCTCAACAGCCAGTTTCAAAAGGAAATTAACAGATTAACAGTCGCAAGCTTGTTGAAGCTTGCAGAAGAAGACAACAGTAGAAGCACTCGACGAAGAACCAATCCGACAGCAGATCATCAAACGCTCGACTACGGACGACGATCGATAGTTCTCTGATCCGATTACACAACAAAGACCATCAACGGACAAGCCGAAGTCTTTAATAGAAGCCCATTGCATTGGACACGCCGATAGCAATCCCTCCATCCAAGGACCATATTTTTTCGCGTCTACACTCCTTGTGACACCATACTGTCAAGGACACATCGACGCCCATCATTTGATTGTGCTAAGCACCAATAAACACCGACTGCAAATATCCATCGATAATTGCCTTAATCCATACGCAATAATTGCAAGACAACCAACACCAACACCACCCAAAGACGCAACGCAAAAGAAGACGAAAACACAACGAAACGAAAACGAATTTTGTTGCTCCTCCAACCCTCTTTTATCAAGTAAAAGACCTAGTAATTTCAAGACAGAAGAAGAAGCATTGAGAGACAAACAAAGAAGACAAAGACAACAGGCTGTCAACGTTACTTCTTCCAATCGAACGGTCAAGTCATAGCCGCGTCCAGTCTACCCTCCGATAGAATTTACCAACACCAACGACGAGCCGAATAATCGAATTTTTCGTAATCGAATCTTCGTTGTTTTCCAACACATCTCATATAAGTCAATTTTCGTTGCCTTTCCACGCCACCGGCACGTCGTATCCCATCGAAAACGACTTCCCATCTCTATTGCGGACACGCCGAAACCACTCTGGTCATCTATCTCCCAATACTGACAGAGATATCCAATTTTCTCGATGCAAGAGAACTACGGCGTTTGTCAACAACAACAAACGAAGTAAACGGATCTTTGTTGCCTCTCCGCGTCATCGGCACGTCGTATCTCATCGAGACCGACTCCCCATCTCCTAGTATTAGAGGAAATTCCTCGTCCCCAGTACTCTAGAATTTACCAACACCAACGAAAAATTCAATTAATTCGGACCGACACAAAGAAAACGAAATCCCGTTGTTTCACCAATTAAGGCGTCAACGTCGCTTTGACCTCTTAACCTCACGAATAGAAGGCCTCTACGCGTTCCTGTATCCGTTACTTCTATTCTTCCGGACCAGCCAAGCCAACTACACGCCTTACGCCTTTTGTTGAGGTTACGCCATCAACGCCACAACGCTAATAGAAGAGACGACAATTCCGGAGTAACGACGAGATTACACCAAGCAATCCGTTCTGCTCCTTCCCCTGTTATCAGCACACCTGCCGTATCTCATCGAAGTCGGCATTCACTGTCCTACGTAATACCCCATTCGCTGCGAACACGGCATCTACCTATGATTATGACGCCCGACCAACAGGATAACACTACTCAAGAAGCTGATAAAGAAGATGTCTCCATCTCGGACCTCTTCCCATCATTTGATCACGCACTAGCCACATTCCTACACGACTCCTTCGATGTCCCAAACGAATCTCACAGCACTTTGTGTGCGGCGCTCATCAATGCCCGGTATAGGACATGGCCAGCTTTCCTACACATTGAATACATCGATGATCTTGAATATCACGACGGGAGTGCAAGAGTACCACTCACTCGGCATGTACAGCTCAAGCTACAACGATTCATTGATTTTGGTCAACACCTCACCGAACGGGGTCTAGACTGGGAAGAACGCGACCAGTACACCAAGAAAGCTTTCAAGGACTACTGTCAAGGAATCGTCCAAGCCAGGCGAGACTCTGCAGTGACCAACCGCGCCACGATATCAACAGATGAACATGGCTGGCCGCCAAAACCGATAGCCCAGCTCCAATATGAATCATGGATCAGAAAACCAAGAGACGAAACCACCTTTCCAGTGCTACAAAATGATGCAACATTTGAACATTGGCTTGTACAATTTACAGCACAACTAGACGCGTATGGTATTAACCCCACCACATTCCTTGATCCATACTGGCCATATCACGTGCTCACAGGGTACCCCAAGGCCCTCCATGAAGAACAATGTGCATTCTTCTGGACACTCCTCCAGCATGTGTTCCAAGGTGATTTTTCTTCCTCATGTGTGTTGTACCACCAACAGACACGCGATGGTCGTCAGGCTTACTTTGATTTTGTCCAGCTCCACAAAACAGTGTCCCATCCAATGCCTCCAGCAGCACCAATGTCCTCTCCAGGTCCTGTTCCGGTACGGCCTCCTGCCGTCGACAATATCGTGACGCCTCGACCAACTCCACCAGTATCAACCCACGCGCCTGTTCATTCCACCAGTAACACTCCCGCTGTTCATAACAGCCCTCCTACTACTGCCTGCAAAACGGCTGACCACCCTACTGTTGACAATCCTGCGACCCCTACAGGACTTCCTGGTAGTTCCAATCCTGGATCAACTGCTGATTCCACATCCACCGGTACTTCTACCTACCCCTGGAAGTATTCCCCCAGCACTGACTCAGTCCGATTCAGCCGAATCGCCTATTCCTCCACTCCTAGTATTGTTCCTGCAGACATTCCTACTGGAGATGTTCCCACTAAACGCAAACGTGAGCCACATTCCACCCGCGCTCGAACTTCCTATCTGTCCCCAGCCAACTCCCGATGGACATTTTACCCACAGTCTGAAACCGTGGTATTTCCTCGTGCTCGTTCTGCACCCCAGTCTACTTTCATTTCTTCCTTGCAACTTCCACCATCTGGGGCATCCTCTAAAGATAGTGTCGTTTCAAGCTCAGTTACAAAGCCTCTCTCTGGGGCATCCTTTTGCCCAATTCAGACGTTTCGCCCAATTCGGAAGTTTCTTTACGGAGCCCGGAAGCCTCTTCATGGGGCATCCTTTTGTCCAGATGGGAAGCCATCTACTTATTCTATGACCTACGATTTGCCTGCTGTCAGTATCACCAAACGACACCGTGATGCTATCAAGATCAACCTGTATCAATTACATGCTACTCTCTTGCGTGCCAATTGGCTCTACGACGACGTCACCTGACAGATCCAATCTACGATTCGATCTACGATCAATCTACGTCCCAACTATACATATGATACTCCGATCCGATTTTATATGTGATCATCTACCTGGTAACTCTTCTACGACTACATTCCATCTCAGTTCCTATGATCATCCAATGATCAATCGAATCACATACGGGTCAATCATCTACAATTTGATACCCAATCAATTAATGAGATTTGAGCAATCAATCCCCGCGATTCGAGCTTCAGTCAATCGTCTCTGATTTGTTACTCAGTCGAATTCTACCATTCGTATACGATTCGACATACTATCTATTACAATCAAGGGGGCAACCATTTGATTCCACACTATCGATCATTCCATTCGATTCTCAGTAACGGTGATTACGATTTTCATCAACATTGTATGGATCTGACTCCTACGAATCAACATGCACTCAAGTTGATTTCTACGATCAATTTCACGATGGTATCTACGATCAATCTACAGTTTCTTCCTTTCTATCGCGTAAGCAGATGGGGCATATTGCATGCTCCCCACATACGTGCTCAGGGAATTTTGTTTGTTCTTCTCACAGAGATCATGCTTGTGCTTCATCACTTGCGAGAAGATGGGGCATATTAAATTCCTTTTGCACGTACGCGAGAACTACAGTACTCTAAATTACGTACGTTTATTTCTACGTAACATACAGTACTGCAGTTGGAATGATACGATAATACGAGTCGAAGTGCACCTCCAGTGGTTGGAATAATGAGACCTCTTTCTCTATGTGAGATTGGAATACGATCGAACCAGAGGTGCAATCGTCATTCTGACACCCAAATTCGATACTTAGTGGTCGAACAACCGTCATTCTTACGAGTAAGACCGAAACAGAGGTGCAATCATCATTCTGACACCCAAATTCGATACTTAGTGATCAAACGACAGTCATTCTTACGATCGACGTTCGATACTTAGTAATCGAAGAAGAACACACACTGGAGGTTCACACATGCAATCTCTTGTTAAGTGTGCTGTTTTCAAGAGAAGACAGCAGCGGTTCGAAGCGCTGCTCACAAACTTGTTACTTGTTTTCTGTATAAAATACGTGCTGTATTAGCGGCAACACGTAAATTCGCGTGCTGTATTAGCGGCAGCACCGATCTTTAGAAGAGACACTTGCTCTCCAGCAAGAAACATCTCTTCATCTCATACTTTTAGATTATTTGATTATTCAACCTTAAACCTTGCATCGGTAGCCATGCTTCCCATTGTAGAACTACAAGCCTAAGATCTAACTGACTGAGCCCACCGGTAGTTAGAATAGATCTGATTGGACTAGCGTTCAATCGTAGTGGATATCAGAGAAATATTAGACCACAAACAGACCGGCACCTCAACCGGCCTGCAGCCACAGCTCCTGTTGCTCTTCTTTGCCTTTGGAAGAATCAGCTCAACAGCCAGTTTCAAAAGGAAATTAACAATAATGATTCTGTTGTCACGAATGTTACGCGACCTGAAAGCCCATGTAAGAAGAAGCACAACAGCATTGCATACCACAAAGCACGCGAATCTATTGCAGCAGGAATCATCAGAGTTGCAAAGGAACCAGGTTCAACAAATATTGCTGATTTGTTTACAAAGCTAATGAGTGGCGCTGTTTTCAGAGAACATTGTTCTTGTTGCATGTGGTAAGAAAAATAAAAATCAATCGTTCGATGGAATGTTCGATCGATCGTTCGACTGAAGCAACAAGTTGATTTACGTTTGATCTGCAACGAGCATTTCGAAGATGGATAATAAACAAATCGTTCTGCAATGAGCATTTCGAAAATGGATAATTTGATCCATGAATACAATATATCAAACCGGCAAGGATCAGGGCAAAATGCCATGATACGAGCCAGAATGAATGGCAAAATGCCTCCCCATTTTCTTTTGATAGGGCCTCTGATGGTAGACTGGATACAGTTTGGTATTCAACACACGAATGACTCACGATGAACATATTAAGTCATAGAATCCAGCCGCTTAACGGTTGGAGGATTCATGACTGAAGGGGACTGAAAAGAATACACCGTGTAAACGCATATTCGTACGTACGAAGAGTCACGAAGGCAAATAACCTTATTCGTAAGGTTATTTAACCTGAGTGAATAATCGTCGGTGATTATCCATGTGGATTGCCTCTTAGCGAAATTCTCCCCATCAGCTCACTCTTCGAAGAATTAACAACTCTAAAACACTATCATGCCCTAAAATCTATGTACAACCTAGTAGTACTAATTCTACGCGATAAGGTACAGTACTGCAATATTCCAATGAGAATATCACGGTGAATTATACGGTAATACGATACAACGAAAGACCGATCGAAGATGGTTTTGCGTGTGTTTTGTGTCTTAAGTTTACATGTGTTTTGTATGGTAAAATTACACGATTGCCGACGAGTAATTTGACGATGATTAATTAACCTGTCGACCGGCATCGACAAGGCCGAATGAACTGCATCTAAGATGATTACTCTTGCTCACTAAATCAATCGATCGTAAGACCGATTGCATTTGTTGTTTGTTACGACACACTTTTTCTAAAGAGATCTGGCGTTTCCATAGTCTTGCCTGTAGTCCGATTATCTGTTGCTTAAAGTATCCAACCACAATTGTCACGCGTAGAGTACAATCGTTTGTCTACTAACACACTAAAGCAGTGTTGCTGTTCTTCAGAAGCCTTTGAATCAGACCCTCAACGGACCGGATTCAGAAGGAAAATAATACATTCCAAGAAGTGTTGGGGGCAAACAGACCATATTCGTTTGAGTATTTCCTGACTTCCTTCACTGATAATTTTGCTTCAGGTGCAAATGTTATGGGTATCTCTATGGAATCCTCTTGCACCCCTCGATCCTATGAGGAAAGCAGCGCTGTGGTAACATCAGCTGCAGTGAACACACAATTGTGATTAATAGAGATAATGTATGCACCCCGGAGCTTGGAAAGGGCTCGCTTGTGAGAGGAAAAAGCTGGGAGGCAGGGCTTTTGGGAAGGATATCTGTTACATAGGCTCTGCCAAGTAGTGAATCAGTTGCATACCAGAGACCAAAGGCTTGGTCAGTACAGGAACGTGAAATAGTGAGCCTGAGATTGGTGAGATCTGCAAAAGGTGAGATGGAGAATTGAAAATCACTGGATGACACCTCATTTGGCTCCGGTGGGAGAGGAATGTTGTCATCAGTCCTGAGCAGGTGCTTGACATTCATAGGAAGGTCAGTAAGTGGTAAGTCGTTCATGCCTTCATCAAACCTGACATGGGTGGCTATCTTTATTATTTTCCTTCTGAATCCGGTCCGTTGAGGGTCTGATTCAAAGGCTTCTGAAGAACAGCAACGCTGCGTTAGTGTGTTAGTAGACAAACGATTGTACTCTACGCGTGACAATTGTGGTTGGATACTTTCGGCAACGGATAATCAGACTACAGGCGAGACTATGGAAACGCCAGATCTCTTCTTACTGTGAACTTATTCAGATACAGCGAGACAGACCTTAGTAATGTAGATTACAGATAGTTGGTAGCAACTAGTGTGAATTTTGGGATATAAATCAGTTGAATGTTAAAAGTATGAGATAAAGTGAAATCTTGCCGAAACGCAAGATATCTCTTTTATTGAGATGAATATGTTGCAACTGCTGTTGCGTAGTGATGAGATTACTCGCTGATTATTTCCGTACATGTATTGGTCGTTGACCATGTATATCTGTATGCATATATATATACTGTGTGAGAATCACACGCCAACGGTTTTCTTCTCTTGTTCCGTTAGGAAGACTTCATGGTATGTTTATCATTAAGATCAGGAATTGCTCCCGTAGCTCGTGTGATATTTTATGAAATCAGAGTTTGCTCACCGAAGAACAATGGCAATACTATAAAACAGAGATTGCTCACCGTTGATGCGCGATGGGAATTGATGCGCCGTGGGAATCGATATGCCGTGGGAATCGATTACTTTGGTTGATACGGGACTCATTGATTCGTACGAAATAGAATATCTACCATCTGGTAGCTTTGGTACTTCTGGTCACGAAAGGAATTTAATACTCCCCATGTCTCCTTGTGAAAGGTCATCACGCTCTACATGATGCTTCCATCGTCTTGGAGGAGGTCACCGGTATTCCCACAAAAGTGGAAGATGGGCTTGAGCAGTGGATACACAACTGAGTGTCCCCAATGCTTGGTGAGAATGTCTGCACAGTTATCCTTACCTGGGATGTGCATCATTAAAATGAAACCTCTCGCTATCATGCTCCGTACGTAGTGAAACGATAAAATGTTATGACGCTTGTGCAACCTTGCGTAGGGGAAGGTTGACGTTTGGATCATCTTTTTGTTGTCACCCCAAGAGTAGGAGATATCATGGACTCGTGTTCCGAGGTATCGGAATGAGTGGCGTAGATCAACAATCTGTTCGATGCAAGTCCTTCCTGCAACGAATTCAGCTCCAAAGGTGGCCGTTTCCGTAGTAGACTGTTTCTTTGAGAACCACATCATGGGAGTCTTGTTCGCAAAGTGAAGGATGCCGGTTACCGCCTTACCACTGAGAATATCATGCATGAGGTTGGCGTCATAGAAGTGTGTCAACACTACTGTCTTCCCAAGTGGTGCAGGGGTGTCGTCGGGTAGCTCTTCAGAATGCTCCCCATAGACGGTGTTGGACCAATCGATGGTGTCTGGTTTAGTCAATATAGAATCTGGGGGTTCCACGCGGAATCTGATTTTAAAATGTCTAAACTTGGAGATATATCCGTAGATACGTTTGGCACGTTCAAGGTGCCCATCTCGTGGTTGGGCTCTGAAACTCGAGAGTGTCATCACGGCTGTTTGCACATCGAAACGCCCAATAGCGATAATCCATTGGAGTGATCCGATCATGCTTTGGTATTTCTGTATACCAGTTTCTTTGAGAAAGGCTGAGGAGTCCAATTTGGGATGATCGTTTTCTGCAATGGGGGACTGGAACTTAGTGCTAGGTTTGCATCCGAACATTTGTTCATACGACGCTTCCATCTTTTCGATGAATTTGATGGGATTCATACAGAGAACACCATGCACGTTGCGCTCAAATCCACAACCTAGGTGGAAATTCATAGGTCCGGATCCCTTCAGCTTGAAGTTATATGGTGACGATTGCAATATCTTCAAGAAGGAATTGGGATCTGCCATGCAGAGACATAGGTCATCGACATATGTGCATATAAGCTCATATACCCGTTCACCATGCTTGTTCATTCCAGGCTTGAGGAATATTTCCGGTTCTGCGCGGGATCGTTCGAAGCCGAGTTCAATGAGACAAGCCGCAAGTAAATCACCAAAACACTTGCCCGAAGATCTGAGGCCATATAGGGCCTTGTAGATGATCAATAGATGACCTTGCAGCGATCCAAATTCGGGACCTGCCTTGATGCAGACTTTCTCACAGGTAACTGCCTCTAGGTAGGCATTACCTATGTTGGTACCCGTAAGGAGAACGCCATCATATGTTTTGCTGAAGATGTGTGTCGTAGGAGGACCATCAAAACTCTCCCCATAGTTGTTAGGGAGTGGAGAAGGGGACCAGCTTGGGCTGTCATTGACTTTCTTATATAGAAAGCTTGGTAACAAGGGGTGGGCGGGTGGTTGAAGAATAGCTTGATTACCAGATGCGGGAGGTGTTGTATCTGGCTGTTCAGTAGGTACAGATGGCGTGGTGTCGTCATGTTCCGCAGGAGTGGCGGTGTCGGAATCAGCAGGTGAGACGCCAGGAGGAGGAGTACCTGAGATGCCCTGTGTTGTAGAATCTTCAATGGTTCTACGCGTAGTGGTATGCTCCCCATGTTTGGATGTTGGAGCGTCACCAGTGGCGTATAGTCGGGGCAAGGAATCCTTGGCTTTACGCCATTTGATGAAACCATCATCAGTGAAGAGGCCCGCACGTTTGTTGCGAGACGCAGGTGTAAGAGCAGAGCGTACACCAGACTGGTCGAGTAGTTTGTTGGTGACTGGATCCCAGATTCAAAAACAAAGTCCATTGCCAACATGTTCTGCAATGCCGACGAAGTGACCGAGAGGTTCGGTAGACTGGGTACCGAAAGGGGAGTCATTGGTCTTGAAGTAAACAGGTTCAAACCAGAAGAAACTAGTGTATGCGCTGATGTCGCCAAGTGTACCGGTAGCAATGAAGACCGGTTGTTTGTCCGACAGAGTAGGATCAGAAATAACATTGAGGAGTCCGGCAACGTATGTCATGCACAGCAGCCATAGATGTGGTGGTGTGCCTGTACGATCCATGACGCGATTGACAATGCGTTTAAACGTTTGATATCGCCGTTCAAATTGATTCTGGTGTTGGTGGTAAGGTTCACTTTGCCAGAGTCCAATCCATAACATTTTCAGATAGTCAGTGACTTTCTTACTAGATTGGTAGTTACCGTGGTCGCAAAGGAGGCGAATGGGCCTGCCCCATTTTCGAACAAAGTTCTGGAAGCATGATAGAAAATCGCCGGTGGTACGCATTTCCTCAACATGTATGATATGTGACTTTCGGCCGAAGAAGATCTGAGCAATCTTGGAGCCGCCATCAATTGCCGGAACATCTGAATAGACAGCATCAGACATAACGTTGTCATTGAAGGGTCAAACAATCATAGCTGGTTGGGGGGAATGGAAACGTTTTCAAAATGTTTCCATCAGGACTAATCGCTAACGAACCATATTGCGTTGAGTTTTCAAACGTAGCTTTGATGCGATCTGTGGAAACCCAACAAAAGAAAGGTTTCAGAGATAAGTAATCATGTTTGTTGGGATATCGCTCACGGGGCGTAGCTACAATACGTGTAGTATCACTAGCAGTACAGTCCGTTGGAAACGCAGTGACTGTTCCAGAGATTGGAGGGGAAGTACAGCACGCAAGGCGTTCCTGGTGAACGTAGTCGGGAGAAGTAAGCCAGAATGAGCAATCGCTGGTTCCATGATCATCAATAGGGAGAAAGGGAGATCGAGTGGAATGACTGGAATACGAACTGAGAGACGTGACCGTGGAAGAGCCGGGGGATACAGAGATATCCAATCCTTCAAGGCAACGTGGATTTCCGTATTCGTCGTAATCAGCATATGGGAGTTGCTGCGGCTGAGGGGGATATTTCTGGAGAAATTGTTCATCTTTGGCACTGATTGTTGTATCGAGAACAGATGGGTCCCAATGCTTATCTGATGTCATGATAACATGTGGGAGCGTGTCAAACTCGATAGTCATGTACTTCCGCATCGCAAGGTATGGTAAACCATGCCGGTGCTAAGGGGCAGTGCATATCCATCGGAGGTGGTGATTACCTGTCCGCCGCCCGCTTTGATGGATGTGTCATCGACAGTGGAAAAATATGCTTCCACCTGACCGGAGGACAAGATAGAAGGGTGTCGGCCTGTATATGCACATTCATTGAAAATGAGGATGACGGGACCTCTATTTGATATAGAATAAGCTCCGCATGTAGCAATGGGAATATTTTGTACCTGGTGATTGTTAATGCCTGTGACATTGACATATCGTGGTGGGATATCCTTGGAGATGAGGCATGCATCATTGCCGATGATGCAACCATTTGAACCGCAATCTACCATGGCAAAGCCGGGATTGGTGATCGTAGCTTTGTGGGCACAATATTTGTACGATGTTACGTGACTATTGTATGAGAAAGCCAGATCATCGTCGGGGTTATACCATTGGTGGAAATTGGCGGAATAAGAGGATGTTCCCACAGGTATTTGGGTATCACCGTCCTTTTTGTACCGAATGTCAGGATTTTCGGAGAGGAATCGGGCAGGATGCGCGGGTGACACGGAAGACTTGAGAGGTCTTTGGTCCTTGGAGGAAGAAGTTTGAGACTTGTATACACCCAGTGATGCATGGAAAACGCCTATACGGTCATTTTTTACAGCGGGATGTAGGTCTGCTGAGGAATTGACATGTTCATCTTTGTTCGAGATATCATCTTCTAGGAATGAGACAGAATGCCCATGTTGGTATGCTTTCCGGGTGATGGGTTTGACATTGTTAGGGTTAGGCTGATCATTTGAGAGCAAATCGTGTCTAACGATGCGACCACTATTGTCTTGCCTTCCGGAGAAAAGTTTAACCAACTCTTCATGTCTTGACGTGATAGGGCCTTCCATATGTTTGTGGGTAAGCGCGTGGTAGGGTCAGGTGCACGTCCAGCCTTGAATACCGCAAAGTCTTGATAGTCACCTTCGAATTCGATAGGGAGAGCATAGTCGTCATGGTTTTGACTTTGTCCAGATGAGAAGTCGTGAACATGCGCACGTACTGTTGACTTGGGAGCCGACATCGCGGACTGGGAATCGAGTCGGGTTGCTTTGAGTAGGAGCGTGATTTTGTGTTTGTGAATAGCAGCTGCTTCAGCGACTGCATCTGTCACGGTGCTATTCATGCCGCCTGGATCCTTGACTTTGGCAAACTGCTCACTTAGCTGGAAGCTGATATAGCATGCCTGACATAATGCTGATTTTGCAGTATGGTATTCAAGGGGTTTGTTAGGAGGACGAAGCTTGTTGAGGTGGTTTAATTCCTCAAACCAATGTGTGATGAATTTCACTTTGGATTCCTTCCAATTGCTGAGATTTAACTTTAGCAACGCCTGTAATTGAGTCGAGTTGTCATATACCTTGGCTTTCAATTCGCTGTGGAGATTTACGAATTCAAAGTATGCTTGACGTCCATTATGTGTGGTGGAATGGCTGTGTACGCACGACGCGGAAAAATCACTTTTGAAGACTTACAACATTAGGACCCAGAAGAAGGCACACTGTTTAACGAAAAGGTCACGTGTATAACCTTGTAGCGCAGCTGGAGGCCAGGTCTCATAAAGGAATGTCTCGGTGTCAATGTCGTTTGCCTCGAGTTTAGCCTTGAAACCTACGAGCCAATGTTCAAATCTTGAGTCATTCGTGAGGGGTGTAAAAGACTTTTCATCCCGTGCTTTTTGGCACCAAGATTCGTACTTCACCTGCTGAGGTGTCTTTTTATTAGTTCCCGGCAGGAGGAGGTGGAGGGTTCAGAGCAGATCCAGTCTGAAGACATATGGCACGTTGCAAGCAAAAGGTTCTGAAGTCTTCATACGGATATGACCTTGCATCCTTCCAATTCTTCCCATCCTTGCGCAGGTCGATTGAGAACTCCGCAAGTGCCTCTATGATCCGTTGGATGGATCGATGGAGATGGGTCGGTAGTCCTCCTTGAGTGTAGGTAATCTTGCAGGCAAAATTCGGTTCGATAAGTGTGTCAAGAAAGGCCATCCACTTGCATAATCCTCCTTCCTTGAGAGCTAAACACAGGGTGTTATCTGCTTCTCTTGTTAGGCGAAATAGGGATAGAAGTATCAGCTTCATATCAGTATCAAAACTAGGGAAATGGTTGACAGCAGCGGCTACGGCATCACCCGTGCTGTTCCCGCCTCCGAATAGATTGGCGGGCATGTTCAGCCTTTGTGATGATCCTGATCCATTAAGGAATCGCACGGTGAATGGGAACTGCTTCGTAGACGATGTGCGATTGGCATATGCCAGCGTAGGGATTGTATTCAATTCCGTTCCTGTTCCTTTTGTGTGCAAGCCACCTTGGAGCTTGCGACTGTTAATCTATTATTTTCCTTCTGAATCCGGTCCGTTGAGGGTCTGATTCAAAGGCTTCTGAAGAACAGCAACGCTGCGTTAGTGTGTTAGTAGACGAACGATTGTACTCTACGCGTGACAATTGTGGTTGGATACTTTAAGCAACAGATAATTGGACTACAGGCAAGACTATGGAAACGCCAGATCTCTTCTTACTGTGAACTTATTCAGATACAGCGAGACAGACCTTAGTAATGTAGATTACAGATAGTTGGTAGCAACTAGTGTGACTTTTGGGATATAAATCAGTTGAATGTTAAAAGTATGAGATAAAGTGAAATCTTGCCGAAATGCAAGATATCTCTTTTATTGAGATGAATATGTTGCAACTGCTGTTGCGTAGTGATGAGATTACCTGCTGATTATTTCCGTACATGCATTGGTCGTTGACCATGTATATATCTGTATGTATATATATATATATATTGCGTGAGAATCACACGCCAATGGTTTTCTTCTCTTGTTCCGTTAGGAAGACTTCATGGTATGTTTATCATTAAGATCAGGAATTGCTCCCGTAGCTCGTGTGATATTTTATGAAATCAGAGTTTGCTCACCGAAGAACAATGGCAATACTATAAAACAGAGATTGCTCACCGTTGATGCGCGATGGGAATCGATGCGCCGTGGGAATCGATATGCCCTGGGAATCGATTACTTTGGTTGATACGGGACTCATTGATTCGTACAAAATAGAATATCTACCATCTGCTGGTAGCTTTGGTACTTCTGGGCACAAAAGGAATTTAATAATCTTGACTCCGTGTGTCTCAGGATCATACCAAAGGATGTTTCTGGTAGTGTATGGGACAAAACCCAGGAATATTCCCTTGCGCGCATTGGGTTTGAGCTTGATTGATCTCTTGCCTGGAGGTCGAACCCAAACTCCGCAACCAAAGGTGCGGAAGTCAGCAAGATTTTCCTTATGCCCAGTTGCCAATTCTAAGGGTGAATGTGGCTGGTTGCCTTCAGGGAATGCATTTGACAACCTCAGGGCATGATAGAATGCAAAAGGCGAGAACTTGATGGGCAAATTTGCACCACTCAACATGGTTCTCATTGAGTTAGCAAGGGTTCAGTGAGCTCGTTCAACAGTCCCATTCTGATGAGAAGTATCAGCACCAGTTGGGAAAATGGAGTATCCAAACGCAGAGAATAGATTTCTGATATCAGGGTTGTGATAAAGCTCTCCACCTTGATCAACTGAGATATACTTGTTGGCACAAGCTGGGTTGTGCTGGGAGAAGAAATGTTCGAGCCAATGGAGTGGTGCTGCTTTAGAAATTCTGGTATCACTATACTTCATACCAGTGTGGTGATCTGTGATGAGGATCCAAGCTGTCTCAACATGGATACCTTCATAGTCGCGCTTTTGTTTACTGTTGGATGATTTGGCGCCTGAAAAAGCAAAGTCAATCGACAAGCCCTGAAACAGTTGTGTGGCCTTTCTGGTGGAAAGGGATCCGGCAGGGGTCTTTGTTTGCTTACATTGAATACAAGTTGGACATTGATCAAGGACACTGGTTTGGCGTTTGAACTTTGGTACTCCAAGAATGTGTTTATGAGTTTGGTATAGGAAGTCATCACATGGGTGTCCCAGTCTCTGATGCCAGAGGAAATTTGATGTTTTGGCTTTGATGGCTTGAATGGGGATATTTTTGTCCACAATCTTGGTGAAAAACAACTTTGCATCAAACCTTGGTGTGTTGCTGGTATCAGGCTGTGCTCTGGCAGCTTCAGTGCATTTTTGCAGTGTCACAAGGTTGATGTATATATCATACCTGTACTTGCTAATGGCTTCTTTGGAGGTCAGTTCACAAGCTTTCTTGAACTCCATGTCGGTGGCTAAAGCATATGCTGAAGATGTTGTGCAATTGGCATATGGGGATGCAAAATCAATGTCTGGTATCAATACTGGGTGTGTGAAGCACTGACCATCAATTATGATTCCATGGAGGACAATGCTTTTGACAGTGCTATGCTTGTGATGGCAAATAATTGTGAGGTTGCCATTCTGTTGAACAGATGAGTCATGGGTGCCAGTGAAGGCTTTGTATATGGACTGTCCACTGAATTGTTGTCTCATTCGTGATGTCATTCCACAGAGGTCATTCTCACTCAGTAATGTTGTGGACAGGGAGGGAGAATATTAGAAGAAGACTTTGAGATACCCTATGTGATTGGGAGCCGGTATGTGCACATAACCTGATCCTTCAGGAATGCAGCTGGCTACCTTGCCTCCAATTGCTGCTGTGAGCCTGACTGGACATTTTCTCAGCTTGGTGTAAGGTTTGTAATCATGGAGGATATGCCGTAGGTTTGTGCACGAAACTTTGGCACTGGTATCGATCTGTGCTCTGACACCCTGTTGGAAATATGCTGCAGCTTCAATAGGATCTGAAGGGACAAGATTCTTGACATGGTTGGTATCAACTGAGATAGGATTGTTTTGGTCGAAGTTGGGGTCTCCATTGGTTTTCAGGTGTGATTCCAATACAGGGGCTGTAACTTCAAGTGATTCCATATCACAGTAGACATCAATTGGGATTGAAGGCTGGAGGCTATCCCTAGGGAGAAGATTGACAGCACCAATCTCGACGGATTCGTAGGAGCTGACACTGCTTGAGTCCAAGGAGGGGCATGAGCTTTTCACTTGAGGGGCCGTGGCATTGTCAAATCCTTGAGGATCATCTTGAGGTGATGTCATATGGCTGCAAGAAAGACTGTCTATTCTTGGCCCTGGCAAAAAATTTGGTCTTCCGGTTCATGACTTGGGGAGGTCTCATCCTGCTCCTCATCTTCAATGTGGATTTGAGAGATGCGTTGAGTGGAATCCAAAAGTTTCTTTGTTTCTCTCATGTTTTTTCTGATGTAAACCGCAGTCGCAATCCTATGTTTCCTGAGTGACTCAACGTCTTGCAGGGCAGGGCAGTTGTCAAAGTTGTGCCCAGAGGTATGATGGACAAACGATACATTGCCTGGAGGAGTCAAAGAGACTGGGTTGTTTGTCGAATGCAGTGATGACATTGCAATATGCTTGATTGAGGAAGGGATTGTCAGATGCTTCATCCATTTCAGGGTATCCAAGGGAGTCAATTAGACTAGACTTATTGATTTACGTACTGTCTCTAATTACGACGTATTCGCTCATTTATTCTGTTCTCCACTTAACAACAACTCTAATGGGTGACTCCCGAAACACTTTTTTATAACGTACATAGATTTCTGTTTTTAGTATTTTGGGAATGAAAATTTTGTACATACTTTTTTTGGCGGGCTAGTGTATAAATCTCATTTTGGAATGTGGAATCTCATTTTCTCATTTTGGAATATATGTAGAATTGTTCGTATGGATCAGAAGTATACAAGTAGAGGCGCGCGAAACATGAAATTTCAGTCAGGAATTCCAATAAAAAAGTGTAACGTTACAAATCGTTGACGTGAGCTCACCTCTGTAACAATAATCCTCGTGACTGACTGATCGAGTCCAGAGTCCAGGTTGAAGGAATCCAAATGACCAGAAAAGAGAATCTGGATGACCAGATGAGGGAATCCGGATGACATTCTGAAGGAGACCACTTTACATTTTACATTTTACATCTTACTTATGCTTTTCATATAATTTGTTAATTAATCTATTTTCTGTTTTTCCAATGCTTAACCGGAGTCCACGTATAATCCCGTGTTAAGCAATCCTCCATAATGAGACTGCGCGTGCATTCTCGTGTTGTAGATTAACTAATATTTCCTCGGTTATTTTGTCGGTGTCAGAGAAAAGTGTCTCATTTTGTCTGTTTCCAACATAATTGGGCTTCGTGTATCCGTTTCATGTGCCAATGCTATTTTCCTATATGTCATTGATACACATATAAATATCATCAGCATACTCTGTACCGGATCCTACGCCTCTGAATTTTCATGTAATACTTTCTTGTGATATTTTGTTTGAGGTCGATCGAACGAGGGTTTCGATCGTACTAATCATCTTGCTTCTACAGGAATCTTCTCGTACGAATGAATGAATGAGACACGAATGAATGAATGAGACACGAATGAATTGAATGAATGAGACGTGAATGAATGAATGAGACACGAATGAGATAAGAATCGATCGTACGAGTCATCTTGCTTCTACAGGAATGGACCAACATGAATGGAGATGGGAATGGAAGTGGGAATGAGAATTTACCACTTACCGATTCCGGTTCTCCTTCTTACTAAAAATAGACCCTTATGTACCAATTCTACGGGGCGCAAGGTAGATGCCTACAGCCCATTGGTACAAGGGCACGTGCAACACACCGGAGTATTAGCGGGCCGGTGCAAATATTAGTGATTTAGTGTGTGTGTTGGAGTATCAACAGACCGATGCACCAATTTTAGTGATCTTAGGAAAGAGTGGATTCATCCGCTCACAATCTTAGTAACAGAATAATTCAATGTAATAAACAAACAACCAATTCAATAGCCAAACGCCAATCTTCTCCTGCAAGTTTCAGACCCCTTCAAACATACTTCGAAGTATTACGGAGCGATCTGGAATACCACCAGTGAGGAGTTGGCACCAAAGCTACTATCGAACATCGACGCCGACGATGATAACAAGAAGCGATTGAGCCAAAGAAGACAAACGCCTACCGAAACAGTGTAGGAAGCAGGATCGGTATGGACAGAATCGATAGGGCCAATTATCAAAGAAAAGATCCCCAAGAAGAGAAAACAGCAAAGACGGAATACTCCAAGAGCGGACAGAAGACAAACAAAAGCAGGATCGGTATCGACAGAAATAAGAATCAATAGGGCCGATTATCAAAGAAAAGATCCCCAAGAAGAGAAAACAGCAAAGACGGAATACTCCAAGAGCGGACAGAAAACAAACACAAGCAGGATCGGTATCGACAGATATAAGAATCGATAGGGCCGATTATCAAAGAAAGATCCCCAAGAAGAGAAAACAGCAACGATGGAATACTCCAAGAGCGGACAGAACAAAAGCAGGATTGGTATCGACAGAACAAATCGATTGGGCCAATTACGAAAACAAAAACAAAAACAAAAAAAGGAAGAAACACGGAGAGAATATTTGAACGACCGGGCAATTGGTAATAAGGAAGGTTATTCGCAATTTCAGCCTGCAAGTGGGGGAGCCGACACTGCAATTCACTTGCAACCTGAATCGAATAAGGAAATACGCATCGTAATACGACGATTTACGGAATACAATACGACAATTTACTTTGGATCGACATACGGCAATTTACTTACGCGGCTGAATGGAGGAGGATCAACCAACCCGGCATCAAGAGATAGAGATCGCCTTTTCTACAGAAACGTCAGAAGAAGAAGAGAGCAGCATACTGTCAAGTTCAGAGAGCAGTAGCGGCACAAGCAGTGGAAGCGCAAGTACAAGCAGCGCAAGCACAAAGGGCTCAAGGAAGACAAAATACAAATACAAGATGGTGGAGTATGTGGATAGCCACGTGCCCAAGCTGGCCAAAGGGGATGAGGGCAAGTTTGAGAATTGGTACACTCAGTTTGAAGCATTCGCGGATAGTCGGAAATACCGGGATATGTTGTCTACCAAGCCACATAAGGACCTACCTCCAGCAGGAGAGCTTACACCTCGAGAGGATATGAGAACCGCTCAGAAAAGGGCCTACAAGTACCACAACAAAGCTCTGAATGATCTGTACAAGGCTTTTGCCGACAACAGGACAGGCCTAGCCATCATGGAGAAGTCTAAGATTGATCGGGGGGCGTCAGCTGAAGCAAATGAAGAGCTCCGGTCACAGTGGCCTCAAGGTAGGGTACATCGGGTGATTGAAGAACTCATGAAGGAATACAGGAAAGCCAACAAATCCAACGACCAAGAGCAATTAGACATTGATCTGCGAAGATTGAAGCTGACAGTTGGGGCCCATCCACAGGATTTGGTTGAAGACATCTATGACTTGCGAAGGAAATACCAGTACAAGTCAGTCAGGCCCACTTTGACACAACTCATCGTGGCATTCAAAGCAGCACTACCAGCCTACCTACTGATGCAGCTTACCCCCCTCATGGATGCGCTGCAAGACGATGGCATCTCTGAATTGGAGTTTTGGGAGGCTATCAACAGTCCAAGCCGCAAGTTTGTACAAGTCGGCTCGCAGTATCCAAAGCCGGGGTGGTAAAGCCCAGGAAATGAGTTTGTTTGGTGCTGAGGCGACTGATATTGTCGCGCCGGACGAACGAGACAAGTGGTCTACTAATGCGGTGTGTTATTGGTGCAAAGAGAAAGGTCACAAAGCATTCAACTGTCCTAAACGAGCAGCAGGACACCCACGTGTCGACGACAACGGCAACAATAACAACAACAGCAACAATCAGAACAACAACAACAACAACAACAACAACAATGGAAACAACAACAACAACAACAACAACAACAGCAATGGAGGACAGCACGGACGTCCCAAGTGCAGTATATGTGGTGGAAAACATAGAGACGTAATGTGCTGGGAAGATGACCGGAATGCGCATCAACGACCACCCAATTGGAAACCAAAGAAGAAAACGTGATATGCAAGGAGCTGTGATCGATTTCGATTTTTGTCTATGAGTGACAGATGATTCCTTTGAAGCAGGGGAGTGTGTTTGAGGTCAATCGAACGAGGGTTTCGATCGTACTAATCATCTTGCTTCTACAGGAATCTTCTCGTATGAATGAATGAATGAGACACGAATGAATGAATGAGACACGAATGAATTGAATGAATGAGACGTGAATGAATGAATGAGACACGAATGAGATAAGAATCGATCGTACGAGTCATCTTGCTTCTACAGGAATGGACCAACATGAATGGAGATGGGAATGGAAGTGGGAATGAGAATTTACCACTTACCGATTCCGGTTCTCCTTCTTACTAAAAATAGACCCTTATGTACCAATTCTACGGGGCGCAAGGTAGATGCCTACAGCCCATTGGTACAAGGGCACGTGCAACACACCGGAGTATTAGCGGGCCGGTGCAAATATTAGTGATTTAGTGTGTGTGTTGGAGTATCAACAGACCGATGCACCAATTTTAGTGATCTTAGGAAAGAGTGGATTCATCCGCTCACAATCTTAGTAACAGAATAATTCAATGTAATAAACAAACAACCAATTCAATAGCCAAACGCCAATCTTCTCCTGCAAGTTTCAGACCCCTTCAAACATATTTCACTGTGTCCGATTCTTCTATCAATGATCAATTCATTTGCTTGTGACTCATTATTCTTTCATCGTGACCATCAGTTTGTTTTCTGTGATAGACTGCTTCCTTCATTGCTTATATCATTCCATTGGTCTTCATATGCCTGAGTGTCTATCCATCAGTAATCTAACCTTGCCCGTAGCACCGTACATGGTCTAATTACTTAACCCATGTCGTGTTGTCTTTCATCGTAGTTATATTTGCCGTGTATCTCATGTATGTATGTGTGCGCACGTCAATCTGTTTTCTTATTTGTTCATAGTTAACCGCACATAACGGTTATATCTTGTTTTCACTTAACAACACGATTTGCCGGTTGTTAATTGGAGTAAAATAAGGCTTATTTTGTACGTAAAAATTAATAGTAATTTTTTTCCCCTTTTTTTCGAACAACAACAACAACAACAACAACAATCTTGTTTTGCTCTCGTGAGCTTACTACTTCACTAACACGTTTACACGTGTAGTCAACTAGGTATTTCTAGTAGTATTCAGTGATTTCAAGTATTAGTATTTAGATTTTGTGAGTGTTTTCATGTAAGATGACTTCTCGGATCGAACCTCTATCGGTGCACTATTAGCGCACCCTTACTGTTAGCGATTCAGCAAGCCGGCTCGCTTATTTGCCTGTTAGTCATACGTGTGTTATCTCATTCGTGTGTATCTCCGAATGTCCGTACGTCTGTACATTTGCTACCGTCGCTTTTCTAGAGTCCCCGTGTCTTCGTACTCGTAGTGTTAAGTACTTGTAGAAGATACCTTAAGGGCCGGTCTTCTTATTTGCACCGCCACATGCACCTCCTACATAAGGAAAATAGCTTTACTCCACCCATAAGCTTAGTGAGTAGATCTGCAATATTAGTTTCACCGGGTTCTTTTCCAATCCGGATAATCTTTCCTGCAATGCATTCGCGTGCCTTGTGGTAAGCAATACTGTTGTGCTTCTTCTTACAAGGGCTTTCCGGGTGTGTTACGTTCTTAACAACTGAGTCATTGTCACAATACATGTTGGTCGGTCCTTCTATAGGTATGCCCATCATTCTGAGCTTATACCGTAGGCCTTCAACCATTTTGATTGTGATCTTGAGTGCCACAATTTCTGAGCCAAATGTGGATGTTTCAACGGTCGTTTGTCTCTTAGAGAACCATAGGATTGGTGCCCTGTTAACAAAGATGATGATCCCCGTATGAGACCTCCTAGTAGCCTTGCAACCGGTGTGGTCGGAATCCACGAAACATGTGGTATTTACGGCTTTTCCTCGTGGCTCGGGCATATCCGGAGGAATTAGTTCCCCCGCTTCTGGGTAGAATTCGGCTCAGTCACATTCATGGAATACTGATTCATCAAGTTCTGGGATGGAACAGTCAAACACCAACTTTGATTTGCTGTAATTCTTTAAGTATGCAAACAAATGAAACAATTGGTTTAGATGTCCTTCTCGTGCCTGTGCAAGATACCGGGACATAAGTGAGACAGGCATTACGATATCTAGCCTTCCGAGTTCGCATATCCAATGGAGTATACCTATTAAACCCTGGTAATAGTTTTGTTTCTCCGAATCAAGTTCCGGTGAGGCATCGATTTTGGGCCTATATCCAGTTACCAATGGTGATTTTGCGGATTTTGGGAGTACTTTGAAGGCATATTGACCTCTACTCAATTCCTCTTGAACAGACTTAACGGCTTTGGAGGAATACTTCGTTGAAGACATGGACCAGTACTCAGCCCCATCAACCAAAGTGTTACCAATATCTGCCCCTAGATAGAAAGTGGGTGGTTCAACGGTCCCATCCTTCAGTTTGAACTGTCTTTTGATCGCATCCATTTGGAACTTTGGATCCATCCCGCATACAAGGATGTCATCCACATATGCCACACAGTATTGGTAATATGCCGAGCCTCCTTTCTTTACAGCCGGCCGCATATATACATCTGGATCCGCCTTGCAAGACTTGTATCCAAGTCCCCTTAAGTGCTCAGACAGATGAGATCGAAATGATGCGCCCGCTACTGGTAATCCATACAGAGCTCTTACAATTTTGCAGGGCCTTCCACACAACTCCGGTGCAAATCCTTGTTCCAGTGTAGCCACTGTGTAGTACTTTTCCTTAATTGGTGCGGTTAAGTATGCATTTTGGATGTCGGCACTTAAGACCTCAAGGTCGTTAAGTGCAGCAACTAGGAAGAACATCCAAACCGAATCCCTGCTGGGCACGCTTGAGTATGTATACTCCCGTGATATTTCGGGCACTTTATGCCCGTCACCAACAAGTCGGGCCTTCCGAGTTAGATCTATCTTCACGTCAAATACCATGTGCATAGTGATTTTTGTATGTGCCACCGGTACTTTGTCCTCGTCGTTGAACTCAAAAGCTATGAAATTGTTCTTCATTTCTTTCACAATAGCCCTGGCCCAATAGTCACTGCCGGATTCCTCATCTATCCTTCTTGCTTCAGCAATTGTTTTCGGTAGTCTAACTCCATACTTATGGGATTTGGTCCAATATTTGGTCTTGGCGCTGGAGATAATCCGGTCTTTCTTCCAAATTACCCAATAGGCCCACCACTTGAAAGCTGGCTTGTCTATTATGCCTTGTTCTTTGGCAAACAGAGCCGTTTTGACGGGGAAACTTTCCTTCATGTCACTTAACTTTGCCCAAGAAGAAGTTCCATCTTTCCAACTGACCAGGATTCTCCACCCTTTGGTTGTCAGCTTAGTCCGTGTTTGTCCGGACTTAGTAGTGATAGTTGCCTGCTGTACTGTCAGAGCCTCTTTATCCTTTTCATAGTCAAGTAGCTCGTTCAGAAGACAGTACATGCGCCCCTCGTCGTCCACGGAGGAATAGAGATTCTCCGTGAGCACATTTGCTGTGTAGATCTCAATGGATCCGTCGGGCATAGAAACCTTGCAGGATCTTGTGTCTAGGAGTGGATTGTTATTCTTTTCTCCGACTAGGATCCCACTCGCGTCCCTGTATTGGTTATTAACCATACCGCGAATCCGTTGGTCCCCTATCTGCAGTAACACTTGGCTTCCAAGGTACTTGTCAAGATTATCGGTTAAACCATCGATGTCCGGGGATGACGCCTCTGGCTCAGCCATAAGTACCTCGTCCTCACCCTCATATTTGCCATCAAATAGGCCCAAGGGTGGTTCCCCTAACTCGTTTTCCAGGTAGGTATCCGAGGGCTTCGCCTCATCGCCGATCCTTTCATTAAGTAGCTTGTTGTGTTCCTCCAACTGCATGATAGTGTCTGGGTGCTTCCATTCCACTTCGGATATAGGCCGTGTGCCATTTGTTATGTGTACTTTTCCAGTCTTATACAATACATAGTGACAATCGCCACCTCCATAAGTATCTCCACATGGGCCCAGCCATCGTCCGTATTTCTCCAACTTATCCTGTAGGTCATACCACCAGATGAAATCATACCAATCGTGTATCATGTACGGGGTTATATCCGGAGTATATCCGTGGACTAACTCAAATCCGGTCCTTCCCATAGCAGATGGATCCCCAGACGCGGTGTTACTTAACCTTCCGGCTGCTAACATTCCACAGAAGGCCCGGCACCTCCTCGGACTTCCTTTCTTAGAAGTCATCAATTGGATTGATCTCCTCAGGTCCCCTGCGCTGTGTTCAGCCGTATTCTGCCACCAACAATGGGGCTGTATGTAGGTTTGGCAAATGCGATACTCCGATCGAAGCCTAGTCCATCCAGTGCTGTGTGTCTCATGATTTCCTTGGGCCTTTGCCCCATCAGTGACAAGATGTTCCGGTATTCCTACCTCATTTATGAAGCAAGATAGTCCATTGTGGCATCGTTTCTCCCCTCTTACTGGATAGAACGCCACATATCCTTTCCCATTGGTAAAGATCTGTGCGTCAGTATCGTTCCGAATGATACTCGGTACTTTGAACTTCATAGTATCAGCGAACCACCGACCCTTAAGTACTTTTCTGTTTCTCCACTTTTGGGTCTTTAGCCTGCGGGTGATTGGTTGCGTAAGATTTCTTATGCCTTCTTGGGTAGTGACCTTAATCGTTTCTTTGGCCCTCTTAACACTGATGTTCCACATCTTTGCAATGGCTTCTGAATCATATCTGTCCACTTTCTCCGGAATCCTTATCGGAGGTCCCCATTGTCCGCGTCAGATAAATGACCTCTTCTCTAGGGAAGTTTCCTTATCTATCACATCTTGCTGGCGTCGGAGTAATTTTCTTTCTTTTGTCTGAGCTTTTGCTTCCTTTTGGATGGCAAGCTCTTCCTCTGTTAGTGAAATCGAAGTTTTGGTTGAAGTAGCTGAAGTTTGGAGTATCTCCGAGCTTTCTCCGTCCCCGGTACTCTTAACAAAAGCTGAGTGTAACCGGTCGCCAATCTCTTGTTGAGTATACCCCGGCCGTTGAGTACGGGATGTACAGATCTTCTGTAGGTATCTGAGACAATAATCCTTGTGTTTTACATTGATGTGTATAGGGTTGTCTGTGGATCGTATCCAAGACTCAGTTGTCCCAGCCGGTCCTCCTCCTGAGAGGGCTGCCACCACTTGTGGGAAAGACGCGTTGGCTGCTTCTTCATCTTCTTCGAAGTGGGGGGCGTATGGGTCCCAGGTATGTGTATCAGTTGCAAGGACGTGATCACATGTATCAAGTTCTTGGCGTGTCGGCTTGCGTGTATCAAAGTATGACAGAACGCCATCAACTAACAATGGTATTGCCAATTCAAAACCGTCGGCCCGAAAGATAAGACTGTGACTGGAGCAACTGCAGTATCTTCTTGGTATGTCTTCAACCACATTCAAATTGCACTCTCGGATTTGGTTCGGGAATATCAGATTGTGCTGCAGCGATTCTCCGAAATAGAGGGCCTGTCCGAATACCAACATGTATGTGATGCCGTCCGTTGGATCTGTCCAAGCAGTAGCACAACGGGCAATAGGAACATCTTTCATTGGTGAGTACACATCTGAAAATGGGGCAACATCAGCAAATGTCATTATAGAATCCAGTGGATCGAGTAATACCATGTTAGATCCAGCTGCAGTCGTGTCTGCGTGGCTATCCAGCTTGCAACGGCCTGACTTAACACTGGATGACTGGGTCATTTCTTTGAGATGGACTATAGGCCGGCCTACCCGAGGTTCTATCTTAAGGCCCCGGCCGGCGAATCAATTTCCATTCCCGTTTCCAATATGGCTGTGACAGCCAAACTGGTTTCCTGCTGAACTGGAGTTATTGGGGGGGTTTGCAGCTGTGGCTGCTGCCACTTTCGATTGTTGGTTGCCCCGCTATTACCTGCATTCTTTGCTTGTTTTAGCGCTCGGACTCTTTGTTGCTGCTCTTTGGACATGCTTAACCATATTTCTCGTGGGTAGAACTTGCATTCAACGGGCCCTTTATAGGTCCCAGGTTGTGCTTTTGAGCCACCACTATTGTTGTTGTTGTTGCCTTGTGGCTTGCTGGAAGAGGAGTTGCCGCTTTTGTTGCCGCCTTTCCTCTTTTTGTTGTGAGTGAAGGATGACACGTTTCGACCCCTCTTGTGTGGTTGATTCTAGAGTTTCTTTACTCCGAGCATCCGAGTAAGATACGCCGAAGCCTTCTCAAAATTTGCGTAATAGGCCGACTCTTCTGTTATTATGTTTGGGATGGATTGTTTGAGTCGTACATCCTGTAGGGATCGTATGAAGTCATACACAAACTGATCCTCAGGTGGGAATGCGTTGTATCTTATCAAGGTTTGCTTTGCATCATGCCATAGCCTCTTGTGCCTGTCAAAATTGTAGTGTTTGGAATCCCCTGTGTATACTGATTTCCGGATAAACTGCCTTTTGGCTTCGTCAATTAGCTTTACATTGGTTGCTTCATATGCCTGAGAGTAGAGGGCGAAGTATGCCTTTCGGCCGTCACCCCCTACCCCGTTTTTGGTCCCAAAGCTTTGTATATAGGACCAACCAGGTCCGGACCCTACCAACTTAAACAATATCCCCCAGAGAGTATTGTTGTCTTTAGACCAATGAGAGTTGGCGTGAATCGTGCATCTTATTGCATACTCAGTCCAGTCAGAATACGCGTTGTTTGGGCCCGGGCCGACTGTTCCACACCTGTCGGTTTCTTCGCCTGCAGATTGTTGTCTTATCGTGTAGAGTAGGGATGTCTTGGTGACACCCCTCTTATGCCGTAGGTATTCGCGTAAGTTCTCATCAAATTCCCTGAACTTTGACATCGTAGTCAGTTTGTCGGGTAGTGTTAGATCCTTTACTGCTGTATTTTCATCGTCCTCCTTTGTAGATCTCAAGCGGCCCCTTGTATCTATCTCGGCCGTTGGGTCCTTTATCCAGTCCACTTCAGTGGCCGTTGCGCCTATTATAGGCTGGAACCTAATCCAAGCCACAAACAGCTTCAGTCGGTTGCCGAATGTCCTTCCAATAAAGACTTCTTGTGGATCTGGGCATAGATGGTGTTTCGCCTTGGTTAGTGACCCTAGAGTGGACTTGATCCCTTCTGAATCGAGATCTGCAACGGCCTTCATGTTAGAATACCCATGTCTGAAGATTTCATTGGCTGTAGGCCTGTTGACTCCGAAGGACTCGAGGATCTTCCTGAAACAAACTTTGGCTGATGTCAGCTCCCTTTCTCCTTCGTAGCCAGGGATGCCAAGATTGACCTCTGCCCTTTCTTTGGCTTCTCTTGCTGTGGTTGATAGAGACATGTTCCTGCTTGATAGCCTTGCGACCAAAGTCACTGTGAGTTGCTCAAGCTGTTCCGGGTCCACCCTTGTTGTTACCGATGGAGGTAGTAGGCCCATCAAGTTGCCCGCCGCCTCTGTTGCCGCCACGTCCGCTGCTTCTGCTTCTTCTACCGCTGCTGCCGCGGTTGCGGCTAGTTGAGCTCTGGTTGGTGGCGCCATGGTGTGTTGTTTCGGAGTATGCTGTAGGAATTAGGCTTGTAATAAGGAGTTTGTTAGCTTTTGCTTTCATGAGGAAGCTGTGATTGTGATTTTCTGAGTTCTGAAGCAACTTGTGGAGTATTTTCGTTTCCACGCGCTTTTACTAGTAAACAGGTTCATATCCACGGTATGAGGATTGATTCCTATCTGAACCCCAATCTTTCAGTTCCTCTATACTTAAGCTCAACAGTTGTTTCCCTTTTTTCGAAACGGTATCGAATATTCGTTCGTCTCTTATTAAATATTTGGTTCAGCATTTTTCGTCATTTCTATTTTTTGTGTATGTGTTTATCCAATACTGGGTATGTATATTACCTCGGCTGGTTTTGTAATCATATCATTTGTATACAAGTGAGTATACTTGGGCTCTTTTCTTGTAGGAATTAAATTTGATTCCCACTTGATTTGTTTTCGAGGTCACGTTCCCGAGGTCGCGTGCCTCTCTTTATTAACGGTTCTTTTGCAGCCGTTATGCGATTCTTAGTACTGAACACGCGTACATCACATTATTCCGGCCGTTAATTTGCCGTTGTAGGTTTCGACACGTCTTTTTGCTGTCCCCATCGTTGGGGGACTCTTGCAAGTGTCTATTTAGGTGAATAACAAGCTTTTGGTGTTCTTTTCTCTCTTACAAACCTCAGTAGAAGCCACGGGTATTAGCCTGGTGTGCTCTGCTGCGCTAGTGTTGTTAACCTTCTAAGCGCCTGAGTCTCTTCTGTTGAGGAGGGTCTTTAACGTCCAGCTTTTTGGGTTCAGACGGCAATTAACCGGTGATCAGTCGGCAATCAGCTTTCATTTTGTTACCCAGACTCTATGAGTCCATTTGGGTCTGATAAACTCTTGTTTTGCTCTCGTGAGCTTACTACTTCACTAACACGTTTACACGTGTAGTCAACTAGGTATTTCTAGTAGTATTCAGTGATTTCAAGTATTAGTATTTAATTTTGTGAGTGTTTTCATGTAAGATGACTTCTCGGATCGAACCTCTATTGGTGCACTATTAGCGCACCCTTACTGTTAGCGATTCAGCAAGTCGGCTCACTTATTTGCCTGTTAGTCATACGTGTGTTATCTCATTCGTGTGTATCTCTGAATGTCCGTACGTCTGTACGTTTGCTACCGGCGCTTTTCTAGAACAGCGCCGCCACCGACACTAAAGTAAAAAGTGGAAATAACATAGCTCCTGTTAATTGTTACTTGGAGGAGGCCTCCCTTTGAAACTGTTAAGAGAGTTTTTTTTTTGCTTGCCATAAGATTCACATTGGTATGAAATGTGGTGTAACAATCTAAGTGTTGTCGGCAAAAAATACGGGCTTTGTCGGCATCAAATTTCACCGGAAAAGCCGACAAACGAAGATACGACGGATATTACGCTGATCGAGTCTTAGAATCAAACGCACCTCCACTACTTGCAAATCCTTACTCGCGTATCAAGGGGTGTATACAGATCCTTCTGCCAAGAATCTTCTTCTGTAATACACGACCAAACGTACGTATCAAGGGGTGTATCTACAGAACATTCTACCAAGAATCTCCTTCTGTAATACAGAACCAAGGACGATCGACGATTCGGATACGATCGAACGTCCCCTCCAACATCGCTACCGATCGACGTTTCGACACACCAATCACCGATTGTCTCCCGAACGGACGATCACACAAGTACGATCGAACGATCTACCAAGAATCTTCTTCTGTAATACACACAAGGTCGATCGATTCGAATAACAGACTTTTACAAGTACAACACACATCGCCGTTAATCCATTTCGTTTCTACACTCGACGCTTGAACGATTAGAATAACTCCGACAACGATTGTTTCTTTGACGATCATTCCAAAGGTTAATTAATTGGCTTGGTTCCTCCTACGATCAAACGATTACATTATTCAACGATTGACACATTAACGACACCATCCCAAGAACAAACACCGCACGACGACGACGACAACGACGACCATGCCACCAGCACCTCCATTTGACTGGAATTAGATCCGGGACATTGCAATTCAATTTGGACCATTCAACACCAAGGGGAATGCCCGCAAACATCATGAAGAACTCAACCAATCATTCTCCTATGATCTAGAAGACACCGCCGGACTGTTCCTCACAGACGATGCCGATGCCGATGCCAACAGACCCAAGACGCTGGCTCCAGATCCAGTTACCATGCTCAAGGAAATCATTGTCAACGCAATCATGGATATCATCCCCTCTAAGGAACAAACTGAAATCAACAAAGGACACATATCAACCTTTTTTGCGGACGCCACTTTCTGGTATGTTGCTCCGAATAAACAGACAAAGAGGCTCAGCAACAAGCATTCGATGGACAAGGCAGGAGCGCTAGCCATCGAACATGGGCAAAACACCCTTCTCATAGAGATCAGAGCAACACACTAGGGCTTCAAATGTGTATGTGTATTACAGAAGGAGATTCTTGGTAGAACGTTCTGTGTATACACCCCTTGATACGTACGCTTCTTGGTCGTGTATTACAGAAGAAGATTCTTGGTAGAAGGATCTGTATACACCCCTTGATACGCGAGTAAGGAGGAGAAGAAAGAAGGAAAGAGAGGCGGGGGGGAGATCTATTGATACAGCCCGGCATGCGAGTCCCGTACCAAGTATACTCTGACTGTAACCAACAGTGGAGGTGCTGTACGGGGCGGAGATAGGTAGCTTAAGGTATCAACTTGTTAGTGGAAGGTATAAGGGCTCTATAACCTGTTGTAACTCTAAAAATTGACCAAAGTATTAAATTCCTTTTGCACGTACGCGAAAACTATAGTACTCTAAATTACGTACGTATATTTCTACGTAACTTACAGTACTGCAGCTGGAATGATACGATAATACGAGTCGAAGATACAAACGATCAAGTCATACGCACCTTTAGTGTTTGGAATAATGAGACCTCTTTCTCTATGTGAGATTGGAATACGATCGAACCAGAGGTGCAATCGTCATTCTGACACCCAAATTTGATACTTAGTGATCAAACGACAGTCATTCTTACGATCGAAGTTTGATACTTAGTACTCGAAGAAAGAACACACACTAGAGGTTCGCACATGCAATCTCTTGTTAAATGTGCTGTTTTCAAGAAAAGACAGCAGAGGTTCGAAGTGCTTGCTCACGAACTTGTTTTCTGCTGTATAAAATATGTGCTGTATTAGCGGCAGCACAAAATATCGTGTTGTATTAGCGGCAACGTGATCTTTACAAGAGATACTTGCTCTCCAGCAAGGATCATCTCTCTATCTTATACTTTTAGATTATTTGATTATTCCACCTTAAACCTTGCACCGGACGCCCCTTTTGCGTCCCATTGTAGAACTACAAGCCTAAGATCTAACTGATTGCGTCGGTTACCGATAGTCAGAATAGATCTGGTTGGATTAACGTCCAATCGTAGTGGATATCAGAGAAATACTAGAACACAACAGACCGGCACCTCAACCGGCCTGCAGCTAAAGCTCCTGTTGCTCTTCTTTGCCTTTGGATTGAATCAGCTCAACAGCCAGTTTCAAAAGGAAATTAACAGATTAACAGTCGCAAGCTTGTTGAAGCTTGCAAAAGAAGACAACAGTAGAAGCACCCGACGACGAAAACAATCCGACAGCAGATCATCAATTGACTTGACTACGGACGACAATTGATAGTTCTCTGATCCGATTACAGTATAACAAAGACACAAAATCGGACAAGCCGAAGTCTTTAATAGAGGCCCATTGCATTGGACACGCTGATAGCAATCCCTCCATCCAAGGACCATATTTTTCGCGTCTACACTCCTTGTGACACCATCTTGTCAAGGACACATCGACGCCCATCATTTGATTGTGCTAAGCACCAATAAACACCGACTGCAAATATCCATCGATAATTGCCTTAATCCATACGCAATAATTGCAAGACAACCAACAACAACAACCATACAAAGTAAACGCATTTTGTTGTGTTTCATCCCATCTCTATTGACGACACGCCAATACAAGAAACAATCCGACAGCAGATCATCGAATGATCGACTACGGACGACGATTGATAGTTCTCTGATCCGACACGGCACTTGTCATATCCACACCAACCTCTTGGAAATATTGATTGTTAACACACCGATCAGTCAATTCCCCATCTCCAGTACTCTAGAATTTAACAACACCAACCAACGACGCAACGAAAAACAAAACAAACACGAATTTTGTTGCTCCTCCAACCCTCTTTTACCAAGTAAAAGACCCAGTATTTTCAAGACAGACGAAGACGAAAAGCCGTCACAACAATCAACGGTCATCTCTTTGTCATATCAAGCCTCCCTATTGACAGAGGAAATTCCTCATCTTCAGAACGACGATCTGAATAAGCAAATTTTTCGTTGCTTCACCACGTCACCGGCACGTCGTATCCCAACGGAAACGGCCTCTCCTCACTAACGCAAACACGCTGGTACCATTCTGGTACCATTTCTCCAAGAACTGACAGAGATATCCAATTTTCTCGTGTTTGGCAAGAACAACAAACGCAGTAAACGGATCTTCGTTGCCTCTCCGCGTCCCCGGCACGTCGTATCTCATCGAAAACGACTCCCCATCTCCTAGTATTAGAGGAAATTCCTCATCTCCAGTATTCCAGAAGTTACCAACATCAACGCGTAATAAACGAATTTTCATTAGATCATTACGATAGCAAGCGCGTTTTCGAATTCAGCAAAGCTACCCATTCCTGGTGTTCAAGCTTCACGAATAGAAGGCCTCTACGCGTTCCTGTATCCGTTACATCTATTCTTCCGGGCCAGCCAAGCCAACTACACGCCTTACGCCGTTTGTTGAGGCTACAGTGTCTAACCCAGCACGGCGCTGAGGGAAGGGACGACAATTCCGGAATAACGGCGAAATTACATCAAACAATTCGTTCTGCTCCTTACTGTTCAAGCCATCAAAGCGTCTGTATCCCAGAGAAGCGGCGAATCTTCCACCTGTTATCGACACCCACTTGTCCTACGATACTACGTACCACCTTTTCGTTGCGCATGGCACTTGTCATACACACGTTAACCATATTCGTTGCGAAAATGGCATCACTCCGCTTATTCATCATGAATACCCCAGATCTCGCATCACTATTCCCATCATTTGATCAAGCGCTAGCTACATTCCTACACGACTCCTTCGATGTCCCAAAAGAATCCCACAGCACTTTGTGTGAGGCGCTCATCAATGGCCAGTATAGGACATGGTCAGATTTCCTATTCATTGAAAACATCAATGATCTTGCATATCAAGACAGCGGAACACGGATACCACTCGCTTGGCATGTACAGCTCAAGCTACAACGATTCAATGATTTTGGTCGCCACCTCACCGAACAGGGTCTAGACTGGGAAGAACGTGACCATTACACCAAGAAAGCTTTCAAGGACTACTGTCAAGGAATCGTCAAAGCCAGACGAGACTCTGCAGTGACCAACCGCGCCACGATATCACCAGATGGACATGGCCGGTCGCCAAAACCGATAGCCCAGCTCCAATATGAATCATGGATCAGAAAACCAAGGGACGAAACCACCTTTCCAGTGCTACGAAATGATGCAACATTCGAACATTGGCTTGTACCATTCAAGGCACAACTAGACGCGAATGGTATTAACCCCACAACATTCCTTGATCCATACTGGTCAGATCACGCGCTTACAGGGCACCCCAAGGCCCTCCATGAAAAACAATGTGCATTCTTCTGGACACTCCTCCGGCATGTGTTCCAAGGTGATTTTTCTTCCTCATGTGTGTTGTACCACCAAAGGACACGCGATGGTCGCCTGGCTTACTTTGATTTTGTCAAGCTCCACAACCCAGTGTCACCGCCAATGCCTCCAGCAGCACCAGAATCAACTCACGCACCCGTTCATTCCACCCGTAGCACTCCCGCTGTTCATAACAGCCCTCCTACTACTGCCTGCAAAACGGCTGACCACCCTACTGTTGACAATCCTGAGACCCCTACAGGACTTCCTGGTAGTTCCACTCCTGGCTCAACTGCTGATTCCACATCCACCGGTACTTCTACCTACAACTGGAAGTATTCACCCAGCACCGATTCAGTCCGATTCAGCAGAATCGCCTATTCCTCCACTCCTAGTATTGTTCCTGCAGACATTCCTACTGGAGATGTTCCCTCTAAACGCACACGTGAGCCACATCCCACTCGCGCTCGAACTTCTTATCCATCTCCCGCCAACTCTCGTTGGACGTTTTACCCTCAGTCTGAAACCGTGGTATTTCATCGTGTCCGTTCTGATACCCAACCTTCTTGCATTCCTTCTTTGCAACTTCCACCACCTGGGGCATCTTCTAAAGATAGTGTCGTTTCAAGCTCAGTTATGAAGCCTCTTTATGGGGCATCCTTCTGTCCAGTTTGGAAACCATCTGCTTATCCTGTTCGGAAGCCTCTTTATGGAGCACATTCTATGACATATGATTCCCCTGATGTCTGTATCACCAAGCGACACCGTGATGCTATCAAGCTCAAGCTGTATCACCTCCATGCTACTCTCTTGTTGGCTAACTGGATTTATGATGACATCACTTGACATCTCCGATCGATCCATTGTCCATTAATTTGCTTCGATCAATCGATTTCCAATACAATCGATTTCCAAGACAGTCATCATGACTATTTGCACGGATCTAATCTCTGATTACACGAATCAATATTACTCAATTCTACGATCTCGAATGCTTATGGCTTGATTCTATGATCAATATTTCGAGAACCTACGATCTATCTTTTATGATTCATCTATGATCAATCTAATTGGATTCAAGATTTCTACGATCAACGATCCATCGAATTCTACGACTTCATTCTGCAGCTACGATCAATCTAAGATCAATCTAAGATCAATCTACGCTCACACTATACCTATGGTCCCCCGATCCGATCAACCGATATTGAGAATCTACTCCAAGTCACGATCGAACCAGTCTTAGTTTCCATTGGTCATCACTTGCCATGTTGCCCTTCCGGCTCTCTTGCAGGGGCACTTCTTCTGTACAAGACAGCCATCACGACCACTCGCAAGTCCTCCTTTCCAATCATGGGGCACGACAGCAAGTCTTCCCTTCCAATCGTGGGGCACTACCTGCATCCTTGGTTCTACGATTAGTATATCGACGATACTACGATTCAATTCCCAACCCTATTCCACGATTCGACCTAGTGGACTACGATCACACATGCCACATTCTTGGTTTTGATATGGTTCCTTCCTCCCTCCCGAGTAAGAAGAATACCGATCTGCTGCTACGATTCCTGCCATTCAATCGATCAATCAATCATCTCCATCCGATTGTGATCGATGTCTACGATCATACTGTACCGATTCTACCTTTACGTATACAATTTGTTCCAAGTTGATATCTACGAATCGACTCCTACGATTCCTCCCAAGATAGGTATTTACGATCAACCAACCATCACAGGTTTGATTCCGATTGTGATACCCGGTCTACGATCAATCGATTTCTACAACTTGACATGTGCTCATCTACCTCAATTCAAGATCAAAACTTTCCCATAATCAACCATCAAGATCAAGGTATCAAGTTTCGATTCCAATTGAATTTGGTAAATGCCTAATCATGGGGCATTACTTGAGCGATGCCACGATATCCGTTTTGATAAGCTGATACCACCAATCCACGAATCGATTGATTGGTACTAACGCCTCTGCGATTTGATTCTACGATTGTATCGATTTCCAATCTTCAGATCTTACTCTATGCAACATCGATGCCTAATCATGGGGCATCTTGATCTATGCAATTCCATGCCCAATCATGGAGCATTCTTCTCCTTTGGTACGGTACTCTTCCTGTGATAAAGGTTTATTCCTCTCTACTCTACGATTTGATCTATGGTCAATCTACGATCAATCTACAGTTTCTTCCTTTCTATCGAGTAAGCAGATGGGGCATATTACATGTTCCTCACATACGTACTCAGGGAATTTTTGTTTGTTCTTCTCACAGAGATAATGCTTGTGCTTCATCACTTGCGAGAAGATGGGGCATATGAAATTCCTTTTGCACGTACGCGAAAACTACAGTACTCTAAATTACGTACGTATATTTCTACGTAACTTACAGTACTGCAGCTGGAATGATACGATAATACGAGTCGAAGATACAAACGATCAAGTCATACGCACCTTTAGTGTTTGGAATAATGAGACCTCTTTCTCTATGTGAGATTGGAATACGATCGAACCAGAGGTGCAATCGTCATTCTGACACCCAAATTTGATACTTAGTGATCAAACGACAGTCATTCTTACGATCGAAGTTTGATACTTAGTACTCGAAGAAAGAACACACACTAGAGGTTCGCACATGCAATCTCTTGTTAAATGTGCTGTTTTCAAGAAAAGACAGCAGAGGTTCGAAGTGCTTGCTCACGAACTTGTTTTCTGCTGTATAAAATATGTGCTGTATTAGCGGCAGCACAAAATATCGTGTTGTATTAGCGGCAACGTGATCTTTACAAGAGATACTTGCTCTCCAGCAAGGATCATCTCTCTATCTTATACTTTTAGATTATTTGATTATTCCACCTTAAACCTTGCACCGGACGCCCCTTTTGCGTCCCATTGTAGAACTACAAGCCTAAGATCTAACTGATTGCGTCGGTTACCGATAGTCAGAATAGATCTGGTTGGATTAACGTCCAATCGTAGTGGATATCAGAGAAATACTAGAACACAACAGACCGGCACCTCAACCGGCCTGCAGCTAAAGCTCCTGTTGCTCTTCTTTGCCTTTGGATTGAATCAGCTCAACAGCCAGTTTCAAAAGGAAATTAACACAAAGGTATATGATGTTAAAATTTAAAGAGATGTGAGCTCAGAGAGACGCTCTTATTTTTACTGTGTATTTCGTACTGTATTGGGGCTCTCTGCTGTATTTTTACATGATAGAGATCTTCCCCGATTACTTGTTACCATTCATGTACCTATACTGTTGTTGCTGTTGCTGTATTAGCGTTGTGTCGGTCTTACTGTATCGGTCATTTGATGGTATCGGTCATTTACAGGGTTAAGTGTTTTATCCGATGGGGCATATGCTTGTTCGTGGTATTTGGGATAGATGAGGCCCATTCGGAATCAGTAGTGGTTTTCTTGATTGCAATAAGTAATTTCCCCGCGTGATATCAAGTAGATTCTTCTGAATTTACTTAAGCATTCCAAGTGTTTACTTATCAGTCAGATCGTTGGATGTGTCTTGTTTCTAATCAACTAACCCCTTTCGTTTGTAGTTCTAAGTGGTATCGTTTCTACCACTTAGCAATTCTCATGTAGTGGAGGTGCATTTGATTCTAAGCTTTGATCTTTGGAATATTTGTATCTCGTATCGTCTTCCCGCACCTCGGTCGTTTCGTTTTGTCGGCTTTTCCGATCGAATTTGATGCCGACAAAGTCCTTATTTTTTGCCAACAACACACCCCTTGATCCAACACATTACTTGCTTGGCGTTGGATTACTGTCGGAGAATAGCAATTGGATCGAATCGGAATGGTAATCAAAGTGATCGTTGACTTGTTCATGTAATTCGATTCGAACGTTCGGTCGAGTCATTCAAGATGAATTTAACCTGGGTAGTGTCCCATGATGTATCTTGCGTGTCGAGCGTGCAAAATCCATCCCAATGGTTTGGTTAGATCATCAGCCGGGTTGATAACTCCAGGAATATGAATCATCTCAATTTCATTATTTTCTTTCCATGCTTGGATGGCAAAGAACCTGATTTCAATATGTCTGATTCTTTCAGTTGGCTTCTGGGCATTTATGATTTCAATTGCTGATGCATTGTCTTCATAGATCGGAGTGGCGCCAACTTGGACGAATCCTAACTCCTTGAGTATGGACCTGAGATATCTTGCTGTTTTGGCCGCTGTGACTGCAGTGATGAATTCTGCTTCTGTAGAGCTCTGTGCCGTGAGTGACTGAGCCTTGGATCTGTAAACAATTGCTCCACCGGCATAGGTAAAGACATAGCCTGTGGTGGACCTGCGATGTTTTGGATCATTTCCATATGCTGCATCAACAAAACACATCAGTTTGTTTTGCTTGATATCTTCAGGGTATTTGGGGAGTGATGCATCTTGGACTGCATCGTCGTATGGTTCCCCTGGAGGCAAGGATGGTTCTGCATTCGGTCTGTAGAACCTAATACCCCAGGATCTGGTTGTTCTGAGGTAGCGAGCTATGTTCTTGAGGCTGGAATAGTGGAAAGCAGTGGGATTGGAGCTGTACTTTGACATCAGGGTCACTGCATAGCCAATGTCTGGCCGGCAGCTCACATATGCAAACATCATTTCACCTAGAGTCCTGTAGGAGAAGCCAGATGTGGATTGCAATTCAGCATGCTCCTTGGTGCCCTCTAATGGTCCATCAGTATGTGATTGAAGTTGACTCAGCACTTCAGTTGATAATGGCGCCGATGGCTTGGAATGAGGTTTCATCTTAGAATCAGTTTCCCAACCATGGGATGTCATAATCCTGTCAATGTAATTTGCACAGGACAGTTCAATGTAGTCAGCTGTCTGTTTGACATCAATTCCATTGAAGTCTTCAAGCAATCCCATTTTTGTGAAGGGGATTACATCTTCCTTAGGTAGCTTGAGTTTTGCGCCAATGATATCATAGATCTTGTCAGATATGGATTCTGATGTGCAAGCCAGTGCAAAATCATTGACTTGTCTCAGCATGTAGACTGTTTCACCTTCAAAAACCGTCGTGTAGATCCTTCTGTCATGTGTGGTGGTCTTGAAGTTGAGATCAGGACCTTTCAAGATCTTGTTGATGTGGCTTTCCCAGAGTCTACCTCATTCCGGATGGCCTTGGAGTGCTCGAAGGACAGGAAGCACCAATCTTCTGTCTATGTCTGTGCCATGCTTGTGTTTTTACCATTCTACATATGCATCATCAATAGTCATGTAGGTAGGGATGTTGGGTCCTGGAGAATGGGCATACGCGTCAGCCGCATCTCCTGCATACACTTTGAGATTGAGGCTAGCTGCAATGGCAAAAAACAATCTTTGGATGGGGTGTTCAACACATGAGAAGTATGACATTGCAATAGCATGCAGGGTTGGAGCTGCATATTTGCTTCCATTGCAACATTGCCTGGCTCTTCTGACACCATTCCTTTTGACATTGTATTGCCAATGGGGTCTGAGAATAATGGCATCTGGGTTCTTAGGGTATGGAATGGGGGATCCAAACATTTCTAAGTCTACAAACTGGTCAAGTTGTTTGCGCTCTCCAGCTTCCCATTCCGTCCATGTGGATAATGACTTGAGGTTTCTGCGAGTGAAGTGCCCTAGTGCTTGTTCTTCTGGTGTAGTTGCTTTTGAATTGATGGCCTTGATTAAGAGTTCAATTTGTTCAGTTGGTAGTGAATCTGCATCTAGTGGTAGTGCATGATTGCCTGGTTTATGAAGCTTGGTGATGGCTCGAAGTGATGCAATATCAATAGTGGGAATGACAACCTCCATGTCATCCTCAGTTGGTGCCAAGTGTTTTTGGATGGAGGCATGTAGTGCTTCAGTGTTGTCAACTTGGTTGATTCTTGATTGGATGATTTGCTTGTATTTGGTGCCAATTTTCTTGATAGTCTTGATGGATGAAATCCGGTCCAAAAAAGGTGGATCTTCTTCATCAGTGGGTTCCTTCCAAGAAGTATTGGGGGCAAATAAACCATATTCATTTGAGTGTTTCCTGACTTCTTTCATAGACAATTTCTCTTCAAGTGCAAAAGTGATAGGAGTATCTATGGAAGAATCCCTCACCCCTTGATCGTGTGAGGCATGCAGTGCTGAGGTGACATCAGCAGCAGTAAACACACAATTGTGATTGATAGATACAATATGAGCACCTCGTAGCTTGGAGAGAGATTTCTTATGGGAGGAGAAAAGCTTGGAGGTAGGACTTTTCGGAAGGATATCTGTGACGCAGGCTCTGCCGAGTAGCGAATCATTTGCATATTGGAGGCCAAAGGCTGGGTCAGCACAGGAACGTGAAACAGTGAGCCTGAGGTTGGTGAGATCTGCAAAAGGTGAGATTGAGAATTGAAAATCAATGGATGACACCTCATTTGGTTCCGGGGGGAGAGGAATGTTGTCGAATCAGTCCTGAGCAAGTGCTTGACATTTGTAGGAAGGTCAGTAAGAGGTAAGTCATTCATGCCTTCATCAAACCTGACATGGGTGGCTATCTTGACTCTGTGCGTTTCAGTATCATACCAAAGAATGTTTCTGGTAGTGCATGGGACAAAACCCAGGAATATGCCCTTGCGAGCATTGGGTTTGAGCTTGATTGATCTCTTGCCTGGAGGTCAAACCCAAACTCTGCAGCCAAATGTTCGGAAATCAGCAAGATTTTCCTTATGCCCAGTGGCTAATTCCAATGGTGAATGCTGCTGGGTGCCTTCAGGGAATGCATTTGACAAATGCAGGGCATGGTAGAAAGCAAAGGGCCAGAACTTGATGGGCAAATTTGCACCAGTGAGCATGGTCCTCATTGAGTTAGCTAGAGTTCGATGAGCTCTTTCAACTGTACCATTCTGGTGAGATGCATCCGCCCCCGTTGGGAAAATGGAGTATCCAAACGCAGAGAATAGATTTCTGATATCAGGGTTGTGATAGAGCTCTCCACCTTGATCAACTGAGATATACTTGTTGGCACAAGCTGGGTTGTGCTGGGAGAAGAAATGTTCAAGCCAGTGGAGTGGTGCTGCTTTAGAAATTCTGGTATCACCATATTTCATACCAGTGTAGTGATCTGTGATGAGGATCCAAGCTGTCTCACCATGTATGCCTTCATAGTCGCGCTTTTGTTTACTGTTGGATGATTTGGCGCCTGAAAAAGCAAAGTCAATCGACAAGCCCTGAAACGGTTGTGTGGCCTTTCTGGTGGGATGGGAGCCAGCAGGTGTTTCTGTCTGCTTACATTGAATACAAGTTGGGCATTGATCAAGGACGCTTGTTTGACATTTGAACTTTGGTACTCCAAGAATGTGTTTGTGAGCGTTGTAGAGGAAGTCATCACATGGGTGTCCCAGTTGCTGATGCCAAAGAAGCTTTGATGTCTTGGCTTTGATGGCTTGAATGGGGATATTTTTGTCCACAATCTTGGTGAAAAACAATCTTGCATCAAACAATGGTGTGCTGCTGGTAGCAGGCTGTGCTCTGGCAGCTTCAGTGCATTTCTGTAGTGTCACAAGATTTGTGTAGGTATCATACCTGAAGTTGCTAATAGCTTCTTTGGAGGCTAGTTCACAAGCTTTCTTGAACTCCATGTCAGTGGCTAAAGTGTATGCTGAAGATGTTGCACAATTCGCATATGGGGATGCAAAATCAATGTCTGGTATCAATACTGGATGTGTGAAGCACTGACCATCAATGATGCTTCCATGTAGGACAATGCTTTTAGCCGTGCTTTGCTTGCGATGGCAAATAATTGTGAGGTTGCCATTCTGTTGAGCAGATGAGCCATGGGTGTCAGTGAAGGCTTTATGTATGGACTGTCCACTGAACTGATGTCTCATTCGAGATGTCATTCCACAAAGATCATTTTCACTCAGCAATGTTGTGGACAGGGAGGGAGAATAATAGAAGAAGACTTTGAGATACCCTATGTGATTGGGAGCAGGAATATGCAAGTAGCCAGATCCTTCTGGGATGCAGGTGGCCGCATTTCCACCTATTGCCGCTGTGAGCCTGACTGGACATTTTCTCAGCTTGGTGTAAGGTTTGTAACCATGCAAGATGTGCTTTAGGTTTGTGCATGAAACTTTAGCACCCGTATCAATCTGCGCTCTGACACCTTGTTGGAAGTATGCTGCAGCCGCAATCGGATCTGAAGGGACAAGATTCTTGACCTGGTTGATGACATCTGGGATAGGATTGTCTCTGTCGAAGTTGGGATCTCCATTGATCTCCGGATGTGATTCCAATACAGGGGCTGTAACCTCAGGTGATTCCATATCACAGTAGACGTCAATTGGAATTGAAGGTTGTAGGCTATCCCTAGGGAGAAGATTGACAGCACCAATCTGAAAGGATTCGTAGGAGCTGACACTGCTGGAGTCCAAGGAGGGACACAAGCTTTCCACTTGTGGGGCTGTGGAATTGTCAAATCCTTGAGGATCATCTTGAGGTGATGTCATATGGCTGCAAGAAAGACTGTCTATTCTTGGCCTTTGCAAAAAACTTGGTCCTCTGGTTCATCATCTGGGGAGGTTTCATCCGGATCCTCATCTTCAATGTGGATTTGGGAGATGCGTTGGGTAGAATCTAAGAGCTGTTGGGTTTCTCTACTGCATTTGCTTAGAAAAACAGCCGAGGCAATTCTATGTTTCTTAAGGGACTCAACATCTTGCAAGGCAGGACAATTTTCAAAACTATGACCGGATGTGTGACAAACAATGCATATTCTGGAAGTGTCAAAGAGACTGGGCTGCTTGTCAAAAGCAGTGATGGCATTGCAATATGCTTGATGGAGGAAGGGATCGTCAGATTCTTCATCCATTTCAGAGTATCCTAGTGATTCAATGAGACTGATTGAGTGAGAAGTCAAAGTAGAAGGTGTTCTAACAGTATTGTTGCCAGCGCGCTTTTGGAACCTATCATTGCGGCGAGGACCTGGTCTGGTGCCTGTGACGGGCAATTGTTTGGACAAACTTGGTTTGGAGGTTTTGTCCTTGTACTTCTTTTCAGCCTTTATCTCTTGCTCATATGTTTGCAGGGTTTGTAGGAGCCTACCTGCTTTGTATTTGTCTCGTTTGAATTGGTCATCTGGGTTGCGTTCATCTTCTTTTTTCTCAAAAAGTTCATGAGAGAGAGTGATTCCTGCAATGAGGTTGCTGACTTCTTCTGTCGAACTCATGGTGCTGGGTTGATTCTGGAGGAAAACTCTAAGTTGCAAGTAATCCTTGTACCGGAAGTAGTATTCTTTAAGCGATTCACTCGCATCTTGATTTGGAGGATTTCTGACCATTCGGCCTGCATTGGATGGCCTTTTTGAGTTGGGATGTGTCTGAGCAATGACTGTGTACAGAGCTTCGTAACCTTGTCCCCCTTCAAAGCTTTGAATTGTGAACTTCATTCTTACACATGAATCAGGGATGATCTTATCAGTTCTGAGTGCAGTGTAGAGGAGGTTATCCCATTCGTGAATTGCCAATTCATTTCTTGCAGGTAGATCATGTGGGAGACCATCTCCAATGGTAAATCCTCTGAGATGGTCAGCTTCGCGCCTGTAGAGGTAGTAAGGGTGGATGTAGATGTGGTGTTGTTGTGCATGAGCAGTAATTTCTCTGTACCATTTTCTAACCTGAGGGTGGGTTGCATCCTTTAGTTGTGGAAATCCTGAGAGAAATAGTTTGTCTCTAGCTGCTTCCTTGGACTTGTCTGAGGCTCTGGTTAGGTCAAAACAGTCACCACTTCTAGTGATCAGGCACTGGTCATTTCTACCACTGCCTAGGTTGTGTAGGTAGTAGTTTTGCCTGACAATCATTTCATTTCCCAATGAGTCTGTGTAGGTGATTGGAAGTCTTTCATATCATCTCTGGTGAGGAATTCATCTCGTCTATAGTATCTCTCCTTAACCGGTGGTGGTAAGGTTGCTGGATTCCATGGTAGGTCGAGTGTCGCTTGGTGGTTGACACCAACATTGTTGTTGTTGTTGTTGTTATTATTGCCATTGTTGATCAATTGCTGGAGTAGGGTGGTCAATTGTTGCATGTCGGTGCCTGCTGCCGCGGGCACTGGGGTTGGAGCTGTGGCATCTTCATCGTTGTCATTTGTTTCAGGGAAGCTGTAGATTTTTGTGTCATAGACCTCATCAAAGTGTACTGCATCCCAATTTGGTTTGAAGCCCCAGCGTATTGCCCTGATTTCTATGAGGAGGGTGTCTTGTCCTTGTGCGATGGCTAGTGCTCCTGCCTTGTCCATCAAGTGTTTGTTTCTGATTCTCTTCGTCGTTTTGTCTGGAGCAACGTACCAGAGACAAGCGTCTGCAAAAAGGGTGGATATGTGTCCCTTATTGATCTCACTTTGTTCCTTAGGGGGGATGATATCCATGATTGCATTTACAATAATTTCCTTGAGCATGGTAACCAGATCTGGAGCCAGAGTCTTGGGTCCTTCGGTGTCGGCGTCGGCGTCTGTGAGGAATAGGCCAGCAGTGTCTTCTAGATCATGTTGGAATGAGTCTTTGAGGGCCTCATGTTTGTGGGCATTGCCTTTGGTGTTGAATGTCCCAAATCCGATTGCAATTTCCTGGATTTGATTCCAGTCAAATGGAGGTGCAGGCGGCATGATTTAGAGATTGTCGTCGTCGTCGTTGTTCCGGCGTGCGGTGGTGCGTTCTTGTTTCAATGTAATCGTATTGTAATCGTGCGGTCGGCCTTGGATTGGTAGTTCGTTCGATCGTACTTGTCAATGAAAACGAATTAACGAATTACCCTTGGGAACGAGCGTCGGAGAAAAAAAATCGATTAACCGGTGTTGTCGGAGTTGCGCTTGTTTGTGTGATCGTCCGTTATTGCGATCGAAACGACGATGTGTATGTGTATTACAGAAGGAGATTCTTGGTAGAACGTTCTGTGTATACACCCCTTGATACATACGCTTCTTGGTCGTGTATTACAGAAGAAGATTCTTGGTAGAAGGATCTGTATACACCCCTTGATACGCGAGTAAGGAGGAGAAGAAAGAAGGAAAGAGAGGTGGGGGGGAGGTCTATTGATACAGCCCGGCGTGCGAGTCCCGTACCAAGTATACTCTGGCTGTAACCAACAGTGGAGGTGCTGTACGGGGCGGAGATAGGTAGCTTAAGGTATCAACTTGTTAGTGGAAGGTATAAGGGCTCTATAACCTGTTGTAACTCTAAAAATTGACCAAAGGTATATGATGTTAAAATTTAAAGAGATGTGAGCTCAGAGAGACGCTCTTATTTTTACTGTGTATTTCGTACTGTATTGGGGCTCTCTGCTGTATTTTTACATGATAGAGATCTTCCCCGATTACTTGTTACCATTCATGTACCTATACTGTTGTTGCTGTTGCTGTATTAGCGTCGTGTCGGTCTTACTGTATCGGTCATTTGATGGTATCGGTCATTTACAGGGTTAAGTGTTTTATCCGATGGGGCATATGCTTGTTCGTGGTATTTGGGATAGATGAGGCCCATTCGGAATCGGTATTGGTTTTCTTGATTGCAATAAGTAATTTCCCCATGCGAAATCAAGTAGATTCATCTGAATTTACTTAAGCATTCCAAGTGTTTACTTATCAGTCAGATCGTTGGATGTGTCTTGTTTCTAATCAACTAACCCCTTTCGTTTGTAGTTCTAAGTGGTATCGTTTCTACCACTTAGCAATTCTCATGTAGTGGAGGTGCGTTTGATTCTAAGCTTTGATCTTTGGAATATTTGTATCTCGTATCGTCTTCCCGCACCTCGGTCGTTTCGTTTTGTCGGCTTTTCCGATCGAATTTGATGCCGACAAAGTCCGTATTTTTTTGCCGACAACAGAAGCCACGCCTCCCACTGAAATGAGAGAACTGGCTAACCTACTACAACAATTGGTCAACAATGGCAACAACAACACCAACAACAACACCGGCGCCAACCACCAAGCGGCACTCAACCTCCCATGGAATCCAGGAACCTTACCTCCTATGGCCCAGGAAAGATACAACAGAAGAGAAGAGTTCCTTACCAGCAATGAGATGAAATACTTTGAAATCACCTCTACAGATGCCGCAGGAGATGAAGTGACTGTCAGACAAAATTACTACCTACATAACCTAGGCAGTGGCAGGAATGATCAACGCCTAGTCACAAGAAGTGGTGATTGTTTTGATTTAACCAGAGCTTCAGATAAATCCAAAGAGGCAGCGCGAGACAAATTTTTTCTCACAGGCTTTCCACAACTAAAGAACTCTACAGCTCCTCAGGTTTGCAAATGGTACAGGGAAGTCACTGCTCATGCACAGCAACACCATATTTATGTTCATCCATATTACCTCTACAGACGCAAAGCTGATCATCTGAGAGGGTTCACCATTGGTGACACCTATGTGGATGACCTCCCAGCAAGATACAAATTGGCCATCCATGAATGGGGAAACCTAATCTACACTGCCCTCAGAACAGATAAAGTCATCCCTGAATCATGCAAGAGTGTGAAAGCTGCAATCCAGAGCTTTGAAGGTGGACAGGGATATGAATCTCTCTATAGTGTGATTGCCAAAGCACATCCCAATCAGAAAGACTATCCTACAAAGGAGAGATGGTGAGAAGCCCACCAAACCAGGAACAGGATGAGTCACTCGAAGCATTTTTTTCAGGTACAAGGATTATCTCAGACTCCGGGTATATCTACAATTGAAGGAGCCACTCTCTCTTATGAATTGCGCAAGAAAACAGAGGATGAGCGTGAGTCAGATGATCAATTCAAGCATGATAAATATAAGGCAGGCAGGCTCCTCCAAACCCTTCAAACATATGAGCAAGAAATCAAGGCAGAAATGAAGTATAAGGATAAAGCCTCCAAATCCATCCTACCCAAGCCGGCATTCACAGCTGGGACCAGACCAGGGTCTCATCGAAATGACCAATTCAAAAACCAGCCAGGCAGTAACAACACTACCAAAACTCCATCCACCCTAACTTCTCACTCAATCAGCCTGATTGAATCACTTGGTTACCCAGACATGGATGAAGCATCTGACAACCCATTCCTCCATCAAGCCTACTGCAATGCCATCTCTGCATTTGATAAACAACCCAGTCTCTTTGACACGTCCAGGAAATGCATTGTTTGTCATACATCCGGTCATAGCTTTGATAATTGTCCTGTCTTGCAAGATGTTGAGTCTCTCAGGAAACATAGGATTGCAGCAGCTCTTTTTCTAAGCAAATGCAATAGAAGCAAAAACTTCCAAGCTTCTCTGGCATCAGAGACTTGGACACCCATGTGATGACTTTCTATATTAAGCGCATAAACACATTCTTGGTGTACCAAAGTTCAAGCATCAAACAAGTATTCTTGATCAATGTCCAACTTGCATCCAATGTAAGCAAACAAAGACTCCTGCTGGCTCCCATTCTACAAGGAAGGCTAAACAGCCTTTTCAGGGTTTGTCTATTGACTTTGCTTTCTCAGGAGCCAAATCCTCCAACAGTAAATGAAAGTGTGATTATCAAGGTATCCACGATGAGATAGCTTGGATCCTCCTCACAGATCACTACAGTGGCATGAAGTATGGTGACACCAGAATCTCCAAGGCAGCGCCACTCCATTGGCTTGAGCATTTCTTCTCCCAGCACAACTCAGCCTGTGCCAACAAGTATGTCTCGGTTGATCAAGGTGGAGAGCTCTATCACAATCTGGATATCCGAAACCTCTTCTCTGCTTTTGGATACTCCATTTTCCCAACTGGGGCTGATGCTTCTCATCAGAATGGTACTGTTGAACAAGCTCACCAAACCATTGCTAACTCAATGGGAACCATGTTGAGTGGCGCCAACTTACCAATCAAATTCTGGCCTTTTGCATTCTACCATGCCCTGCATTTGTCAAATGCATTCCCTGAAGGTAACCAACACCATTCACCATTAGAATTGGCAACTGGTCAAAAGGAAAATCTCACTGACTTCAGAACCTTTGGGTGCCGCGTTTGGGTTAGGCCTCCAAGCAAGAGGTCAATCAAGCTCAAACCCAATGCAAGAAAAGGCATATTTCTAGGTTTTGTACCATACACAACCAGAAACATTCTTTGGTATGACACAGAAACCCATCGTGTCAAAATTGCCACCCATGTCCGGTTTGATGAAGGCATGAATGACTTGCCACTTGCTGACATACCAACCAATACCAGGCACCTACTCAGGACTGATGACAACCTTCCTCTCCCACCGGAGCCCACTGAGGTGTCATCCAGTGATTTCCAATTCTCCATCTCACCATTTGCAGATCTCACCAATCTCAGGCTCTCTACTTCCAGTTCCTGTAATGATCAAGCATTTGGTCTCAGGTATGCCAATGATTCACTCCTCGGCAGAGCCTACTATGTCACTGATATCCTTCCCAAAAGTCCTGCCTCCAAGCTCTACTCCTCTCATAAGAAGTCTCTTTCCAAGCTATGAGGCGCTTATATTGTATCTATCAATCACAATTGTGTATTCACTGCTGCTGATGTCACCACAGCCCTGCATGAATCATACGATAGAGGGGTGAGGGATTCAATAGATACACCTATTACCTTTGCACTTGAACAAAAACTATCTATGAAGGAAGTCAGGAAACACTCAAATGAATATGGACTATTTGCTCCCAATACTTCTTGGCAGGAACCCACCGATGACGAGGATCCACCATTTTTGGACCAGATTTCATCCATCAAAACCATCAAGAAAATTGTCACCAAATACAAGCAAATCATCCAATCAAGAATCAAGAATCAGCCAAGTTGATAGCATTGAAGCACTCCATGCCTCCATCCAAAAACACTTGGCACCAACCGAAGATGACATGGATGTTGTCATTCTCACTATTGATATTGCTTTGCTCAGAGCCATCACCAAGCTTCATAAGGCAGGCAATCATGCATTACCTCTAGATGCAGATTCACTACCAACTGAACAAATTGAACTCTTAATCAAGGCCATCAATTCAAAAGCAACTACACCAGAAGAACAAGCACTAGGGCACTTCACCCACAGAAACCTCAAGTCACTATCCACATGGATGGAATGGGAAGCTGGAGAGCAAAAACAACTTGATCAGTTTGAAGACTTAGAAATGTTTGGATCACCGATTCCATATCCCAAAGACCCAGATGCCATTATCCTCAGACCTCATTGGCAATACAGTGTCAAAAGGAATGGTGTCAGACAAGCAAGACAGTGCTGCAATGGAAGCAAATATGCTGCACCAACTCTGCACGCCATTGCCTTGTCATACCCATCATGTGTTGAACATCCCATCCAAAGATTATTCTTTGCCATTGCAGCCAGCCTCAACCTCAAAGTATATGGAGGTGACGCTGCAGACGCGTATGCGCACAGTCCAGGACCCAACATCCCTACTTACATGAATATTGACGATGCATATGCAGAATGGTACAAACACAAGCATGGCACGGACATAGACAGAAAATTGGTACTACCAGTCCTTCGCGCACTTCAAGGCCATCCAGAATCTGGAAGACTTTGGGAGACCCCCCACATCAACAAGATCCTGAAAGGCCCTGATCTCAACTTCAAGACCACCACACATGACAGGACAATCTACACGACAGTTTTTGAAGGTGAAACAGTCTACATGCTGAGACAAGTTGATGATTTTGCACTAGCTTGCACATCAGAATCCATATCTGACAAGATCTATGACATCATTGGAGAGAAATTGAAGCTACCTAAAGAAGATGTTGTTCCCTTCACAAAAATGGGATTGCTTGAGGATTTCAATGGAATTGATGTCAAACAGACAGCTGATTATATTGAACTGTCCTGTGCCAATTATATCGACTGAATTATGACATCCCATGGTTGGGAAACTGATTCTAAGATGAAGCCACACTCCAAACCATCAGCGCCATTATCAACTGAAGTGCTGAGCCAGCTGCAATCACATACAAATGGACCTTTAGAAGGCACCAAGGAACATGCTGAATTACAATCCACATCTGGTTTCTCCTACAGGACACTCTTGGGTGAAATGATGTTCGCGTACATTAGTTGCCGGCCAGACATTGGGTATGCAGTGACCCTGATGTCAAAATACAGCTCCAATCCCACTGCTTTCCACTATTCCAGCCTGAAGAACATAGCTCAATATCTCAGAACAACCAGATCCTGGGGTATTAGGTTCTACAGACCAAATGCTGAGCCATCTCTCCCCCCAGGGGTACCATACGACGACGCAATCCAAGATGCATCACTCCCCAAATACCCTGAAGATATCAAGCAAGACAAACTGATGTGTTTCGTTGATGCAGCATATGGGAATGATCCAAAACATTGCAGGTCCACCACAGGGTATGTCTTCACTTATGCTGGTGGAGCAATTGTTTAGAGATCCAAAGCTCAGTCACTTACTGCACAGAGCTCTACAGAAGCCGTGTTTATTGCTGTAGTCACAGCAGCCAAAACAGCCAGATATCTCAGGTCTATACTAAAGGAATTAGGATTCGTCCAATTTGGTGCAACTCCGATCTATGAAGACAATGCATCAGCGATTGAAATCATAAATGCCCAGAAACCGGCGGAAAGAACCAGACATATTGAAATCAGGTTCTTTGCCATGCAAGCATGGAAAGAAAATGGTGAAATCAAGATGATTCGTATTCCCGGAGTTATCAACCCCCCTTGACGATCTAACCAAACCATTGGGATGGATCTGTAGGATCTTGCACGCTCGACATGCAAGATACATCATGGGACACTACCCAGGTTAAATCGTTTGCACTAAGACGCGGACTCAAAACGATCCAACGTACTGATTCGATTGCTCATCCAACCATCATTAAATCGTCAACCTTCTACGATTCGGATTATAACAAAGACAATGAAATGTTTCCATCCGACGACTCGATACCGTTCGAATCGATTTGGAAGAATGACTTCATACAACGCGAACCGACAGTAATCCAACATCAACAAAATATCATGTTGGATCAAGGGGTGTGTTGGCATCAAATTTCACCAGAAAAGCCGACAAACAAGGTGCGAAGTACGAGATACGAATATTACGCTGATCGAGCCTTAGAATCAAACGCACCTCCACTACTTGCAAATCCCTAAGTGGTAAAAACGATATCACTTAGGACTACAAACAAAAAGGGTCAGTCGGTTAGAAACAAAACATCTTCAAAGACCTGACCAATAAGTGAACACTTGGAATCCCTAAGTATATTCAAAAGAATATACTTGATATCCCGTGAGGAAATTACTTATTGCAATCAAGAAAATCAATACCAATTCTGAATGGACCTCATTCATCTACATACTCTACGAACAAGCATATGGCCTATCGAACAAAACACTTAACCTCGTAAAAGACCGATACCATCAAATGACCGATACCGTAAAGCCAACACGACATTCACACAGAAACAGCAGCAACAGTATCGGTGCGAGAATGGTAACGTAACAAGAAATAACCGGGGAAAATACAGCAGAGAGCCCCGATACAGTACAAAATACATAGTGAAAATAAGAGCGTCTCTCTGAGCTCACATCTCTTTAAATTTTAACATCATATACCTTTTGGTCGATTGTTAGAGTTACAACACTAAGCAAAGGTTGACGTTGCAGGTCTTGCAGAGTACTACATCCCGTTGTCTTTGCACTCCAGCAGCCCACCAATGCAGTGCACACTTGGGACGGTTGCCAGTAGGTGCAGCTGGCAAGTGTGAGAGTGCTGTGTGCAAGGGACTTGTCATTCATCTTTGCAAACCTACCAGCAGATGAGGAGTCACCTGATAGCCCTGAAGAAAATGACAAGCTAGAGACTGTAGAGGACGACTCCATTGATTCAAGCTTGCGCGTTGTTTGTCGCAAGATCATCGTCCAAGATCATCGTCCCTTCCGTCAAGTTAGGCGTCCTCGTCGTCTTCCTTCTTTTCTTCTTCGACAGCATGCGTTGTCGTCAGATCCTTGTCGTCATCATCGGCTTCTTCCGTATCCGCCGTCTCGATCATTTTTCTGAGGAGCGAGTGGCGGGCCGATCTCACCAATGGGGAGGCCACCGAAGACAAATCTGGATTGTCTCCGTTGCGGCTGTTTGAGGCTATAGAATGTGAGCGTGAAAAACGCTTGATCGTAGAAGAAGACGATTGAAGGGTCTTGGTGTGGAACTGATTGTAGATTTGAGCGTAGATCAAATCGTAGGTTTGATCGTGGAATCAACTTGAGGCTTGATTGAGACGTGAGATCAAATCGAAAATAAGAAAACGTATCAGGATCCTACAAACGTATCGTGATCATGGATTGGAGACGATTGATTGATTGTAGAAGAGTTATCAATCGTAATCAAAGCTTGAATTGCCGACTAGATAAATCGCCGGTCTTTGGAAGCTATCATAATCGTAGTATCAAAGCGGAATCACTAGGACCGGAGATCGAAGCGTATAATTAATACGGAAGGCGAATCGTAGAAATGATCATACCGTAGGATCAAATTGTTTGATACACATCTTGAGTACCGGATTCGAATCGGAATATCGTATATCTAATCGTAGAACCAAAGAGTATCAAATGTGATTGGTAGATCGTATCGTGGTGCTGGATGATTCGGTTCAATGTCGAAGAAATCACGAGGCCCAAGCCAAGAGTTTCTCGGCGCTCTTGCGTACATCCTCTTCTTCGTTCTCTTCTTCTTCTTCGTTGTCGTAGCGCGAAGGAGAGGTGATGCTGTTGTTTCGTTGCCTCCTAAGGAGCAATCGGCAATCATCCGTTTTTCTCTTTTTTTTTAGGAAAATTGTCCCTTACCATGATCCTTGTTTTTTCCTTTCCCCTTGGAGGAATCGATCTGTTCTTTTTGCTTATCCTCCCTAACACTAGTAAGTAGAGACCCGGACCGTTCCCCTGCTGTCAGAGCACTCGCAGTGGTCACCTCTCCAATTTTAGTGAGGTCCGGAAGGGAATCATCCTCAGGGAACAATGCCAAACTACAAGATATGTCTTTATTTCCTTGAATATTGGCCAAATCAGTCCGGACTTCTTGTGGATTATCCGCATGTGGTAGGGGAAGAGGTTGGTGTGCTTGGATTTCAGTCGGAGGCCCTGTAGAAGGCTGGGTATACACTTTCACCATGGTCGGTTTTGGGTGTTATAAGGTGCAGGGTGTTTAATTTCCCCTTTCAAGAACTTTCGATGCTCCCTGCTGACCAAGTTTCAGCTTGTAGGACCTATGGGATAGATCATTCTAGACCAAAATTTTACGCAGATAACGAATATGCTATTGGTTTGATCTAGAAATTGATTTTAAGATTACCAACCCCCCCCCCCCCCCCCCAACAACAAAAAAATCGGTAAATAAGGTGCATATACGCACCTTATCCAATTAAGGGATATCCTACTAGTGAGATAAAATTAAAAGTATGTGCCGATTGACTAAATGGTGCAATTGTCTCATTTCTTCCCGGCCCATGTATGCTTGTACTGAGACCTAATACTGGCTGGTACGTTTCTACGTAAAGCCATGTTTTTAGTAATTTGGTAAATGGTCACGCGACCACCACCGTCTGTGCGGTGCTCCAACACACTCCTGCGGCGCATTGTCATAAGAGGCCAATGGGGCGTTAAATACAATCAGCTCAGCCCTTTGTGGTTCCTGCGCGCATCTGTCTAATTGCCTCGAATTCTACTTTGTAAGTTAAGTAATCCTCCTCATTAATTCCAAGGATCTTGTTTCTAAACTTTTGGAATAGGGAGCCTTGTAGTGGCATGGTGAAAATATCAGCCAGCATCTCTCCTGTGGGACAGTATTCCACTGTAACCTAACCATTCTTCACCCGGTCTGTCACCATGAAGTATCTGATGTTAATGTGTCTGGTCCTCTTAGTGCTGGACCGCTTCCCATTGGTCTCTAGCCGTATCGAGCTAGTGTTGTCCTGGTAGAGGATATTCTTCTCCCCCAGAACGGGTTTGGCCGGGCTGTCCCCCTTGGTGGGGTTGCATCCTTGAGAGTGGTAACCTTGCCATTGGAGGTAGTACCGGCACCAAGCAAGAGATCAATCAAGCTCAAACCCAATGCAAGAAAAGGCATATTTCTAGGTTTTGTACCATACACAACCAGAAGCATTCTTTGGTATGACACAGAAACCCATCGTGTCAAAATTGCCACCCATGTCCGGTTTGATGAAGGCATGAATGACTTGCCACTTGCTGACATACCAACCAATACCAGGCACCTACTCAGGACTGATGACAACCTTCCTCTCCCACCGGAGCCCACTGAGGTGTCATCCAGTGATTTCCAATTCTCCATCTCACCATTTGCAGATCTCACCAATCTCAGGCTCTCTACTTCCAGTTCCTGTAATGATCAAGCATTTGGTCTCAGGTATGCCAATGATTCACTCCTCGGCAGAGCCTACTATGTCACTGATATCCTTCCCAAAAGTCCTGCCTCCAAGCTCTACTCCTCTCATAAGAAGTCTCTTTCCAAGCTACGAGGCGCTTATATTGTATCTATCAATCACAATTGTGTATTCACTGCTGCTGATGTCACCACAGCCCTGCATGAATCATACGATAGAGGGGTGAGGGATTCAATAGATACACCTATTACCTTTGCACTTGAACAAAAACTATCTATGAAGGAAGTCAGGAAACACTCAAATGAATATGGACTATTTGCTCCCAATACTTCTTGGCAGGAACCCACCGATGACGAGGATCCACCATTTTTGGACCGGATTTCATCCATCAAAACCATCAAGCAAATTGTCACCAAATACAAGCAAATCATCCAATCAAGAATCAAGAATCAGCCAAGTTGATAGCACTGAAGCACTCTATGCTTCCATCCAAAAACACTTGGCACCAACCGAAGATGACATGGATGTTGTCATTCTCACTATTGATATTGCTTCACTCAGAGCCATCACCAAGCTTCATAAGGCAGGCAATCATGCATTACCTCTAGATGCAGATTCACTACCAACTGAACAAATTGAACTCTTAATCAAGGCCATCAATTCAAAAGCAACTACACCAGAAGAACAAGCACTAGGGCACTTCACCCACAGAAACCTCAAGTCACTATCCACATGGATGGAATGGGAAGCTGGAGAGCAAAAACAACTTGATCAGTTTGAAGACTTAGAAATGTTTGGATCACCAATTCCATATCCCAAAGACCCAGATGCCATTATCCTCAGACCTCATTGGCAATACAGTGTCAAAAGGAATGGTGTCAGACAAGCAAGACAGTGCTGCAATGGAAGCAAATATGCTGCACCAACTCTGCACGCCATTGCCTTGTCATACCCATCATGTGTTGAACATCCCATCCAAAGATTATTCTTTGCCATTGCAGCCAGCCTCAACCTCAAAGTGTATGGCGTGGATGCCCAAGATGCCTTTGGTCACAGTCCTGGACCTGAAATCCCAACCTTCATGACTATAGATGATGCGTATGCAGAATGGTACAAACACAAGCATTGCAAAGATATAAACAGAAGGATGGTGCTCCCGGTTCTTTGAGCACTCCAAGGCCACCCTGAATCAGGTAGACTTTGGGAGACCCACATCAACAAGATTTTGAAAGGTCCTGATCTCAACTTCAAGACCACCACACATGACAGGACAATCTACACGACAGTTTTTGAAGGAGAAACAGTCTACATGCTGAGACAAGTTGATGATTTTGCACTAGCTTGCACATCAGAATCCATATCTGACAAGATCTATGACATCATTGGAGAGAAATTGAAGCTACCTAAAGAAGATGTTGTTCCCTTCACAAAAATGAGATTGCTTGAAGACTTCAATGGAATTGATGTCAAACAGACAGCTGATTATATTGAACTGTCCTGTGCCAATTATATCGGCCGAATTATGACATCCCATGGTTGGGAAACTGATTCTAAGATGAAGCCACACTCCAAACCATCGGCGCCATTATCAACTGAAGTGCTGAGCCAGCTGCAATCACATACAAATGGACCTTTAGAAGGCACCAAGGAACATGCTGAATTACAATCCACATCTGGTTTCTCCTACAGGACACTCTTGGGTGAAATGATGTTCGCGTACATTAGTTGCCGGCCAGACATTGGGTATGCAGTGATCCTGATGTCAAAATACAGCTCCAATCCCACTGCTTTCCACTATTCCAGCCTGAAGAACATAGCTCAATATCTCAGAACAACCAGATCTTGGGGTATTAGGTTCTACAGACCAAATGCTGAGCCATCTCTCCCCCCAGGGGTACCATACAACAACGCAATCCAAGATGCATCACTCCCCAAATACCCTGAAGATATCAAGCAAGACAAACTGATGTGTTTCGTTGATGCAGCATATGGGAATGATCCAAAACATTGCAGGTCCACCACAGGGTATGTCTTCACTTATGCTGGTGGAGCAATTGTTTAGAGATCCAAAGCACAATTGCTCACTGCTCAGAGCTCTACAGAAGCAGAATTCATTGCTGCAGTCACAGCAGCCAAAACAGCAAGATATCTTAGATCCATACTCAAGGAACTGGGATTTGTTCAAGTTGGTCCAACCCCAATCTACGAAGACAATACATCAGCAATTGAAATCATCAATGCCCAAAAGCCAACTGAAAGAACCAGGCATATTGAAATCAGGTTCTTTGTGATTCAAGCTTGGAAAGAAAATGGTGAAATCAAGATGATTCATATTCCTGGAGTCATTGACCCTGCTGATGATCTAACCAAACCATTGGGATGGATCCTGCACGCCCGACACGCAAGATACATCATGGGACACTACCTAGGTTAAATCATGCACGTTAAGACGCGGACGAACTAGAATCGATCTGAACGTTCGATCGATCAATCGATAAAACTCCGATTCGATTCCAGGTTAAATAACCGACTTCGATCTACTCCGACAGTAATCCAACATCGAATAAACATGTTGGATCAAGGTTTGGTTCCGAGTAATCGATCGAATTGAATCATAGTAGAATTGAAGCGATCATCGATTCTATCTCTCGATACTACGATTCTTACAGATACCGACAATAATCCAACATATCATCCAAACCGGCATGTTATCATGTTGGATCAAGGGGTGTGTTGTCGGCCAAAAAATACGGACTTTGTCGGCATCAAATTCGAATGAAAAAGCCAACAAAACGAAACGACGACCGAGGTGCGGGAAAACGCTACGACGACCGATGTGCGGGAAAACGATACGAGATACGAATATTCCAAAGACCGAACCTTAGAATCAAGCGCACCTCCACTACTTGAGAATCCCTAAGTGGTAAAAACGATATCACTTAGGACTACAAACAACAGAGGTTAATCGGTTAGAAACAAGACATATCCAAAGACCTGACCGATAAGTAAACACTTGGAACGCTTAAGTACATTCAAAAGAATATACTTGATATCCCGTGGGGAAATTACTTATTGCAATCAAGTAAATCAATACCGATTCTTGATGGGCCTCATCTAGCATATATACCACGAACAAGCATACGCCCCACCGGACAAGAAACACTTAACCTCGTAAAGAACCAATACCATCAAATGACCGATACAGAAAGACCGGCACACGACACTAACACAGCAGCGACAGTATCGGTACGATGAAGATGACAGTAACAAATAACCGGGGAAGATCTCTAACATGTAAAATACAGCAGAGAGCCCCGATACGGTAAAAGTACGCAGTAAAAATAAGAGCCTCTCTCTGAGCTCACATCTCTTTAAATTTAAATAATTCATTATACCTATCCGGTCGATTTTTAGAGTTACAACAATTCCTAAGTAGAGATAAGTTTTGCCATAAAGCTTATTAGTACTATTTCACACGTCCCCATGCGCCACGCGGAACGGGATAGTTGTTGTACTCCTCCAAATCTTCCGGTGATTTCCAACGTTTTTTGTAAAGATGTAGCCAATCTCTTAGACTGTTTTGTCGCTTTGTTCATGAACAAATTCCAATTGTCTTTAATCTTATTTTCCTCCGTTTCTTTGTTTCGTTCCTTTCCGTCATCGGCTTCTTCTATGTACATTAGTATACGGTACTTTTCAATGATTGCCTGTTCAGTTGTTGTGCGCCACTTGTTGAGCCAAAGGCTTGTCAGACAGGGACGGTTACCCGGGTTAAAATGTATGCATTCCTTCATGTGTTTTCTGGCTTCCGGCGTCAGGTTACACCATTGCTTTGGTGGGAAAGTACTGCGAGCGATGAAGCGTTTGCTCTGCTTTTCCTGTACAACAACTATGAATCGTGGCTCAACACAACAAAGGGGACAAGGATAAGAAAGAAATTCACTGACAGTAAGTCAGGAATAAAGGAGGGGTGGAGTGACGAGGGACAAGATCTTTACATATATGTCAAAGAGGAAATAAAAAAACGAACGCAGGAACAACAAACAAAAGATTTAGAGCTCGAACTACTTCAAACATACCAACAGCAAAGTGGGTACAACATGAAACGACGTCAAAAGGAAGAAGCAAAAACGAATCAAACAAAACAGAAGCAAAAAAATGACATGATGGACTCTCTTGACAAGGACCACAAGGACTACAAATATTACCTCGAGCATGGACACAAATTCTAAAAGTAAATAACAGTAACCAAAATATAGTACAGCAGTTAGTACTTCATTCAAATCCAATGTGGGTAGCCGCAATAAACGGTCTGCTGCTAAAATTTCATAGTACGAACAACATTATGGATAATGCGGATAAAGTACTTTCTTATTAGTACAAAAATATGGTTGTTGGCTTTTCATATTTGATAAACGTGGTGTGAGTATTGTGAAAGCGACGTAACAGAATAGATTGCTTGATATCAAGATGCTCATATATTTGTTCAGAAATTGGTATCAACGCTACAACAATATCAGTGTACATAGAGGATATCATTACCAAAGATGAGTTTCCTGTGGAAAAACAAATAACAATCGAAACAGAATCGAGAATAAATATTATTGGGGTGAGCATGAAACGAGGTTGTACTTTCCTTAAGGAAGTTTTCTCTTTAGAGAGGGGTTGACACGTGCCAACCAAATCGACTCCGACTATTATCAGTGGGGAGGAGGGGTGTTACTTGGTATCACTCTAGCTGCTTGTTTACGAGGCCCCCCGGGCCGAGGAAACAAGCAGCTAGAGTGGTACCAAGTAACACCCCTCCTCCCCAATGATAATACGAGGAGGAGGTAAAGGAGGAAAGGGGTGTTGACATGGTAATCTCTATGGCTTTGGAAGGACGAGCACAATGGAGGAGGAGGTCGTCTTGTTGCTACGGTACGGTATCGGTGTTGCTTACAGTAGCGTTTCGATGCTGCTACAGGGGGGGTTGTAGCTGTTGTTGCTGCTGCAGGGGGGGGACAAGGGTAAACTGGTACCAACGATTGGTGGTACCAACGAGTACTCGTTGGAACAAGTACAAAATGTACAGTACTGATCAGTGGTACCATTTTGGTCGTACCGGAGTACCACTCACTTTGTTAAGTAATAATTTTTTCAACGCATTGGACGTGTTTTTAGGTATACTCAAGCATAAAGAGGGAGCAAACGCGCGGGATTTGTAGCAGCAGCAGGATTTGGTTGATTCCTTCCTCTTGACACCACGACCTGTGTAGAATCTAGTAGAATCCCTACTACAACCTGGATTTTTCCTGTTTTTCCCCAGTTGTAATTCATAATTTCAAAATCAACCACTTTCAAAAGCAAACTGTTCCCCCGACCATGGGAATAGACACTTTCCACTGCTTCCTTTCTTATTACAACAACAATAAACCCGTTCTATCACACTGTAAGTCATTGCCAGTCCTTTGTTTGTTTGGGGGGAAGGGGTCAGGGTGTTCTGTTTGATTCGGCGGCGGTGGCATCGTTGTCATTTTTTATTCATTCATATCACTCATGATGCTACTTCTTTTTGCTTGTTTGACCATGGGAATAGCAACAACAAGCACTGTAGTAAGTGACTGTCGGTTCTTTTTTTGTTGGACGGGGCAGGGGGGGGAGATGTTTAGGCTGTTTCTGTTTGATTTGGAGCTTCCGGCGCCCCGTCGTCGTCATTGATGTTGTTGAACAAGTTGTTGTCATCACTTCTTTGTTTAATCCTATCTCACGACACTGCTTCTTTTTGTGTTGACCATGGGAATAGCAACAATGGCAACGAGTCTACCTTGGATGTGACGACCGCTCCTATCTTCCCTGGGAGGGGGACAAGATGCTGTTTCTATGATTTGATTTGGCGTCGGCAGCGGCGTCGGAGCATCCAAACTTCAAGCGCACGAGCTACAAGCTCTGATTTTGGCCCCAACAGCCTCAATATTTGTCATGGTGTGCTTTCTAGGAAGAAATAGGTCTACCTAGGGGACTGGTGTATCCACGGCGTTCGAACTACAAGCGCTGCTTCGTGTACTACGGAACGACTGTATTTCTCACTCCGGTGGCCAAACTACTGCAAGCTCCCATTTTGGCCCAAACAGCCTTAATATTCATCATGGTGTGTTCTCTGGCAAGAAATAGGTCTACAGACTAATTCTAGCGCTTTTTTTGGCATATACTCTGGTCCCTACCGGTAGTCTGCTGTGTATTAGTCTGTTCTGGGAGTATCAAAAACAGTGGTAGGCGAATAGTGCTCAGAATACGACTGGAAATCACGACAGAAATTCTACTAGAAATCACGTAGAAAATAGTACCAGAATAAAGTGTGGTACCAGAGTACCACTTTTTGGTAACGGAGTACCACATTCTGCTACCAGGGTACCACCATCTGGTACCGGAGTACCACTCCCTCCTCCACCCGTTGAGCGAGTTTTAAACCCTCATTTTTCTTGGTACTTAGGAGTGAGTACACGTGCTCGTCCGCCGAAGCCATAGGATTACTACCGTAACCCACCAACACACGACCATGAACTACGAGTACGAGTACTACAAACATTGCACATACAGTACTACAAGTGGTAGGCTGGCTACTGATGTCGTATGCCTCTAGAAAAAGGTACTTAAATAAGGTTTATGTAATGGTTAAAAACTAAGATTGTGAGCTAGCTCTGTCAACTACTCCGAGGAGCCGTTGAAAAGGCTTGTAACAGTAAACAGCCGTTGAATCAGAATTCAACGTACAGTTTACATAGAAGATTTGGATATGTTCTTCATCCAGTCTTCAATATTGAAGACCGGCTTGCTTTTCAGATTTTCTTGAATCGTGGGTAATTTCAATCGTGAGCGTTGGAATACCACACTCTTCTCCTTCTCGTAAAAGTTTGATTGGTGGCACAGAATTTTGTTAGTCGAGTGCAACCAGTATTCCTCAGATAAGAAATTTTTAATTGGCGTGATATGGTTTCAGATTTCGAATGTTCATACGTTGGATATCGTGATTTCTTAAGAGAAAAGAAACTGTACCATTGGTGTGGATTTGCTGGATAGTATACGGGCCTTTGCTTCTTGCATCGAAAGCTCCAGGAATTTGCTTTTCATTTTTCACCATAATTTGGTCTCCTACACTGTAATCATGAATCTTCCTGTGGTTGTTCTCTTTCATAGCATTCTTATCTATCTGAGCCTGTCGTTTGTTTCTGACCATGGCCAAGTCAGTGATTACAGGGATTGGTAGGAACATGTCTCGATCAAAGACAAGGGCTCCGGGCGTCATTCCAAAGGTCTTGTTGATGGTTGATCTAACTGCAAACTGGGCGGAAGCAAAGACACTATTGATGATGTCAGTGACTTCCTGAAGAGTTTGCTGAGGATTGGTATTGAGTTCTGTTCTCATTGCAGACTTCATGGTATCGTGGACTCATTCAAGTACCGCGTTGGATTGTGGGTTCCGAACTGAGCAAACCTTGGCCTTGATTCCTAGGTTGGCAAGGTGGAGTTGGAAGTCATTGCTCATGAAGTTGGTTCCTTGGTCGATGATACAATTTACTGGTTTGGGATATCTGGAGAGCCAGCCATTGTCGAGGGCATGGACTGCCATGAGGCCGGTTGGATTTACTTGTGGGGCTCAGATGATTTCAAGAAGGTTGGTACACATGTCCATGATGGTAAAGCCATTGAAGGAGATCGTTCCATGGCCAGGGATCTTGATTTTCCAGGGACCTACTCCGTTGATTGTGATAGTATCCCAAGGGACATATTGGTGTTCTTTGGTCGGAAGTTGTCAATGGTTTTGGTGGCTATTCTTGTATCGTTGGCAAGCGTCGCAGGAGCGGCAGAAGGAGTTGATTTGGTCCTTCAAGTTTGCGGCATATACAAATTGGTTAATGGTTTGATACAATCTTTCTGCGCCGGCATGGCCAAGCACATGATGGTAATATTTGATTGTGGCTTGCACTCGATTTGGAGGGAGTACAATTTTCTGTCAACCGTTGGAGTCTACAACTTTCAAGTCGGTGCCATTGAAGTTTTCAGTTGTGTACCGAGGATTGGTAGAGATATCTACATTGGCCGCTTGATCTTGGGCGAGTTGGTCGAAGGCTAAGGGGTACATGGGGATGTCTTCTGGGTAGTTAAGAAACAATTAGGGAAGAGAGAGAGAGAAGGTCAGAGTCCATTGAGTCACAGTCGGTTGTAGTTTCAAGGTCCGAGTCGTCATCCGTTGGATCAGGAGCGGGACCAAAGAACTCCTTCTTCTTCTCGAGAGTGTCTTACTGGAGTGGGAGCCGGGAGAGCACGTCAGCAATGACATTGTCTTTGCCTTTGATATATTTGAAGACTGGGGAAAATTCTTCAAGAAGCATTCTCCAAGTCATAATTCTGTGGCTTGTAAGGTTTTGCCGGGTTAAGTTGATGTGGTCTGTCCATACAATGATTTCGGCACCCCAAAGAATGGTGCGAAATTCCTTGAAGACTTCGACAATACAGAGCATCTCTTTATCAACCGTTGGGTATTTCCATTGAGCGGCGTTGAGTTTTCTTGAGAAGCAAAGGATGATTTTGCCATCTTGGAGGATGACAACTCCAAGTTGGTAGTCAGAAGCGTCAGTATAGACATGGAAGGGCTTGTTTGGATCAGGAAAGGCAAGAAGGATATCGTTGGCAATGAGGGACTTGGCTTTGTTGAAGGCGTCAAGAAGTTCTGGAGTTGGAGAGATTTTGCCTTTGGCTCCCGCTTGGGATAGAAGTTTCGATAGAAGTTGATCATCCCAACAAAGGATCAAAGTTGGGTTGTTGTTGAGGGAAAGGCGAGTTTCAGGATAGGAGAAATCTTGTTTGGATTCAGCCTAATTCCATCACGAGAGATAATGTGGCCAAGCCAAGGAGCTTGGGATTGAAACCAGTGGCACTTGGAGGGCTTGACGGAGAAGTTGTGGGACTTCAGTAAGGAGAGGACAGAAGAGACTGATTTACAGTGGGATTCGAGAGTGTCTGAGAAGATACCAATGTCATCAATGTATACTTCAATGTCCTTCAAGTGTAGGAGCATTTGTTCCATACAGCCTTGGGCCCAACTTGGAGAGTTGAGGAAGCCCATTGGTAATCGAAGCAGTCAAAACTTTCCAAATGGAGTAACAAGGACACATATTAAATTCCTTTCGTGTCCAGAAGTACCAAAGCTACCTGATGGTAGATATTCTATTTGTACGGATCAATGAGTCCCGTATCAACCAAAGTAATCGATTCCCACGGCATATCAATTCCCACGGCGCATCAATTCCCATCACGCATTGACGGTGAGCAATCTTTGTTTTATAGTATTGCCCTTGTTCTTCGGTGAGCAAACTTTGATTTTGTAAAGTATCACACAAGCTACGGGAGCAATTCCTGATCTTAATGATAAACATATCATAGGGTCTTCCTAACGGAACAAGAGAAGAAAACCGTTGGCGTGTGATTCTCACACAATATATATATACATACAGATATATACGGTCAACGACCAATGCATGTACGGAAATAATCAGCGAGTAATCTCATCATTACGCAACAGCAGTTGCAACGTATTCATCTCAATAAAGGAGATATCTTGCATTTCGGCAAGATTTCACTTTATCTTATACTTTTAACATTCAACTGATTTATATCCCAAAATTCACACTAGTTGTTACCAACTACCTGCAATCTACATACTAAGGTCTATCTCGCTGTATCTGAACAAGTTCACAGTAAGAAGAGATCCGGCGTTTCCATAGTCTTGCCTGTAGTCCAATTATCCGTTGTCGAAAGTATCCAACCACAATTGCCACGCGTAGAGTACAATCGTTCGTCTACTAACACACTAACGCAGTGTTGCTGTTCTTCATAAGCCTTTGAATCAGACTCTCAATGGACTGGATTCAGAAGGAAAATAATAGATTAACAGTCGCAAGCTCCAAGGTGGCTTGCACACAAAGAACAGGGACGAAATTGAACACAATCCCTACGCTGGCATATGCCAATTGCAAATCGTCTACGGAGCAGTTTCCTTTCACCACGCGATTCCTCCGACGAATCGAAATCATCACCAAGAAATATGCCTACCAATCCATTCGGTGGTGGGAACAGCACTGGAGATGGCACCGCCGCTACCGCAACCAGTTTTCCTAGTTTTGATTCCCATATGAAGTTGATACTCATGACCATATTCCGTCTAGCAAAGGAAGAAAATAGCTATCTGTGTGAAGCTCTCCGAGAGGGAGGATTACACGAGTGGCCGACCTTTCTCAATGCACTCATCGAGCCTGATTTTGCCCGCGAGCTTACCTACATGGAAACTACCAGTGGACTACCAACCCAGCTCCATTGGTCCATCCAACGGACCATAGAAGCACTTGTGGAATTCTCGAATGATCTGCGCAAGGACGAAAAGAATTGGAAGGATGTAATGTCATATACGTACAACGGCTTCAGAACATTCCGTATGGCACGCGCGCTGCGCCTTCAGAATGAATCTGTCCTGAATCCCCAAGCTCCTCCCCCAGGAACAATTAAAAGTCACCTCAGCAAGTGAAGTACGAATCTTGGTGCCGAAAATCACGGGATGAAAAGTCTTTCACGCCCCTCACGAATGAATCAAGATTTGAACATTGGCTCGTGGGTTTCAAGGCTAAACTCGAGACATACGACATTGACACCGAAACATTCCTCGATGAAACTTGGCCTCCTGCTGCACTACAAGGATATACACGTGACCTCTTTGTCAAACAGTGTGCCTTCTTCTGGGTTCTTATGTTGGAAGTCTTCAAAAGTGACTTATCCGCGACATGCGTTCACAGCCATACCCTCACACGCAATGGATGTCAAGCATATTTTGATTTTGTGAACCTTCACAGTGAATCAAAAGCCAAAGTGTATGACAACTCGACTCAATTGCAAGCTTTGCTGAAGTTGAATCTCAGCAACTGGAAAGAATCTAAATTGAAATTTATCACACATTGGTTTGAAGAATTGAATCACCTCAACAAGCTTCGTCCTCCCAACAAACCCCTTGAGTACCATACTGCAAAATCAGCATTATGACAGGCATGCTATTCCAGCTTTCAGCTAAGTGAACAGTTTGCTAAAGTCAAAGATCCAGGCGGCACAAATAGTACCATGACAGATGCAGTTGCTGAGGCCGCTGCTATCCACAAACTCAAGATCATGCTCCTACTCGAAGCAACTTGACTCGATTCTCAATCTGCAATGTGGGCTTCGAAGTCCACAGTACGTGCACATGTACACGACTTCTCATCTGGACAAGGCCAAAACCATGACGACTATGCTCTCCCTATTGAATTCAAAGGTGACTACCAAGACTATGCGGTATTCAAGGCTGGACGTTCACCTGACCCTACCACACGCTTGCCCACTGGCATATGGAAGGCCCTATCACGTCAAGGCATGAAGAGTTGGCTGAATTTTTCCCCCGAAGGCAAGAAAATAGTGATCGCGTCATTGCGGCGCAAATTGCTCCCGGATGGTCAGCCGGATCCCAATGCCGTCAAACCCATCACCCGGAAGGCATATACACATGGGCATTCTGTCTCATTCCTTGAAGATGATACCTCGAGCGGTGATACACATACCAATGCCTCTGTAGACCTCCATCCCGCAGTGGAAAATGACCGTAGAGGCGTCTTCCATGCATAACTTGGTGTATACAAGTCTCAGACTTCTTCCCTCAAGGACCAACGACCCCTCAAGTCTTCTGTGTTGCCTGCACATCCCGCAAGATTCCTCTCTGAGAATCCTGACATTTGGTACAAAAAGGACAGTGATACTCAGATACCTGTGGGAAAATCCTCTTATTCCGTCAATTTTCATCAATGGTATAACCCTGACGATGATCTGACCTTCCCACATGATAATCAAATACCATCGTACACCTACCGTGCTCACAAAGCTACGGTCACCAATCCCGGCTGCGCTATGGTCGACGGCGGTGCAAATGGTTGTATCATTGGTAATGATGCATGCCTCATCTCCAAAGATATTCCGCCCCGATATGTCAATGTCACAGGCATCAACAATCACCAAGTGCAGAATATTCCCATTGCAACATGTGGAGCGTATTCCGTTTCCAATAGAGGTCCCATCATCCTCATTTTCAATGAATGTGCGTACACGGGACGACACCCCTCTATTTTGTCCTCCAGCCAGATGGAAGCATATTTCTCCAATGTCAATGACACATCCATCAAAGCGGGCGGTGGGCAGGTAATCACCACCTCCGATGGATATGCACTGCCTCTCAGCATTCAACATGGTTTGAATTTGTTGTCGGCGAAAAATACGGACTTTGTCGGCATCAAATTCGATTGGAAAAGCCGACAAAACGAAACGACGACCGAGGTGCGAAAGACACGTTTATTTCGATGAACGTGCCTTAGAATCGAAAGCACCTCCACTACATGGAAATCCCTAGGTGGTAAAAACAATATCACTTAGGACTACAAACGAAGGAGGTTAATCGGTTAGAAACAAGACATCTCCAAAGACCTGATCAATAACTAAACACTTGGAACCCTTAAGTATATTCAAATCGATATACTCGACTTCCCGTGAGGAAATTACTTATCGGAATCATGAAAATCAATACCGATTCCCGATGGGCCTCATCTATCCCAAATACCACAAACAAGCATATGCCCCATCGGATATAAGCACTTAACCTCGTAAATGACCGATACAGTAAGACCGACACGACGCTAATACAGCAACAGCAACAGCAGTATCGGTACGATGAAGATAACAGTAACAGATAACCGGGGAAGATCTCTACCAAGTAAAATACAGCAGAGAGCCCCGATACAGTGAAATATACAGTAAAAATAAGAGCGTCTCTCTGAGCTCACATCTCTTTAAATTTCAATTATCCTATACCTTTCGGTCGATTTTTAGAGTAACAACAGAATTCGACACGCTCCCACATGTTATCATGACATCTGACAAACACTGGGACCCATCCGTTCTCGATACCACAATCAGTGGTGCTAAAGATGAAACCTTTCTTCAGAAATATCCTCCTCAGTCACAACAACTTCCATATCCCGAATACGACGAATACGGAAATCCATGTTGTCTTGAAGGATTAGATATCTCTGTATCTCCTGGCTCATCCACGGTTACATCTCTCAGTTCCTACTCCAGTCATTGTACTCGATCACCTTTTCTCCCTATTGATGATCATGGAACCAACTACCGCTCCTTCTGGCTTACACCTACCAACTATGCTCATCAGGAGCGCCTTGCATGCTGCATTTTCCCTCCAACCTCTAAAACGGTCACTGCTTTTCCCACGGATTGTACTGTTAGTGATGCTCCACGTATCGCAACTAAACCCCGTGAACGCTATCCCAACGAACATGATTACCTATCTCTGAAACCTTTCTTTTGCTGGGTTTCTACAGATTGCATCAAAGCTACCTTTGACATTTCAATGCAATATGGTTCATTAGCGGTTAGCCCTGATGGTAACATCTTCAAACGTTTTCATTCCCCCCAGCCGGCAATGAACGTTCGACCTTTCAATGACAACGTCTTGTCTGACGCTGTTTATTCCGATGTCCCAGCAATCGATGGCGGTTCCAAACTTGCCCAGATTTTCTTTGGTCAAAAGTCTCATATCATACATGTTGAAGAGATGCGCACCACCGGCGGCTTTCTATCATGCTTTCAGAATTTCGTTTGAAAATGGGGTAGACCTCTTTGCCTCTTATGTGATCATGGGAACTACCAATCTAGTAAGAGGGTCATCGATTATCTCAAAATGTTATGGATCAGACTCTGGCAAAGTGAACCCTATCACTAACACCAAAATCAATTTGAACCACGCTATCAAACGTTTAAGCGTATTGTCAATCACGTCATGGACCGTACAGGCACTCCACCCCATCTCTGGTTGTTGTGCATGACATACGTCGCCGGACTCCTCAATGTTATTTCTGATCCTACTCTGTCGAACAAACAACCAATCTTCATTGCTACCGGTACACTTGGCGATATCAGCGCGTATAACAGTTTCTTCTGGTTTGAACTCGTTTATTTCAAAACCAATGACTCCCCTTTTGGTACCCAGTCTACCAAACGCCTCGGTCATTTCGTAGGCATTGCCGAACATGTGGGCAATGGACTTTGTTTCCGAATCTGGGATCCCGTCACCAACAAATTGCTTGACCGTTCTGGTGTATGTTCTGCTCTTACACCTGAGTCACGCAACAAACGAGCTGGCCTCTTTACAGATGACGGCTTCATCAAATGGCGTAAAGCCAAGGATTCATTACCTCGATTGTACGCCACTGGTGACGCCCCTACACTCATGAAACATGGGGAGCATACCACTACGGATAGTTCCCATACAGATTCTACACCACAGGACGTCCCAGCTACTCCTCCTCTTGGTATCTCCACTACGAACTCCGACACTGATCGAAGCCTTGACACTCCTGCGGAACATGACGCCCCCGCGCCATCTGTACCTACCGGGCACCAAGGTGCAACACCTCCTGTTCAGCTGCCCAACCATAGTCAACCTCACGCATCTGGTAATCAGGTTCTTATCAAACCACCCGCCCACCCCTCGTTACCGAGCTTTCTATATAAGAAGGTCGATGACAGCCCAAGCTGGTCCCCTTCTCCACTCCCTAACAACTATGGGGAGAGTTTTGATGGTCCTCCTACGACACACATCTTCAGCAAGACATCCGATGGTGTTCTCCTTACTGAAGATGATTTTGATCCACTGGAGCTAGCATACTTTGATGTTAGTGACGTCACAACTCCACACACCAACCCTGCTACTCCTTCAGTAGACCCATCACAGGTAGTTGTTACCGATGAAGAAGGTAATGCACAATTTGACGATGATGGTAAACCTCTTACCATTCCGACAATCCCAATTGCCAATCTACAAGGAAGATCTTTTCTTGTACCCAACCCAGATGGTACTCGAAAATGCCTTAGCATCGTCAATGTAGAAGACAGTCTTGAATGCATTAACGACTTCATCAAATTCAAGTGCAAACACTCTGATGACGAACTTGACGATATCATTGCATATAATGATGTTATGAACTACATCCACCGTGATTCGACCCAAAGAAGATGGAAAACTTTGGTCGTTTCGCCGCATCCTGGGACACCAAGGCCCATTGGATAACAAGCACCCTCAGTACAAAGGCTCCAAGTATAACCTTTGGATTGAATGGGAAAACATGGAAAGGACATATGAACCATTAGCCAACATTGCGGCTGATGACCCTGTTACCGTTGCCAAATATGGGAAAGATAACAACTTGCTTGACCTCCCAGGTTGGAAACGTCTCAAACGAATCACCAACCTAGCACGACGAACCAAGAAACTTGATCGACTCGTGCATCAAGCTAAACTTTGGTCTCTCCATACCACCCCACAGTACCAATATGGGTTCAAGGTACCTCGTAACCACGAAGAAGCCCTCCGATTTGATCAAGCCAACAGAAACCACAAATGGGAAGATGCCACCACTCTGGAAATGGAACAGCTCAATGAATACAATACATTCATTGATAAAGGCGTGTACAAGGCAAGCTCCATCTCAAATGGGTTCCAACAGATTAAGGTACACATGATATATGCTGTCAAACACGATGGTAGAAACAAGGCTCGTCTTGTTGCAAACGGTAATCTCACTGAGGCCCCTGTCCACAGTGTCTATGCCGGTGTCATATCTCTCCGCGGTCTACGTATGTGTCTGTTCCTAGCCGAACTGAACAGCCTAGAAGCATGGGGTACCGATATAGGTAATGCTTACCTCAAAGCAGTTACCTGTGAGAAAGTCTGCATCAAGGCAGGTCCAGAATTCGGATCACTAGAAGGTCACCTATTGATCATCTACAAGGCCTTATATGGACTCAGATCATCGGGCAAGTGCTTTGGTGATTTACTAGCAGCTTGCCTTATTGAATTCGGCTTCGAAAGATCCCGCGCTGAACCAGAAATCTTTCTCAAGCCTGGAATGAACAAGCATGGGGAAAGTGTATATGAACTCATATGCACATATGTCGATGATTTATGTCTTTGCATGGCAGATCCCAATTCGTTCCTGGAAATCTTACAGGCGGAGCCATACAACTTCAAACTGTAGGGATCTGGACCTATGAACTTTCATCTGGGCTGTGGATTTGAGCAAGACGCACATGGTGTTCTTTGTGTGAATCCCATCAAATTCATCGAAAAGATGGAAACATCTTATAAACAAATGTTCGGATGTAAACCTAACACTAGGTTCCAATCGCCCATTGCCGGAAACGATCATCCTGAATTGGATTCTTCGACCTTTCTTGAGGAAACTGGTATCCAGAAATACCAAAGCATGATCGGATCACTCCAATGGATCATCGCCATTGGGCGATTTGATGTCCAAACCGCCGTGATGACACTCTCTAGTTTCAGAGCTCAACCACGAGATGGACACCTTGATCGTGCCAAACGTATCTATGGATATATCTCCAAGTTTAGACATTTTAAAATCAGATTCCGTGTGGAACCCCCAGATTTTATATTGACTAAACCAGACACCATCGGTTGGTCCAACACTGTCTATGGGGAGCATTCTGAAGAGCTACCCGATGACACTCCTGCACCACTTGGGAAGACAGTAGTGTTAACACACTTCTATGATGCAAATCTTATGCATGGCATCCTCAGTGGGAAGGCCGTAACCGGCATACTTCACTTTGCAAACAAAACCCCTATGATGTGGTTCTCGAAGAAACAAGCTACAACGGAAACAGCCACCTTTGGAGCTGAATTCGTTGCAGGAAGAACTTGCATCAAGCAAATTGTTGACTTACGTCATTCGTTCCGATACCTTGGAACACGAGTCCACGATATTTCTTATTCATGGGGAGACAACAAGAAGATGATTCAGACGTCGACCTTCCCTTACGCAAGGTTGCATAAGCGTCACAACATCCTATCGTTTCACTACGTACGAAGCATGATAGCGAAAGGCTTCATTCTAATGCTGCACATTCCTGGCAAAGATAAGTGCGCAGATATCCTCACCAAGCATTGGGGACACTCAGTTGTGTATCCACTGCTCAAGCCCATCTTCCACTTCTGTGGTAACATTTTAAGATCAGGTTCCGTGTGGAACCTCCAGATTTTATACTGACTAAACCGGACACCATCGATTGGTCCAACACCGTCTATGGGGAGCATTCTGAAGAGCTACCCGATGACACTCCTGCACCACTTGGGAAGACAGTAGTGTTAACACACTTCTATGATGCAAATCTCATGCATGACATTCTCAGTGGAAAGGCTGTAACTGGCATCCTTCACTTTGCGAACAAGACTCCTATGATCTGGTTCTCGAAGAAACAAGCTACTACGAAGACAGCCACCTTTGGAGCTGAATTCGTTGCAGGAAGAACTTGCATCAAGCAAATCGTTGATCTACGTCACTCATTCTGATACCTCGGAACACGAGTCCATGACATCTCCTATTCATGGGGAGACAACGAGAAGATGATTCAAACGTCAACCTTTCCTTACGCAAGGTTGCATAAGCGTCACAACATCCTATCGTTTCACTACGTACGAAGCATGATAGCGAAAGGCTTCATTCTAATGCTGCGCATCCCTGGTAAAGATAACTGTGCAGATATCCTCACCAAGCATTGGGGACACTCAGTTGTGTATCCACTGCTCAAGCCCATCTTCCACTTCTGCGGGAATACCGGCCACCTCCTCCAAGACTATGGAAGCATCATGTAAAACGTGATGACCTTTCACAAGGAAACATGGGGAGTATTAAATTCCTTTCGTGTCCAGAAGTACCAAAGCTACCAGATGGTAGATATTCTATTTGTACGGATCAATGAGTCCCGTATCAACCAAAGTAATCAATTCCCACAGCATATCAATTCCCACGGAGCATCGGTTCCCATTGCGCATTGACGGTGAGCAATCTCTGTTTTATAGTATTGCCCTTGTTCTTCGGTGAGCAAACTTTGATTTTGTAAAGTATCACACAAGCTACGGGAGCAATTCCTGATCATAATGATAAACATATCATAGGGTCTTCCTAACGGAACAAGAGAAGAAAACCGTTGGCGTGTGATTCTCACACAATATATATATACATACAGATATATACGGTCAACGACCAATGCATGTACGGAAATAATCAGCGAGTAATCTCATCATTACGCAACAGCAGTTGCAACGTATTCATCTCAATAAAGGAGATATCTTGCATTTCGGCAAGATTTCACTTTATCTTATACTTTTAACATTCAACTGATTTATATCCCAAAATTCACACTAGTTGCTACCAACTACCTGCAATCTACATACTAAGGTCTATCTCGCTGTATCTGAACAAGTTCACAGTAAGAAGAGATCCGGCGTTTCCATAGTCTTGCCTGTAGTCCAATTATCCGTTGTCGAAAGTATCCAACCACAATTGCCACGTGTAGAGTACAATCGTTTGTCTACTAACACACTAACGCAGCATTGCTGTTCTTCATAAGCCTTTGAATCAGACTCTCAATGGACTGGATTCAGAAGGAAAATAATAACACAAAGCCAGGTGGAGGCCTCATCAAGTTTGAAGGTGTGGAACTGCATGCTAACATCAATAAGGGTGACATATTTGAAGCCTCTTCCTCTGTGGAAGATATCTTGGAGCTTTGGGAGTGGATAGTGAAGTTTCTTGGTGACTTTGTTGAGTTCGCGGAAGTCACTGATGAGTCTACAGGAGCCATCTGGTTTTGGGACTACAAATGTTGACATTCCCCATTCTGTGGCATAGCATCTTTCTAGGATGCCCAGCTTCAATTGGCGATTGATTTCTTTCTTCACTGCTTCTTGTTGGTGCAGTGGAATGGAATATCGTTGTTTTACATGATACGGAGTTGTGCCTTCTTGGAGATCAATGTGGAACGTTTGATTAGGGAAAATACCTAATTCTTTGTCATTCAACCCTTCAAAAAGCTCTTCATTTTGGAGGAGTATTGGTAACAAGGCTTGTTTCTCATGGTAGGAGAGATGGTTTTGTTCCGTGACTAACTTGTGGAGGTCAGTTTTCTCATACTTGGTGGTTCCATCCACATACCATTGTTGGATAGATTGGTTGGAGTAACTTTCTGCAACAGCGTGTGGTTCTGCAGACATGACTTTGTGGAGCAAGGACTTGTTGTCGAAGTAATTCCTGGGGTGGAAGTCCATTGTCTTCTCATACCACTCAATGGTGCAAGTCTCGAAGTCCATTTTCATTCCAAGATCTCTCATGGTTTTCCTTCCAATAAGGAGGTGGTAGTTGATATTCTGAGAGACTACAAAGCACTTGATTTGTAGGACTTTCATCGAATAGGATAGTTCTGGAAATACAGTGTTCTCCAAGGTTACATAGTGGTTGCAAGTGGTTTTGCCATTTGTTGTCTGCATTTGGATTGGTTGGTCTAGAAGGTGCTTCTTGATTCCGGAGGGAATTGCTGATTCCACTATGAGGTTGTCGGTTGATCCAGAATCGAAGAGGGTTTTCAAGTAGTACTTGCCAAGGGATCCATTGATGGAGTTGCAGACACTTACTGTGATTGGAGCAAGGTCAACATCGACATTGGCGTTGCTAGGAGCAACATCTTGCCTGTTGTTGTCGGAATCGGTGTTTTCAGAAGGAAAGCGTTGAAGATCTGAGTTGTAATATTCTTCATCGATGTCCATGTCTACATGGAAGAGATCCGGCCAAGGAGTTGCAGGGATGGTAGTTTCTTCTGGTTCATTGATGAAGACACACATGTGTTGTTCTGGCTCATGGAAGTTACTGCCGTGTGAAGAGGAGGTAGTGGATTGATTGCTGTTGTTGGAATTGCTGCTGCAATCATTCACATGTGAGTTGGTGTTCTCTCTGTTGTTGGACTGATTGGAGTTGGTGCCTTACTTGTTGGTGTAGCATTGGCCCCAAGTGTGGTTGGTACCTGGATGGATAGGACATGGTGAGTCATTGGAGATTCTAGTTGGCCCTTTGTTGTTGCCTTGGTTGTTGTTGCGTTGATTATTGTTGTTGTTGTTGTTATTATTATTGCGTTGATTGTTATTGTTATTGTTGTTTCGATTGCGGTTGTTGTGATTGTTTCGGTTGTTGCGATTGCTGCTTCCATTACGGTTGTTACGATTGTTGTTGGCATTGTTGCTGTTGCTGTTGTTGGTATTTTGAGATGGGTTATCTGATTTCTTCTTTCTATTCTGTGCATACTGATATTGTTCGAATCTCATCATCATTTCAGAGAGGGAATCCCTATGGAGAGAGTGGTGTTGCTGGTAGGTGTGTTTCCAATCCTCAGGCATCGATTCAAAGATTAGATTCTTGAACTCTCAATCCTTGATCTCTGCATCCTCAGGTGGGTGTCCTGGGAGTAGTGAAAGGATGACATGGTTGTGGAAGTTGACTTGTGCTACGAATTGGTGTACTGTCATGGTGGTTGTCTTCTTGATATTGGTGAGGAATCTTCTGTGGTTTTGATAGGCGTCAAGGTTGTTGTCGAACTTGTAGTTGACAAATTCTTCCACTGTGGTTTGGAAGTTGTCCACAGTTCTCTGTGGGACATTGGTTGACACATAGCTATTCCACCAGCTACTGCCGGTGTAGTCTCTGAGGAGGTCTACAAACTTGTCATAAAGTCTTGGTCCTGTGGTTAGATTGAGCATCTTCTTGGATCGCATGAACTCATTGATGGTGAAAAGGATTTGCAGTTTGGTTGATCCTGCAGTAATCAAGGGAATCTTGATCTTGGTTACTTCTTGAACTCCATTAACTTCTTGTGTATTCTTGAAGTCTACTTTGTCAATAGACTCTTGGTCGAAGTCAAACTTGAAAGGGATGATGGAGTAAGACATTGTTTCTCTTGTTCTTACTGGACAATCTTCAGGATCAGTTGGTTGTTTATTAGATGTAGTGGTAATTTTTGTTTGCGTTGTTGAAGTAGTCTTTACCGGTAGTAGTAATAAGGTCGAAGCAGTTATTCGACTGTTTAAACAATGTCATATGCCTCTAGCAAAAGGTACTAAAATAAGGTTTATGTAATGGTTAAAAACTAAGATTGTGAGCTAGCTCTGTCAACTACTCGAAGGAGCAGTTGAAAAGGCTTGTAACAGTAAACAGCCGTTGAATCGAAATTCAACGTACAGTTTACATAGAATATTTGGATATGTTCTTCATCCAGTCTTCAATATTGAAGACCGGCTTGCTTTTCAGATTTTCTTGAATCGTGGGTAATTTCAATGGTGAGCGTTGGAATACCACAACTGAGGCTATCACGACTGTACGGTAGTACAGTGAGTGTGATAGGTAGGTTCGTACCGTATTCTTTTTGTATGCATTTATTAACATTACGCGCCACCACCCTTCAACTCTTCGTCTCTCCGCGCTTCATGCTGTGCCTCCTCCCCCCACACCCTTTGAATGCTGCAATCTCTCTCTCTCTCTCTCTACTGTAGGAAGGAAGGAAGGAACAAGCGAAGCAATCGACAAAAACAGTGGCCGAAACATAAACCACTCCGATACGAACGATCTAGAGTGTATGTACTACTATGTTTGTTGTATTGATCTACTAGTAGTAGTGAACGAGTTCGTGCGAAGCGAAACGAAGCGAAACGAAACGAAGAAAGAAAAGGACCTCCTACGTACCTACCGTACGAGGTTGAAATTCCTCGTCGCGCAATCTACCGCCGGAGCAGGTTCCTACGAACGAAAAAAGAAATAGCATGCATTGCATTGCATTGCATTCCAACCGAGAAAGCATTCTAGTAGGTACAGAATATATTCCGAACACAAAGTTGGGAACTCGTGTGTGCATCCCTATTATTCTATTATTATTATTATTATTATTTATTGCACCTCCTTGTTGTAGTGATCGTGTGTTTTGTTTGTTTGAGAGAGAGAGAGTGTTTGTTTACTAGCATCGCTCCGCTCCTCTCAGCTCCGCTCCGGTGTAGAAGTAATCTTAGTATTATTGTTTGAGAACGGTGTGGGATTGACAGCAATGCATGTATTCCGAGGGGTTTCCGTCGGCATGGGTGTCGAAAACATACGCTGGTCTGGTCTGGTCTGGTCTGGTCGAGTCGAATGCGAGGAGACAAAGGCTGGTGCCGTATTGTCTAGTCTTGTCTAGTCTTGTCTAGTCTACTAGTCTCGCAAAATTCCCGTAGCTCCATCCCGTCCAGTCCAGTCCAACAATCAATCAATCAATAAATCAATGCGGTATCCTCGTTTCGTTGGAGGGCGGGGAAGCGAGAGAGGACGGGACCGCTATCGCCTTGTTTGTAGACGAACGCCTCCTCCTCCGAACAAACGACAGCCGTGGGGGGGTCGAGGACACCCACGTGTGACGTTGCGCGGGAATCACGTTGTTGTTGCTGTTGCTGTTGCTGTTGCTGTTGCTGATGCTATTGCTGTTGCTGTTGCTGATGCTATTGCTGTTGCTGTTGCTGTTGCTATTGCGGGGCGGGGGGATGGTTTGGTGATGGTAGTGGTGATAGTGGTGGCGTTGGCGGCGGCGGTGGCGGTAGTGGTGGTTGTTTTGGTAAATCTCCCGGTACCGCAGGCACCCGTCCCGGAGGGCAATGTCCTTGTTCCATTGATTGATCTTGCGGTAGAGAGCGGCCACACACTCTTGGTTGTTCCCGTGTCGGTGCGACAAAACGACACACCGTAGAATCGCGGCCTTGTGCTTTCTCCGGGGGATCGACATGGCCTCGAGGCTCGACGAGTCGTCGTCGTCGTCGTCGTTGTTGTTGCTGTTGCTGTTGTTGCTGCTGTTGTTGCTGTTGTTATTGTGTGTCTTCCGGGGAGTTGTTGTTTGGTGTTGTGGTTGTGACCGTTGGTGTTGTGACCGTTGGTGTTGTGGTTGGTGTTGGTGTTGGTGTTGGTGTTGTGGTCGTTGCGAGCCGTGTTCGGCCCGTTCCAGTTCTTCCATCGCCACCCGGCGGAACCGGATCAGGTCCGATCGATCGTACCAGCGATTCCTCTGGTCGTCGCTGTCATTGTCACTGTCACTGTCACTGTCATTGCCACTGCCACTGCCACTGCCACTGCCACTCGTGTTGTTATTGTTGTTGTTGTTGTTGTTGTTAGCCGAACACGAACCACTCGCGGTCGCGGTCGCAGTCGCGGTCGCAGTCGCGGCGACGGTCGTATCGCCGTGGTGAAACCCGGGCGTGGTCCCCACCATCGGTTCCGGCTTTGGTATCGGTATCTGCGTCTGCGTCTGCCAAATAATCGTCTCCGCTTCGAACCGAACGGACTTGTTGTTGCTGTTGTTGTTGTTGTTGCTGTTGTTGCTGTTGTTGTTTCGGAATAATAATGATTTTGGTGTCGTTTGTGTTTGTTGTGTTTGTTGTAGTTGTGTTTGTGTTTGTGTTTGTTTGTTGCCGGTGCCGGTGCAGCTTTTGTTGTCGCTGTTGTTGTTGTTGTTGTTGTTGTTGCCACAACAACAGTCACCACCAACACCGTTGTGTGTCGCACAAGGCATGACGATTCCGATTCCGATTCCGATTTCGATTCGGGATTTCTTCGTTTCCGGTGGTTGTGCCGAGGTCGTCGATTCCGATTCCGGGAAGGTGTGGAGGGATTTCTCCGCTACAACAACCATCATTCGGTCCAATAATAATGGGGGAGCCATCTGCATCGGCATCGGCATCGGCATGGGCATGGGCAATTGGACAATGGGCAATTGGACAATGGGCAATTGGACAATGGACAATTGGACAATGGACAATTGGACAATGGACAATTGGACAATGGACAGGCGGTGTGTTCTGTAATGGTGGTGCGTTGGTTCTGTTAGTTGTTGTTAGTTGTTGTTAGTTGTTGTTATTGATATCTGTTGTTATTGTTGTTGTGTTTCGTTGGGTTGGGTTGCCACCCCGCAGACAATGGCGGTAATCTTATGTTGTGTCAATGCAACGTTGGAACAGAAGAGAAATGAGTCAGCAAATGAACAGATTTATGAATCGATCACAATCACAACAATGAACTCCACATTCATTGTAATAAGTCTAAAGCAGAGACACAACTTCGTTCGTATTACCGTATAGAATAGGATGTGTGTGTGTATTGTCGAAAAGCCGCCTGGGCCTGTTCGGAAGGATCCCATACCGTACTCGTACGTACTACCGGTAAGATTACTCGTAGTACGGTAGTTTTGTTCCGTTACGGTACAGTAACAGTAACAGTAACAGGATGTTGCAGTTCTTTCTTTCATTCGAGAAGAGATAGATAACGAGCGCGAACTTCAAGTGATAAGATAATAAATATTTATGTCAATATATACGGTATGTGTTGGTTGTTGTTGTATACGGTACATGCAGCGGATTGTTTTTGCTTATTTATTACAAAGTATTTTTTACAGATAGTGTATGCATTTAGCTATTATTTTAAAAAGAACGTACCGTATGGACGCGTTGTACTGTGCGTGTTTAGCTATACCGGTACGGTACGGTACTCGTACAAACATGAGAACTCAAACACACCCAAAGCCAGGGCGGCGCTGTACGGTAGATTTCGTACTCCTACCGTACGGGCACTATACTTCGTACCGATACCGTTCGAGCATGCGAAAATAGAAAGCATCGTGTACCGTACCGGTACGAACCGTACCGTAGTTCGATCTTTTTAACATAGATTGGGCCTAAGCGATGTTCGTCTTTGTAAGGGCATTGTTCACCAACATTACAGATTACAACTACACTGTTACCGTTCAGATTACGCGTATAAATAACATATAATTATGACCAAGTGACATTTTCTGTTTTTAAAACCAAGTGTTGAACGAGGCAATATAGCTTGGTCCCGTCATAGGTGCGATCCACATTCCGTAACTTCTCCAGTCGAAACGAGGCTTTATGGTTTCGTACTTGTTGTACCGGTACTGTATGTCCAAATTCAAATTTGGCAACTTCTCCAATATTGGGTGATTCCCGAAATACTTTTATGTACTACATAAACACGAAATTTTCTACTTAACCAGTCTTTTTGTTACAAATCATAGTCGATGTGAGCTCACACTTTTTTATAACGGAATTCCTGACTGAAATTATTTTCGGTGACCTAATAGGACCGCAACGGACTCATCACACATCCAACGGATCAGATCGCCAATTTTGGCAGATTACAGTACGAGTAGTACTAGTATTAGTACGAAATATTGTCCAACGCACCACAACAACCAAATCGTATCACTGATAATGGTTTATCTGCTGTTGTTGTTGCTGCTATGTGACAACGACGGACGAGGAAGAAGAGATACATATTCTTGTTCAGCTCTGGACATAATTTTTATATCGTAATAAAGCAGCGGCGATGGTGAAGACAGCAGGAAAAAGGTCGGGGGGAAAAACTACAGCAGAAGAGAAGTCATGGAACAACTTCTATACACCCTCAAAGCAATCCTTCCTGTTGGTCCCAAGGATTGGGCGCAAGTCGGCCAAATCCATAATGACAACTTCCCTGATACCAATCGAAGTGTTGAGAACCTCCGTAGGAAATACAACGGTCTATATATGGGAAACAAATTCCTACTGGGGATCCAAATTGCCCCAAGGACGTGAAGTTGGCAAAGAGGGTTAAGTATTTGATTAAGTGCAAGGAAGGAGTTGGCGACGGACAAGAGCCATACGGAATGGAAGAAGGATACCAGACCAACACGGAAGACGAAGAATACATAGCAAGTAGTTGTGAGGAGCAGGAGCAGGAGCAGGATGACAACTTTGACGATGATAACATTCCTCCGATACCACCACTTGGTCAACCTTCACAAACAATGACACAACAGTCAACAACCCAACAGTCAACGGAGCCAACCCAGCCAACCCGGCAGTCAACGGAGCCAACCCAGCCAACACAACAGTCAACGGAGCCCCAACACCAGCACCACCAACAACAGCACCAACGGACGCCAGGAAATTCTTGATTTCTTGAGAGAGAATTCCGAGCGCGAGAGGGAACAAAGAATAGAGTATCAACGGCTTGAAAGGGAACAAAGAATAGAGTATCAACGGCTTGAAAGGGAACAAAGAGAGGCTGCCTTGGAATCGCTGAAGGCCGCCATAGTAGATGTTGCCACCATATTCCTAAACGGGCTTCGTCCCAACTCAAATCCCAACTCCAACTCCAACTCAAATCCCCCCAGCCCGGCGATCCCAACAACTCCAACTCGGTTCCCCCCCCGGCCGGCTCCACTTAAGAGTCTGGTGGTTCCTGTTTAATAGCAGGAAGATCCGGAAAAATAGCAGGAACATTTGGTGTAGGTTCAGCAGGAGGATCCGGAAAAATAGCAGGAACATCCGGTGTAGGTTCAGAAAAATCGGAATCGGAATCAGAATCGGAATCGGAATCGGAATCGGAACCAGAATCGCCAAACAAATCATTACCATTAGATGGGTTGGGAAAGGCGACTCCATTAATAACGACTGGTTCTGCATTGGTCGGTCGAAGAAGCTTACAAATCTCTTGAATCTCTTCTCGGTGTTGACGAAGCTCGCGCTGGTGATAAAGAATCAGTTCCCTGTATTCACGTTGGGTTGTGGCTCGGTCTTTTCTTTTCGCTTTGGCTAAAAGAGAGTGGAAAATATTTGTCTTTTCTTCTTTGGAAAGTACCACCACCATTGTCAATTGTCGATTGGAAGATTACGATTACGATTAGTAGATTAGTTAGTAGTGGTAACAAGTTGCTTTTGGTTTTGGGAGAATTCCAATTATGAGCTTTGCAACTTGCCAAGAAAATGAAATAATGAATTACTTGTAGAAATAATGAATTACTAGTAACTACTAGTAATATCTCCTGCAATCGTAAAGTTGGTAGGAGTACATGAAAGTCTCAAATCAGTCGGAATCAAATCGATAGGAGCCAACGATTCCCACGTTGATTCCCATTTCGATTGCCATTTCCATGTATGGAAGAACTGATGGGATTAACCTGTCCGGCGCTGTGTTGAACCCCTCTTAAGGAGTTGAACCCCTCTTCAGGAGTCGTGCGGTTTTTATGAACCCGAACACCAAAAGCGAAACTACTCTGGATCAGCAGATCGATTGAAACTACTCCATATCGTAACACTACTCGTATAAACTACTCGAAGCTCTAAGCTCATAATTCCAAAAGTTACCAACAGCGAAAGCTATGTCCAAATCTGCAGCAAAACCTAGTACTAGTTTGTAAATTATTAATCATTATCTACTACACTTAGGATCGACCATGGAGAATCGATACTTGGAACCGACAATCTACTCAACCACCCAAAGCAAAATTCGAAGACGATAACGGATCGATCGACCATGGTGGAGAACCGACAATCTACTCAACCACGCAAAGCGAAATTTGAAGGCAAACCACTCAACGTCTCAACGGTTGAAGAGGCCGGTGGCATCTTACGGTAGGTTGTCGTCGTAAGAGAAATATCTGTTCTTCTTATGCATGAAAACATTCAGGATCTGGTTGTGGCTGACAGTACTGGTTTGGTAGTTGTACAGAAGCATCATTAAGTTCAAAATGACCTTCCTATCGCCAAACGTCTCCAATAGGAGCCTGTCTTTCAATCGCGGAAACTGCCCCTGGATCATTCGCATCGCCCACTCTGATAACTGTCGAAGGGATGTTGCTTCTCTGTTCAACAGAATAGCCTCTAGGGTATCCGGATCATTCTGGGAACTTTGGACAAGGCATTGGTGTCTCCCTGTGGCAACCCTAAATGCAGAGTCAACACAAACCATAGCTTGGAACTTGACGAACAGTTCTTCTATTTTATCATAAGCACCATGATTGGTGATTGTGCTGTCATGCCAGGTACCGGGGCAGTTGTAACAGCAAATACGAATTCTTCCATCGGCAGCAAAGACAAAGACACTGTTGACATACGTGTCGCAGACCCAGCTGTTGTAATACCGGCTCTGAATCAACCAATTGGAAGACTGCTGAATTTTGACTTTGAGTCCATCGGCGGCACCCCAGACACGGCGTTCTTTTAGTCTTGGGTATTTGGCACCAATCGCGCTGATGTATTCCTCCAATTCTTCTTCAGTTGGAGGTCCAATCATTGCCTTTGGATGATACTGCAATACGAACAAAAGAACCTTTCTGGAGAACTTCAACAATTTGTACATAACAGTAGAGGTGAGTCCAAACGCCATAGACACAGATCTTGCGACAGATCCTCGTGTTCTAAACCAATGAAGTACTAGACCAAGACAGCAAGTCGCGTTTGCTTCACGCCTTCTTCCACACCATACTCCATTAGCGTTAACCTTCCTTTTCCGAACAGCATCGGTGTATCTATCAACTGTGTAACTATCAAATGTTGGTTCAAATAGACCGAGAAGCTCTCTAAAGACTGTGTGGTCGACACCCCCACAGCAGTTGAGAAGAGCCTGATCGTTGCCAGAGTTGAATAGATAAAGAAAGGGAGACTCGGAATGACGGCGTAGGGCTATCCTTGGTGTTCTCCTATCTCTTCGACACCTTTCTTCCGCAGCATCATCATCGTCATCATCATCCTCCTCATCTTCTAGAAGATACAAGCAAACAAGCAACTCGAGTGACATATTCAACGGATGGGCAACTATTTATGTTGTCGGTTGAGTACCTATTGTTGGTTGAGTCGCTGAAACGGTGAGTAGGTGAAAATGAAAAATTTGATCGTGAAGTCACTGAAAAATCTGAACGTCACTGAAAAATCTGAACGGATTAAACCCACATGTTTAATCGTATGAAGAAGACAAATTTGGCTAATATTATTGTCCATGTCATCAGATTCCAGATTCCAAAATGAGATTTATGCACTTTCCCGCCAAAAAAAAGTATGTACAAAATTTTCATTCCCGAAATACTAAAAACAGAAGTTTATGTACCGGTACGTTACAAAAAAGTATTTCGGGAATCACCCATTCTTGTTGTTACGGTACGTACGGTACCGCTTGTTGCTTGATTCCTTCATTCTTCTCGTCCTTCTACTGGTACTGGGCCTGATGATCGATCGATTGATTGATTCATTCAGTCTGCTACGGTACGTAGTACTATCGTAATTCTGTCGTTTCTGGATTCTTCTTCTGTTGTACCGGTAACGGTACGAGTACCGTAGATTTGGGGGGATCGAGACTTGTTGCGAACTTGTTCACATACTTGTATTTGTTGTACGAGTACTGTACCGGTGAGATTACGTACTTACTTCGTCGTACTACTACTAGTAGCTGATTACTAACTTCCAACATCATGGCGATCACGACTCGTCCTCCCGGGCCCTTTTGCATGCCATTGGCATAGTAGTACGGTAGTACCGTAGATGATCAACAAGTAGTTTGAACTGGAAGGAGGGATTGGATAATCCGAATCGATTCATAGAAGCTCGATCGTAGATGGTCTTAGATTCAATTGTGGAATGATATCAAAGAGAAGAAGAGATCGCAGAATCAAATGTCGACGAAGGGGGCAAATGCTGAGATCCATCAGTGATTGCTTGCTTGAATGTTGATGGAGAGGGGAGACGGATCGATTGAACTGTAATCCAAAATTGGAGAGAAGAAGATCTATCGATTCCAGAATCGAATAGCAATCGGTTGAGTGTGGGATACGATTGAGAGATTGGAATGTGATTGAGAGATTGTAGGAATCAATATTGACAATATCGATATGACCGTAGAATCGAATCGATGCTGGTGTGATCGTAGAACTGTGTAGCAAACGTAGGTCTTGGAATAACTCCTTGTTGTTTGTTGGTAAAAGAAAATGTGTTTGAAGGGCCCTGAACGATGCAGGAGAAGATTGGCGTTTTGGATATTTGATGTTGTTATATGAGATGATGACGGATGAGGAGATCAATGCTCGAGATAGTAGATATCGAATATCGATTTGTAGCCTTGAATTGGTTGGGCTGGAAGGACAGAAGACTTAGATCCTTGAGGAGATTGGAGAGGAGACGTATTCATTGATGAAAAGTTATCAATCGTAATCGAAGGATTTGATTGTAGGGAAGGAATGCAAGGAGAATATCCCTGAACTCCCATTTATGTTTTCAGCACGTGAATTCACTCGTGTTAACCGGCAACACACCCCTTGATGCAACACTTGGTGAAGGAGTGTTGGATTACCTGTCGGTTTGTTGGATTACCTGTTGGTTCGTTGAAGTTGTCGTCGATGTTATCAGTGATTGAAGCAACTATGGTAGCCGTTTGATCGTAGATTGATCTGGGATCAAATCGGAAAGAGTGGATCATGAACGTAGACGAGTGTCCAAGCGGAACACAATGGATTGGAGATGATTTGTAGGTCCAACCGTGTCCCATGATTGGGAATATCAAATCGTATGGAGGAGGATTGGTTGATCGGACACGAATAGGGGGACCACTCGTAGAAAACCCTCGATTGTAGGTTCATCCAAGACAGACACGGTTGATTGGTCGTGTATCAATTCGTAGTAGGCAGATCCATACTAGTGTGATGATCGTTCTAAACGTGGTATTGACTTGTGTCCATATCAATCGGAACGCAGTTGGAAGATTGATAGGATGGCATGGATTGGATGATAGATAGCAATATTGCTGACAGGAGGGACGATTGCGACGTGCTAGGATTGGATGTCAAATTGTAGAATCATAGATCTTGGTATGACTAGTTATTTGCTGGTGGGAGAGCAAAGAACGTCATAGGAGAGTTTGATGGGGTAAGGCAACTAACCATTGATCGGGAAGTTGCAGTCGGTTGTGATGTTCAGTCAAAAGTATCGTAAAACCAATTCATTGACAAGATGTTAGTTATTATACAGATGATACAGCTTGACCTTGAGGGCATCCCAATGTCGTTTGGAGAGTTGGAAGAGGACAGGCTGGTAATATGGTTTGGAGCAAAGCTGGTTACGGCATTGGGATTGCAATGATCCAATATATGCAGAAGCGGCGTTTGGAAGGTCAGTGTCCTCTGCGAGTGTCGCAGATGTTAGCAGTTGATGGCACATCGGAGGCTGTGGTGTGGGAACAGATGTTGGCACACGTCGGAATGTTGCAATTTCATTCCGAGGATTGAAGGTCCATCCGAGGTTAGTTGGTCCCCAAGGTGGGGCAGAATGATGGGCCGAATTGGGCAACGTAGATGGGGTTTCATGTGACGCAGTCACAGTGGACTTGTCCTGGCATTTGATTGGAGTCATATTGGACTTGTCCTGACATTGTACACGAGGACTGGAGCGTCGGAAGGAGATGGAGTTGGATCGGACCCGGTGGAAGGAGACAGAGTCACTATTGGGGGAGTATTGCCATGTCCATGTGTAACTGGGAGGAAAGGCCATGAGGTAAGTTTGTTCAAACGCAACGTACTCAAAATAGGGATCTGGTAGGTCAAAGCAGAATTCATTTTCGCGGGAGATGATTCTCCTGGAGAATTTTAGGATATTTGCCACTCGATTGTTGTATGACGCGACGGTGGGCAATGGTTTCAGAGGGTCAGATTTCTCAGAAGCTGCTGCTCCACTGTTTGTATCGTAAACCTTGGCAAATTCGTATGGATACCATCCTTTATTGAACCCCCAATGTTGGATGCTGAATTCCAATTGGATGGTAGGATCTTTATACTGATGGTAGTTAAGCTTTGCCGCGTTTGCTGCAGGAGCAAGTGTGTGATAGTCATGAACGGGTGGCCTTGTCGTATCCGTGTCAATGTACCAAATGGTAGAGTTTTCCAGAAGCATTCTAATGTGTTCTTTGCTTTTGGGAGATACTTCTGATAGAGGGAGATTTTCTATGATGGCTGCGGTGACAAGGGATTTGATTCAGGAAATGGCGTCTGGCTTGAGGGTCTCAGCACCATGATTGCCGACAGTGAGTATGCTGTTAATATTAGTCAATTTCTGGGAGTATGCCACGTTGAGTAGGTTTTGGGCGGCATTGTTCTTGCCAGCTCCTACTGGTTTTCCAAATGAGAACTGTATGACTTCAACATAGTTCCAGTCGCTCCAGTCGTCATAGTTCTGGTCGGTTCGTTGTGCCATGGTGGAAAATTGGATAGCCATATGTGCCTCGAATGCGATGGGTTTTCGTTGTAGAGGAACGGACTTTGGTTTGATGTATTTTTGCTGTGGTAAATTGGCAAATCTGGCCCTGGATGAATTGGGAGTTTTATCTGCTACTGTTGTAGTTTTGCGGGTGTTGCTTTTTTTAGGGGAACTGTAGATGTTGGTGTCATAGACCTCGGCAAAATGTATTGCATCCCAATTTGGTTTGAATCCCCAGTGTGTTGCTCTGATTTCTATGAGGATGGTGGCTTGTCCATTTTTGATGGCTAGTTCTCCTGCCTTGTCCATCGGGTGTTTGTTTTGGAGGCTCTTTGTGGATTGGTTTGGAGCGACATACCAGAAAGTGGCATCAGCAAAAAGCCTGGATATGTGTCCCTTGTTGACTGCAGTTCGTTCTTTGTAGGGGAGGATATCCATGATTGCGGTGATAATGATTTTCCTGAGCATGGTGACCGGATCCGGAGCCAGTGTTTTAGGTCCTTCTGCATCATCGTCTGTGATGAATAGGCCGTCCGTGTACTCTAGATCGTGGGCGAATGATTTGTTGAAGTCTTCATGTTTGTGGGCATTGCCCTTGGTGTTGAATGTCCCAAATTGGATTGCAATATCCTGGATATTTTTCCAGTCAAATTCAGTTGCCGGCATGGTTCCAAAGTAACCTTCGTTGTGATGATGCGATTATTGGATTAGGCGGCGTTGGCGGCGTACGCGTTGTCCGGAGCAATCCCGAGTTAACCTTCGCAGTCGTCGGTGATGCTATATGGAAAGACCGTCAGAATGATTCGCGAAGGTGCGGCGGAAGGAATGTCCAAGAGGCCGGTGCTGGAGAAATAATCGCAGTATTGTAGGCCGTGGGGTTTAAAAGGGATAGAGATTGCTGTTTGGTTGAAATCGCTCGGCGTTGCGCGGAGCAATTGAGCGGTTCTCGATATATCAAAATGTCGAAAAAGGCGTGGTAGGGATTAAAGCAACTATCGTAGGATGAGGTGCAGTCTGTTGGGGTTTGAGGTGATACTTAGCACAATCAAATGGGCGTCGATGGGTCCTTGGCACGTTAGGTTTTGCATGGTGGGTGATGGACGCGGAATATAAATGGATAGGTGATTGCAATCGGCGTGTCCGGTGCAATGGGCTTCTATTAAAGACGGTGATGGTCTTTATCTTGTATTAATGTAATCGTAAGCGTAATCGATTGTAGTCCTTGGAATATTCCGGCGGAGGAAAAATAACCTTGGGAACGAGCGTCGTGGAAATGATCTTTGGTGATATTCTATTAACCGGTGTTGTCAAAATGTCGATGTGTATTACAGAAGAAGGAGATTCTTGGTAGAATGTTCTGTAGATACACCCCTTGATATGTATGCTTGGTTGTGTATTACAGAAGAAGATTCTTGGTGGAAGGATCTGTAGATACACCCCTTGATACGCGAGGAAGGAGGAGAAGAAAGAGAGAGGCGGGGGGGTGAGGTCTATTGATACAGCCCGGCGATGCGAGTCCCGTACCAAGTATACTCTGGCTGTAACCAACAGTGGAGGTGCTGTACGGGGCGGAGATAGGTAGCTTAAGGTATCCACTTGTTAGTGGAAGGTATAAGGGCTCTATAACCTGTTGTAACTCTAAAAATTGACCGAAAGGTATAGGATAATTGAAATTTAAAGAGAAGTGAGCATATCGTGAGATTGCTCTGTTACTGTGTATTTTACTGTATTCAACCGGTATCCCTGTGTTAGTGTTGTATGTAGGGATGTCTAAACCGGTCGTAGATCATGTGTAATTCGTCATAAGACAGAGAACACATGATGTGACGTAGATATCTTGATACTTGAAGTCATTTTATCTCTAAAGGAGTATAAGTAACTGTTTCAAGTGTAGAATGGATGTAAATACCGTAGAACGTACGTAAGTACGTTACGTGTTTTTTTGACTAACAACAACTATGATTTATATATGTTCTTTGACAATCAGAATTATTGTTCCTGTTCCAGCAGCCTGCTCCTCTGCTGGTCGTGGTGGGACGTCATGATACTGCTAGTACTAACACTCTAGTAGTATGACCTACTACTACTAAGTGTGCGTTTGGCTAGTAGTAGTACTAGTATTACTACTACTATTGCTAGTCTAGTAGTAGTAGTACCACCACCACTTCTACTACTAGCTAGTACTTCTTGTTGTTGTTCCTTGTTCCTTGTTCTTGCTGTTTGTACTTTCTAAGAAGCAAGGGGGGTGGTGCAGAATTCAACCATGATTCTAAAAACTAAGTGACTAGTTCAAGAACTGAAAGCAACAACAACAAGCTGATATCAGATCAGATGTTCTTGTTGTTCTTGCAACAATCAATTGCTGGTGTGCAGTAGTAGTACTACTATTCTTTGTCAACAAGAACAAGCTTTGAAACAAAACAGCTTCTTCTTGAATCGACAACAACAACAACAACAACATTAACATACTGATGAGTGATGCTGGTCGTGGTCACAAGAAGAAGAATTGCAGACTACCGTAGTAGTATGATAACTGCTAGTAGTAGTAGGACGGTGACATTTTGTGGTGTCTGGATATTGAATTGGTAAGAAAATACACGAATACCACCAGAGTAGTAGGTTCACACCACTTCTTTTGAAAACGTCACAAATACACTTTTAGTGCGCTTTCAGTTTGTCATACTAGTACTAAGAAGTAATATGATGATGTAGCTGCTGTTGGCCTTGCTCTGCTACCTCTTTGTTCTGAGCAATAACAACCACAGTGTTGCAATATTGTCAAACCTCTTACCCCCTTTTAGCCCCGCCAGCCCCACCAGCATGTCCTCCTCAATTACAACAACACAATTCTGTACATAACATTTCTGTACATAACATTCTGCTTGGTCGACCAATACTTCCATGGTGCGCCATTCAAACTTGGTTAGGTCCCATCAGCACTCAAGAACACTCTGTACTGCCTGGTGAACCTTCTTGCACACACATTTATTGGCAAACTTTATTGGTAGGGCTCTTGTTGTTGTTGTGCCTCCCTACTAAGAAATGCAACGAAGGGTTCTTGGTCGTTGTTAGGATTGGGTGCTGTAATATAATGAGGGAAAAAGTGCATCCAAAAGTTTATATTTTTTACTGTTACCCTAAAAGTGTGAGTACTACTACTAGCTAGTAGTAGTTTGTGACATGATGTCCCATTACATTGTTTTTGTTGTGCCTGGGACTTCTTGGTTACTAGTCCTGTGTGAAATTGAGAGAGCGTGGTGCTGGTGCAATCTTGTTACCCAAAATTAGGAAGTATTTTTTTAGTCAAGCTGCTTGTTGCTTCCGTGTTCATAATATGATGATTTATGCATCCTACTACTAAAGGATGCTGGTCTGTGAGATGCATCATTTCCCCCAAAAAAAACTTTGAGAATACCAAACAACGTAATTGCCAACATTCATACTTTGCTTGCCCTAATAGTACTAGTTGAGCACCACAATACCTGTATGGACAACAACCACAATTTTCAGGAGAATACTACTAAGTACTACCTACTACTACTAGTTTGAACAAGAAGAAACCCTAAACAAAATGTCCAAACCTATCACATGGTGAAATTTTAACAAACTAGGACTACAATAGATACACGGGACAAAGTATGGGAGGGAAAATAGAAGAACGAGTTTTAAGCTTGCAAACCTATCTTAGAAATTAAAAATCCAACATTAGTAACACTCCTCAGGATATGATGCTGATGGAATTTCACCAGGAGCACTCTGTCTCTTATTGTTGAGTACCCTGATAAACTCTTGCTGCAGTTGTTGGAACCAAACTAACAAGTCAACAATATTCTCCATGTGATATTCTTGTTGCGCGTAATTGTGATTCAAATCCCAGCTATGTTTTGCGCTGTTGTCTCAGAGTTAAATTAGTAGAGTTATTTACAAGTACTACTGTATGAGCCTAAGAAGGTCTGTTTTGGCCATATTCCCTTTAAACCTGCGTCTCTCGTGTTAATCCTCCTCGCGCTAACACTTGTGTGGTGTTTGCCGTGTTAATCCTTCCTTTTTGCATGATTCTGATTTGTCAGATTGAACCTCACCTTCTTATTCATACATGGCAATTTCATCAGCCTCCATGCCTGGCTGGAGTAAACTACCTTTACTACCCACGAGCTCTTGATCCTACTCTTCTCTCACTATGTTGTTTGCCAGCATGTAAATTATAGTTACCGGTGTTAGAAATATAAGCACCGTTGATTTCTTCATTTTACGGATTCTAGTACCGGTACTCGAAATCACTCTATAAGTTTTGATTCCTGGTAAAAGCTGGTCGATTGGAATTCAGCAAAGCTCTACCGAAGGAAAAACCAAACAGACAGGGCTTGTTGAACAACTAGTAGTAATAGAGCGGAATTCCGGGAATGTTTCTGCCGCTCGTGTCGTGTCGTGTCGTGTCGTGTCCTGTCGTGTCTCTGACACGACGAAACCACGACCACCGCACTGTTGGTTATGAATGAGGTTGTTGCGCAGGTCGTCTCGGTTTGGTACGGTACGATGTGGTTCAAACGCATGCAAGCATCATCGAGAACGCCACTCTCGACGGTTGCTCCCGGGCCTTTGCTTCCTGATCCGCAGGTACGCAGGCAGGCAGGCAGGCCTACGGTACTTTGCAGAAGGTCTTGACCTCATCCAATGCAGTACGTGGTGCAGCTCGATGTCATAACGTTTCCTGTGAGATTGAAACAAAGTGGCAAGCTATACAAAGATATTCTAATATGCATCGTGTGCAGTGATGTTCTTCAATAGTTCTTTTGTTGATCTAAAAATTAGCGAAATCCGATGGTTTCGATGCGATTGGTTCACTGGTATCATGGATCGCATCCTTTAGTTTTTATACTACTTCGTACATTTCAATAGAAGTACTTATTTTTTGAAAGCGCGCCGAAAAATTGCGTTGGAAGTGGTTACAGAATGCACAACGGACACGAAGTGTTCCCTCCATCTCCATCTTCCACAATCGGTTCGCCGCGTGCAGCTCTGTTGAGATTCCTCTCCTTCCGTGCGAACCAATCACCTTGCCTCGTCCCCCTTCGTTTCAATTCAATTTCCCCAGCTCATGGTTGCGACTACCAGACGACGATTAAAGCCGTGACAGACTGACCCTCATCATCGCAGTTTCCATTCCATTCCGTTCCAATCCATTTTTGTTTGTTTGTGTGTGTGTGTGTGTGTGTGTGCATTCCTTCCTTCCTTCCGAACCGTGTTTGTGTTGGTTGGCTTGTTTACAGTGTTGTGTGTGTTGTGTGTGTTGGTTTTTTTATTTCTCCTCTTTCCGGACCTTTGCTTTTTCCGGATTGAACCGGGTCGGCGGCGGCGGCAGGATCCCGAATTTTCCGAGTATCCAGGCCACCCTGTCCGAGGGCTGGGCGCCGACGCCCAGCCAGTACTTGAGCCGGTCCTCCTTGAGGCGGATCTCCTTCATGCCGTCGCGGTTGGCGAGGGGGTTGTACGTCCCGACGATTTCCAAAAACTTTCCGTCCCGGGGGGCCTTGGAATTGGCGGCGACCATCCGGTAGAAGGGAGCGTGGGTTCGGCCGAAGCGTTGCAATCGCAGGCGGACGACCATTGTGGTGGATATAATATAATATAATATAATATTACGAAATAGGAGTATATTGTAATATACTGGGTTGGATTATAATTTGATTGGATTGGATTGGATTGGATGTACCGACGTACTGGAGGACAGATGATGATTCTGTTCTGTGCTACAGTAATCTTACTTTTCAATTCGTCGGGTCGGCTTATCTCGATGATCAATCAATCACTTGTGGACGTTGTATTAATCTTCGTATCAAACCGTCACGCGCCGTCTTCTTTCGTCGTGCGATGTCTGTGGTTTCGTGATGGCAATCCTGCCGGTGTAATCTGTTGTCGCGGCTTGGATGGTGGTTGTTCACAGTTGTGTTGTTAAGGTTATGCTGTTTGGTGATGGAATCTCTTAAGTGTGTTTTCGCGTTCCTGGGCCGTCGTATCGGTACAAGGTACAAGCACAAGTACCTATCGGGTATGTTAATTGGAAGAAAGTTGTTGTCCGTAAAAATCTTGCATGCTGCCTTCGTACCGTCACGGTACGGTTCCGGTTCGTACCGTAATCTTACGGTATTACTGCTTAGGTAAAGTCTGTCTGTCGTTAAATTATTCGTATTTCCATATGACCGTTGGCCATTGCGTTGTCTGTCTGTGTCTCTGTGGGACTCGACTCAGTCACTCACTGTCTGTCTGTCTGTCTGTCTGTTTCTTACCGGTACATATTCTGTCCGTTTGCCCCATATGTCATCGTTCGGTTCGGTCCGACCGGGACGTGTCGTTTGTTCTCGACTTACGAGTGATCTTACTCGTACTCGTAGTCGTACGTACCAAACTCATGACTCATACCGGTACAAGTACGTACCGTAATTACGGTAAGATTACGCATGAGGCACGATAGCGAAATTCGTTTCCACCTTCCGTCACACCTCGTGCACTAAATCTGGGATCGTATCGTCGATACTAATAACTTTTGCGATCCGGTAGTTCCTGCAAGCGCTTTCGGAATGCTGTGGAACAGTAATCACACAGTAAAATATGTTATAAGATTACACGCTATATTTAGAAAAACTCTTTTCGTATTCATATCAAACAACTTATACTTCGTATCAGAATAGCAATGACAATTTTTTTGTATTTAGTGAGTGACAACTCCGAAAAGATCACCGGGCCCCGGCGACCAGTATTTATTTTACGTACGTACCCCAGTCGTGTACCGTATGACAAAATGTCGCTTTCCCGGTTGTTGTGTTGATGAACGGAAAACAAAAAAGAATTATGTCAACGATCGGTATCGGCACTATATTATGTAACAATAATCGTCTGCACCAGGGGGGGCTTGTTTGCACGACATACGGTACCAAACGAAATATATATCACCTCGTACAACAGGATACTTTACGGATTGTTAATCTTTATTTGTATCGGTATCCGGTATTATCAATTACCGGTTCCAAACCCGGTCGATATAATCGGTACATACCGTATTTATCGGTAACTTGCGTACAGTACCAGTATCCGATGAACCTAACTGTACCGTATGATGTATGATCGATCCGCCACGTGCCCTAGTACGTAGTCTAGTCTAGTCTAGTCTAGTAGAGCGTCGCATAATGCTCTGTGCTTTTCCTCGATGATAACCGAACAGTCGGTGACGGATGCTGTGAGATGAGCATGTAAACTAAGCTAAGCTAAGCTAACCGCAGAAGCACGCATTCTAGCACAACAAGGGGAATTTCTAAGGAACACTAGGTTTCTGTTTGGTTTGGTTCAAAATTAGGATACATTGGTATCAAGTACTTAAACATGTTTATTGTATATTATTATGATACATAGCGGTTTCAAAATTGTTTTTGATGCTAGAGGTTGGTTTGCATTTATTGAGCTCTGTTGTATGTGCAAACCCGGTTGTTCGTTTTTATGTTTGTGTTTGTTTTTGTGTCTTTGGTTTCCGGTGCGGTTACCAAACCCGGGCCCGTACCCGTCGGTCCGTGCACGTTCCGGAGGCGAGCACTGCTAAGGAAGCGTTGTAATGAAGCTGCTGTTGTTGTAGCAGCAGTATCAGTTGTTGCTGTTGCTGTTGCTGTTGTTGCCTTCGCTGCCGCTTCTTTTGTGCTCGGAGAGCATACGCACTCTGTACCGCAAACGCAACTTCCGGTGGGGGAACCATGGAAGTGACCGGGGGAATCATCATGGCCGCCAGTGCCGCTCGGGATGCTGCTGCTTCCTGGTTGCAGCTGCTGCTGTAATTGTTGTTGTTGTTGTTGTTGTTTTTGTTTGGGCTAGTGTAGAAAACATCGATGTAGTCGTGGACGGCCTGGACGAAGGCGACCTCGCCCGACCACTGGTTGCACTGTTTGTACATTTCTGCGACAAAGCTGTCGCTCATGCCGTTCTTGTGGGCATAGACAACGCTGCGGTTTGCCAGAAGGCGTCGTCGCTGCCGCGTGGCGGTGCAGTTCTCGAAGCCCCGGTAGATAGAGCGGATGTCGTCGGGTTGCTGTTGCTGTTGCTGTTGCGGGACTGCTGTTGCTGTTGCTGCTGCGTTTGCACCAACGATGCCCCCGAACTCGCGGTAGACAATGGCCAGCCGCTTGGCGTGACGCTTGATGGATCCGATCTCGGACGAGGTGAACCAAATGTCCCTGGCTTCCGTGGGAGAGGCGCGTTCGAAGGGAGTGATGTGGACCAACTGGCTGAATCGAACCGAATTCTTCTTTTTGATTTTGGTGTTGGGTACCGTGGTGGGTGAGACTACCCGCATGCTTGTCTTCATTGTTGTTGTGGTTGTTGTTGTTGTTGTGGTGGTGGTGGTATTCTTCTGTAGTGTATTCGTAGTTGAAGGCAAACACATGTTATTATTGTTATGAATATACTATGTAGTTTTTTTTTGTGAGTTTTGCGTTTTGTGAGAACCAATGTGTTGTGCATTCGATTTTGTGATGGATTCGTTGAATCGATGCACAAACCAGCAATCATGGGAAGGGAAGTGTACCGCACGAGTACGGTACTCGTACCGGGTACGAGGTATGATACCGCAGGTTTCATTTTTTCTACCAAGTTTTGGTGTTTGCGTACGATTACTTGTACGATCCCCGTAAGGGTACTCGTAATCTTACGGTACGACTCGGAAACCCAGTAAGCTACGAAACAAGTGCCTTGGGTGTGATTGCCAAAATCGATAAAAGTTGCCTAGGAAGAGCCTCATAGATGCAGGTTTGAGGGTTTGTTCCCTAATCCTGACGCAGGTCTGATTTCTTATTATTATGGAATATTTAATGGTGCATCCTTCACTCGGCTGAATCCTACGTGTATATTCTGTTCTTGAAGTCGACAATATATTCGAATAATATATGCCCCGACGCAACAGATACGAGACCTAGTCATACCCGGCACGGTATTGTACGGTACTACCGGCACTAGCAGTGAAGACCAGCAAATCTTGCATACGGTTTTCACACGTTCGACTTCAACCTCTCACTGGTATACCGCGTTCTCATACTCGCGAGACAATTTTTTAGGTTCCGTACCGTATCTAGGTATTACGAAGTACGAAGTATTATTTTTTAAAAATACCTTCCTGTACCTACGAGTACCGTACGGTACGGTAATCTTACGTCATAAGTGGCATGTTGCAAACCCATCGTTTGCCGATCGACCGAAAAAAACACGTCTGACAATTTCTTCAGATTTGCGCTGTTCTTCGTTCAGGCACTAATGTACCAGAATCAGAATGCCCCTCCCCCACCCTCCCGTCTGTCGAGTGTGGCGTCAAATGGGATGCCAGATGTCACTCTAACAATATTCGGTAGTTGAGGGATACTTCGTTTTTTTGGAACGGAACGTTCTCAAGGTCGAGTTTTTTTCTTGTTTTTTCTTGTTCGATCTCTTGGCGCTTTAGAATTTTATCATCATTAACCCCGATATTATTATTTTATCTAAATAGATAAAGAGGTTTTATTCATGTAAGTTGACCGACGAACTTAAAAAGATCATGACAGATAGACCATGATATCGGCGCCTTGAAACAAAATCTTTTGATGGTAATTAGTACGTACGTATTTCACCATGCAAGTACGAGTACCAGTACAATTCGACGAGATTGGGAAACTACAAGTAATTTACCGGTACCATACTATCGGTACATACGGTATTCAATACCTTACCGTACGAGTACTTATACCGGCACAATACGATTTCTGTCACGGTACCGGTACTGGATTGACATCCCGTTTTTGATCGTGAGAATATATTATGTAAGATTACGGTACGGTACAATATACTCCGTATACGGTACCGGATTTCGATTCCGATCAGTTTTCACGACCGTCTTGGTCGGGTGAAAGATGAACGGTTGTTGAACTTGAAGGTGAAGTTATTCGTATCGACATACATTGCATTACGGCCTTTCCGACCAACAGCAAACGGATATAACCGCGACGGCATCACTTGTCTGCGTTGGATGTCACATTTAAGATTTGTCGGCGTGTTGAACAAAAGATACGTGTCTGTTATATACATGCCGCATGAATCATTGTTGTGGCGCATTCACATTGTCCTTTTGCTCACAACGACGAACACCGGTGGCCATAACAACGACGATTGCGTCACATAAACATTTTGTACATATTGAACACATATTGAACACACACACGCACGAACCTCCCCACTATCCTATAACATTGAATGACGTACGGGTAATTTGTTTCCACCATTGAACTGCAACAACATTGTGCTCGTAATCTTATGTGGTCTTGCTATCATACGGTACGGTTGCGAGTGCGAGTATGTCGAGTACGAGTACTCGCCGATACAAGACGCCACGGTGCGTTGGTTCGAACGATCTCCGTTCTCGGTGGAACGTTCCCGGTTGAAGCGAATGAAGTTGTCACGCACTACAACCTCGCTCGGTGATCCATTGCGGATGTTTGTTGTTCGAGTTTGGATTTTTTTTCTCACTAACACCCCGGCCTAGAACAAACAACACCGAACCCAAACCATGGTCATCATCTATCGCCGTTGTAACTCTAAACTGTACCGTACCGGTATGGAAGCACTTCAAGGTTCTTCTTTTCTCTATGCCAGAAAGGAACAACAAGAACATCGATCGATAATAAATACTTCCGTACTAGAAGTACTTCTATTTTCTACCGTTGTATATACCAACCGTTAAAACCAACCGGTAAAACCAACCGGTACAACCAACCGGTACAACCAACCGGTACAACCAACCGGTACGTGTTGTGCAATAATTGGATTGCAATCGTCTCAAAATGCTGTGCTGATATACAATGATGCTTTCCAAATGGAACAGAACGGAACACAACACAACACCACACCACACCCCGTTTCGATCCAGTGGCCGTGCTGTGTTCTCTGTCTCCCAGTACTACTAACAGCATCCATCCATATACGAGCAGGACCAGACGAATGAAGGTGTTGAAGGCATGTACAGCATGCTGGGTGAGCAGGGTGACTCTTTGAATCGGATTTATCTTCACTCTCTCCCTCGATCCGTCAATTACTTGTTTTGAGAGGAAACACAAACAGAAAACCAAACAAACAACACTACCGTACGGTAGTAGGTAGTATTGTAACAAGCCTTACGGTACGTAACTCCAACTCGTAAAGTTGAAAAACGTTACTGTCCGTCCATGCTTTTCCCCACGGCGAATAACGTTCAAACACAAACGTACCGGCTGTTGTAAGTAGAATACCATGGTACCATACTCAATACAGTAGTAATTATGTTGAAATCAGTAGCAAATCTAATACTACGAAACCTTAAAGAGTGAACAGTGCAATCAACCATATTGGTTAGATACAAGTAATTAAACTATGAGCTCACTCAGTACTATGGCAATTGGGTGGATGCCAATAACAAGTATTATGGATGGCTAGTGTTGATCGGGCAGTATAGTATTGTGGCAAGATTCCATATTCCTGCAATCATGACTGCCACCAGGCTTTCATTCCCGTGTCCACGGGTAAGGTATGTATGTATACTAGGCTGTGAGTACCGTGTTAATATTTCTGGCATGCTCGCACTCGGCACACTACCAACACACCCCTGCTACTCACCAATGACGTACTGCCATGGGTGAATAGACATTATGGGGTGCCCAGCTTGCGAGCCTCATATTGCTGTTTGTATTGTAGGTACTCTGCATCCGTTACGCCCATAATAACATTTCAAAATTTGCGGAATAGTGACCCCTGCAGTGGCTTGGTAAAGTAGTCAGCAATCATGTCACCGGCTGGGAAATACTGTATGGTGATCTCCCCCTTCTTTACTCTGTCAGTGATGAGGAAGTATCGGATATTGATATGCCTGGTGCGCTTGGTACTGGAGGATTTACCATTCATCTCTAGCTTCATGGCGCTTGTATTGTCCTGATTAAGTATATTGTTGTTTCCAAGCCTGTGGGTGGTGTCCGGCCCGCGCTTGGTCTGCGCGGCGTACCCCTGCCACTCAAGGTAGTAATCGCACCATAGGTTATATGGTAACAAATCGTCTACACCCACTAGCTCTGCCTCTGTGGAACTTTTGGTGTTGAACTTCTGCTTTGTAGATTGTGCAAGCACAGCCCCTTGCCCAAACGTAAGTACCCCATCTGTGTGGCTCTTCATATCTGAGTGTACTGCAAAGGAGGCATCAACGTACCAGTAGGCATTTCCAGTGTTATCCCACCTCTGTACTAAAGGTAGAAAGGTAGTGTCGCGGACATATCCCATTACTCTTCGGAGCTTCTTCCAGTCATCAGAGTCAGGGCTGGACACCCGCATACATAGGAATGCAATTGATGTTTGTATGTCGGGTCAGGCTCTCTTGCTGGCAAACAAGAGCTGTGCCACATGCTTGTGGAATGTCTCAGCATTGACAAGTTTCAGCTTGTCCCCTTCTGCATTCACCTTAAACAAGTGGTCTGATGCTGGTGTTGGGATTGTTCTCCCCTCGATGAGCTCATCCGGGAGCTCATGCATGATTCCTTCAAGGTAGCCGAACATACTGAACTTGACCTTACCAGGTTCACTGTAGTCGATGGTCATGCCAACGTAGTCATGAATTCGCCCTCTGGTCACGGTGAGGGGGATTTCGACCCCAAACACCTTGTTGAGGTCATCCAGTACTGCTGTTACTACGTTTGGGTCCTTGTGGGATATCTTGAGATCATCAACGTGCCACACAATGGTGCACTGAGATCCATTGATCAGCTTGTTTGCAGTGCACGTGTCATACGGGTTGAGTTCAAAGCCCCATGTGGTCAGCTGTCCTGACAGTTTATCCCAGAACAACAGGGCTGCCCACAGAGTGCCATATATGGCCTTGCCGGCTTGGGTGTAGAGAACCTGCCCTCGCCAACCTTGCATGATGTACTTGTTGTAGAGATCAGGATTGATGCGCCGCAGCAGCTCCACCATTGGCCCATCGAACCAAATGTGGACCACTTCCCCTTCTGGCATTGGGGTCTGAAGGAAAGCTCCTGTGATGTCAGCTGTAGCAACATCCCGCCCTTGGATCGCGTCGATCAGGCAAGTGAGCATAAGGCCGTGGAGGGAAACGGTGGGTGAGTATCTGTCATCTCTAGAGATAAAATCGCGTTGGGACCGCCCGTCGGCACACCCGCGTGCTTTGATCTTCCCACATCTCTTCCTTTTCAGGAACATCAGGTATGGGAGAGCGCGTTTGACTTCATCTTGTGTCATGTCCCTGATGTGTACAGCATGCACTACCTTCCCGGTATGCAGCTGCTCAAGCTCAGTCATGATGGCCTTGACGCCGGCTGCTGTTCCGAACAGTTTCAGCCTGGCTTTCACACCATATTGCTTGGTTACTAGTGATGCATCAATATTATTATATGTGGCTATGGCATTTGATATAAACATGTACTTATCTTGGTCAGCTTCCAACTTCTTCACAGCACGCCCAAAGTCCCCATGGAACATGTCCAAATGGATTATTGTGAGGCTTTGGTGGTGAGCATCTGGCTGGTATCCCTCTGCTTGTCCGTATTTGCTGTGTCTGCGTGTAACGCGTGGCCTAAGGGTCATGTGAGTTGGCGCTTCAGCACCATGGTCGACTGTTGCATGTTGAGAAGTATTGGTGTTAGGGCTAGTGCTTGGATTATGAGTGTCCAGCGTGTCAGGGCTGTCATTGGTGGAGTCAACCTCCTACCCGCCTATGGGGTCGTCCAGCGCTTCTGGGGGCTGATCGGTGCTGCACGCGCTTGACACACTGGCCCCGTCAGCATTGTTCTCGCCTTCAGAGTCAGAGTCAGTCATGTTTTCCGCGCCGGCTGACTCAACAGATGCGTTGTCCTCACAGGACTCATCTTTTCCCGCCTCGCTCAGATCAGCTTCCCCATCCACATCGCTCACTGTATTGGCTGGTGACTCCTCTTGAGCTTCTTGTGGGTGCAGATCACCATGGTAACTTCCTTTGTCTACGTCTGCATTGTTTGTGTGTTCTTCCTGGTCTTGTTGTAGATCATAGAGCTCCTTGGGGTCCATTGCTTTGACCGCGGTCTTGTCCTCAACTGAATTGTCCTCGCTTGGTGCGAATGAACAGTCAGAGGCGCCATCATCAGACCCCACCAACTCAGTATCCAGGTCTAGAATGGTTGTCCGGGCATCCTTGTCTCCAAACATTAGACTGATGGGGCATTCTGCTTGGCGGCAATGGCCTCCACTCGCTCAATAACTGTGCTCATCATATGTGCGCCGGTTGTGGTGCGTCGCCGGATGCGGTGCCCGGTATTGAGATCGAAGAGGTACATGGCCCCACTCCGATCTCCGGTCGGTCATAGGTATATTGCATCCCAAGCTTGTGGGTTCATTGTGTTGTCACTTGTGTCATCATGTGCCAGGACGTAGTCCCCGAATTGGAACTTACACTGCTTTGCTGCATCAAGGCAGATGCCTGTCATTAGTTGCCGGGGTGAGATGGTATCAGACACCACCACACGATTGCACCAATTATTCAGCCAGAAGACTCCAGCTGCCACCATGTCGATGGTAACCCCGCGGCAGCCAATTGAATGGCACCAAAGCAAACATACAGCGAATACGCTTCTTGCATGTTTGGTTGTCTCGCTCCACATACGGCTCATGTTGGTTTCTTCCCACTCCTTCAAATCGGACCGGTGAATTCCTGGACAACAGGGTTTCCTCAAGGCAGTTAAATTCATTGTCCCCTGACACTACTGTCACAACCAACCCTCGTGTGGCATAGAGGCCAACAATGGCCGCAAGTGTATGAAGGATGGCAGGCTGGGATGCATCCTTGATGGCACGAACTGTCCGGAAGTATAGATGTCACGAGACACTCCTGAAGAACTTGATCCCATTGACAGTAAAGATGTCAATACTGAGAGCCATAGCCTTGTATTGGGCCAAGATGTCGGCCAGAATAAGGTCCACGTCCTCTCGGACATGTGTGGGCTGCTGTCAGATGGCCTTCCCTTTTACCACGCTAATGTTGGGGCCAAAAATGTCCTGAGCAATTTTGATGTCCTGTCGTGTGACCGGACGATTAAGGAGTAGATTATTGTCGATAATTTTGAGGTAGTCCTTGATGCTGGGAAACCCCATAGCATATTGCAACTTCTGGGATTTTGTGGCCCGACGCTCGTCCAGGTCAGAGTATAGTTTCTTTTGCCCTTCCACGGACGTGATAGCAAGGATGGTGCCATCTGTTTCCCTTAGGTCACAGTAGTACAATCCATTGGGTGAGCAATTGAATTGCCGGGTGGCTCCATCAGGCTTGTGGACAAAGAAGGACTGAGTGATAGCTGTATCCAGGGTGATATGATATTGGTCCAACACCGAGCTGAGTGACAGAATGTTAGACGTGCCCCCATCTTGGAACCAGGCAGTACCAAACCCTGGGATTTCCCCACCATGTCAACAACGACAACACCCGCATTGCAATGGATTTGGAACTTTTGGCCCTCTGGATGGAGTCAAATGTCCTTGAACAGCGCTGGGTTACTCACACAGTTACAGGTAGCCTGGCTGTCCAGCAAGATCCAGTATGGATCAATACTGCCAGCATTTGACTGCAAGAACATGTATTCCAACTTGTTGCTGATGTTGTAGTCCTCAATCGCATCGATAGCATGCGTCCCCGCACTCCTGGACTTTTCCGAGGTGGGGTGGGGTGTAGTGATAGTAGTACTGAGTTGAAAGAAGCATAGTTTGTCATCAAAGGTGCCATCTTCAACTCCAGCCATGAGGATTTGGTGGGCCTCAGATACCTTGGAGCCACCTGTAGTGGGTGTTGTAACGCTGTTGCTCGTGAGGGCTGTCTTGTTGGTTGTACCACCGGCCTTGTCAGTATTGTTGGTGGTAGAGGTCCCGGTCGACCCGCGGCCTCCTGTGTTGTTGGTTTTCCCTGTCGTAGTTTGTCCCACTGACTTGTATTGGTTCATTAGCTCAAGAGCCTTGGGCTGTGAGGTGGGATACACATTGGACCCAAGACTGTAGTTGTCTTTGAGGACCCTGGACAGGTTGTGATGGGTCTTGGTGTTACATCCATTCACAATCACTACAGACAGGAGCATGTCCTCCATTAATGTATCGACCTTGGCCTTGTTGGATGCATCCATCTTAGTGTATTCGGTGTAGGACATCCCTGGGAATTCTTTCCTCAGAGCCATCGTTGTCATGGCCTCAGATCTGATCGTGATTCCAGCCAAAGTCATGACACCAAATTGTGCCTTAACCTCCTCAGCGTACATTGCTGCACTTTTGTTGGTGTCTTGTTTGCACAAAAAGAACCTGTAGATCTTGTTAGCCACATCCACCATTGGATGCACCTTGGTGGCGCTGTCCCAGTAACAGTATTCTCTTATTAACTTGAGCATGCTGAGGGTGTCTTGGGTGTCCTTGATGTCTGTGCAAGATTTGTCTGTCTTTAGGTGCTGTTTTACCTCCGGGCTGTGCTGTCCCTCTGTGGTTGAAAACAAGCTCTTCAAGTCCTTGACATATTGGTCGTACTTCTTAGCTGACCTCTCTCCCTTCTTGATCCACAGCTCTTTGAAGAGCCACTTCTTGTCAGGGTCAATGACCTCCTCCCCCCTTGTTCCCAGGACGGTGTGGTTGGCTGGGCTTGGCATGGTGGGCAGGAAATCATCTTCAGTTAATGGTGTCATGCTGATGAGAGTGGTTTTTACCTTGGAGTTCTTCTTGCTCCTGACAATTTTGAGTCCCTCATAGAGTTTATCGTATTGCACCGACTTGGAACCATTGATGATGATTCCTTTGAGCTCATCTTGGTCAAGGCCACTGAATTTCCTTTTGCTGCTGGTGGGGTGGGTATTGCCCCCACCGTTGTTATTATTATTCCCTTGTCAATTTCGATTGCGGGATCTTCCTCCTGCTTATTGTTGCTGGCTGTTGTTGTTGTTCCCGACGGGGGCCGGGTTGGAGGTCTTTGGTGTGCCCAGTTGGTCCGTGGTTCTTATGCTGGAGGATTGTATCGACTTCAACAGCAGTAGGGCCCTTGGAGGATATAGTATCAACTCGACGTGCGGGTGTTGGTGTTAGTTTGGAGCGCTATGGTGGCTTCAGGTTGAATCAGGTAATCACTGTGTCAACTCCCGGTAGTTTAATTACTTGTATGTTGAAATCAGTAGCAAATCTAATACTACGAAACCTTAAAGAGTGAACAGTGCAATCAACCATATTGGTTAGATACAAGTAATTAAACTATGAACTCACTTGTGATGTTTGGATATCGAGTGGTGACGTTCAAGTATGGCAATTGGGTGGATGCCAATAACAAGTATTATGGATGGCTAGTGTTGATCGGGCAGTATATTGTGGCAAGATTCCATATTCCTGCAATCATGACTGCCACCAGGCTTTCATTCCCGTGTCCACGGGTAAGGTATGTATGTATACTAGGCTGTGAGTACCGTGTTAATATTTCTGGCATGCTCGCACTCGGCGCACTACCAACAAATTACGTGCTACCGTCATTTTGCCTTTGATTGTACCGGTTTTCACCTGCCCAACTTCTGACAGATCGATCTCAGCAACCAAAACATCCCCAGAAAATTCTGAAAATATCACCTTGAAGCGCAAATCACGTACTACTGAGTCACGTTTTTGAAAAAATTCTGGGCATGTCTGGTTGTTGACATTGGTCTGTCAGAAGGAAAAAGGGTTAAGTAAATGGTACGAAAAAAACTATGGAAAACTCTTTATTTTTTATCTAATTAAAAAACTGCTTTTTAGCTGATTTTGAAACTGTGCCAACTCGCGCACACGCGCGCATGCCATCAGCCAACAGAGGACAGACCAAAAAAACAGAAAAGGGGTAAAGGACAGACCATAAAAACGGAAAAAGAGCGGAAAAAGGACAGACCATTGAAAATGGAAAGAGGACAGACCAAAACAAAGGAAAAAGGACAGATCATAAAAACAGAAAAATGGCAGACCATAAAAAGCTGAAAAAGGATAGACCATCAAGTAACTGCCAAGTAGTACAAATACTACTACTATGAATACCAGTAGCACATAAACATTACACACTAATTTACAATTCGAAAATAGAAACTACAATAATTTGTGTGATTAGTCCATGAATATTGTTCCTGTTATGGATAAGAAAAATCATGAAAGAAACAGAAGTGAGTTATCTCTCATAGTTAGTGTGTCACCACCTAATTAGTGCATTTCTGTACTGGATTTGGACGAAAAGTACACACACTAATTTGCAATTAGAAAATAGAAAATCCAGTATTTTGTGTGATTCGTCCATGAATATTGTTCCTGTTATGGATAAGATGAATCATGAGAGAAACAGAAGTGAGTTATCTGTCATAGTTAGTGTGTCACCACCTAATTAGTGCATTTCTCTACTGGATTTGGACGAAAAATACACACACTAATTTGCAATTAGAAAATAGAAAATCCAATATTTTGTGTGATTAGTCCATGAATATTGTTCCTGTTAGGGATAAGATGAATCATGAAAGAAACAGAAGTGAGTTATCTGTCATAATTAGTGTGTCACCACCTACTAAGTGTATTTCTGTACTGGATTTGGAGGAAAAATACACACACTAATTTGCAATTAGAAATAGAAAACCCAATATTTTGTGTGATTAGTTCGTGAATATTTTTTCTGTTATGGATAAGATGAATCATGAAAGACACAGAAGTGAGTTATCTGTCATACTAGTCAGTGTGTCACCAGCTACTAAGTGTATTTCTGTACTGGATTTGGAGGAAAAATACACACTAATTTGTACTTAGAAAATAGAAAATCCAATATTTTGTGTGATTAGTTCATGAATATTGTTCCTGTTATGGATAAGATGAATCATGAAAGAAACAGAAGTGAGTTATCTGTCATAGTTAGTGCGTCACCACCTAATTAGTGCATTTCTCTACTGGATTTGGACGAAAAATACACACACTAATTTGCAATTAGAAAATAGAAAATCCAATATTTTGTGTGATTAGTCCATGAATATTGTTCCTGTTATGGATAAGATGAATCATGAAAGAAACAGAAGTGAGTTATCTGTCATACTAGTCAGTGTGTCACCAGCTACTAAGTGTATTTCTGTACTGGATTTGGAGGAAAAATACATACTAATTTGTAATTAGAAAATAGAAAATTCAATATTTTGTGTGATTAGTCCATGAATATTGTTCCTGTTGTGGATAAGATGAATCATGAAAGAAACAGAGGTCAGTTATCTGTCATAGTTAGTGTGTCACCACCTAATTAGTGCATTTCTCTACTGGATTTGGACAAAAAATACACACACTAATTTGCAATTAGAAAATAGAAAATCCAGTATTTTGTGTGATTAGTCCATGAATATTGTTCCTGTTATGGATAAGATGAATCATGAAAGAAATAGAAGTGAGTTATCTGTCATAGATAGTGTGTCACCACCTAATTAGTGCATTTCTGTACTGGATTTGGACAAAAAATACACACACTAATTTGCAATTAGAAAATAGAAAATCCAATATTTTGTGTGATTAGTCCATGAATATTGTTTTTGGTTATGGGGAAGATGAATCATGAAAGAAACAGAAGTGAGTTATCTGTCAAAGTTAGTGTGTCACCACCTAATTAGTGCATTTCTCTACTAGATATGGACGAAAAATACACACATTAATTTGCAATTAGAAAATAGAAAATCCAATATTTTGTGTGATTAATTTATGAATATTGTTCCTCCTGTTATGGATAAGATGAATCATTAAAGAAACAGAAGTGAATTATCTGTCATAGTTAGTGTGTCACCACCTACTAAGTGTATTTCTTTACTGGATTTGGAGGAAAAATACACACACTAATTTGCAATTAGAAAATAGAAAATCCAATATTTTGTGTGATTAGTTCATGAATATTTTTTTGTTATGGACGAGATGAATCATGAAAGAAACAGAAGTGAGTTATCTATCATAGTTAGTGTGTCACCACCTAATTAGTGCATTTCTGTACTGGATTTGGACAAAAAATACACACACTAATTTGCAATTAGAAAATAGAAAATCCAATATTTTGTGTGATTAGTCCATGAATTTTGTTCTTGTTATGGGGAAGATGAATCATGAAAGAAACAGAAGTGAGTTATCTGTCATAGTTAGTGTGTCACCATTTAATTAGTGCATTTCTCTACTGGATTTGGACGAAAAATACACACACTAATTTGCAATTAGAAAATAGAAAATCCAATATTTTGTGTGATTAGTCCATGAATATTGTTCCTGTTATGGATAAGATGAATCATGAAAGAAACAGAAGTGAGTTATCTCTCATAGTTAGTGTGTCACCACCTAATTAGTGCATTTCTCTACTGGATTTGGAGGAAAAATACACACACTAATTTGCAATTAGAAAATAGAAAATCCAATATTTTGTGTGATTAGTCCATGAATATGGTTCCTGTTATGGATGAGATGAATCATGAAAGAAACAGAAGTGAGTTATCTGTCATAGTGAGTTTGGCACCACCTAATTAGTGCATTTCTCTACTGGATTTGGACGAAAAATACACACACTAATTTGCAATTAGAAAATAGAAAATCCAATATTTTGTGTGATTAGTTCATGAATATTGTTCCTGTTATGGATAAGATGAATCATGAAAGAAACAGAAGTGAGTTATCTGTCATAGTTAGTGTGTCACCACCTACTAAGTGTATTTCTGTACTGGATTTGGAGGAAAAATACACAAACTTATTTGCAATTAGAAAATAGAAAATCCAATATTTTGTGTGATTAGTTCATGAATATTTTTTTGTTATGGATGAGATGAATCATGAAAGAAACAGAAGTGAGTTATCTGTCATAGTTAGTGTGTCACCACCTAATTAGTGCATTTCTGTACTGGATTTGGAGGAAAAATCTACACACTAATTTGCAATTAGAAAATAGAAAATCCAATATTTTGTGTGATTAGTCCATGAATATTGTTCCTGTTATGGATGAGATGAATCATGAAAGAAACAGAAGTGAGTTATCTGTCATAGTTAGTGCGTCACCACCTAATTAGTGCATTTCTCTACTGGATTTGGACGAAAAATACACACACGTATTTGCAATTAGAAAATAGAAAATCCAATATTTTGTGTGATTAGTCCATGAATATTGTTCCTGTTATGGATAAGATGAATCATGAAAGAAACAGAAGTGAGTTATCTGTCATAGTTAGTGTGTCACCATTTAATTAGTGCATTTCTCTACTGGATTTGGACGAAAAATACACACACTAATTTGCAATTAGAAAATAGAAAATCCAATATTTTGTGTGATTAGTCCATGAATATTGTTCCTGTTATGGATGAGATGAATCATGAAAGACACAGAAGTGAGTTATCTCTCATAGTTAGTGTGTCACCACCTAATTAGTGCATTTCTCTACTGGATTTGGAGGAAAAATACACACACTAATTTGCAATTAGAAAATAGAAAATCCAATATTTTGTGTGATTCATTCATGAATTTTGTTCTTGTTATGGATAAGATGACTCATGAAAGAAACAGAAGTGAGTTATCTCTCATAGTTAGTGTGTCACCACCTAATTAGTGCATTTCTGTACTGGATTTGGAGGAAAAATACACACACTAATTTGCAATAAGAAAATAGAAAATCCAATATTTTGTGTGATTAGTCCATGAATATTGTTCCTGTTATGGATGAGATGAATCATGAAAGACACAGAACTGAGTTATCTGTCATAGTTAGTGTGTCACCACCTAATTAGTGCATTTCTCTACTGGATTTGGAGGAAAAATACACACACTAATTTGCAATTAGAAAATATAAAATCCAATATTTTGTGTGATTAGTCCATGAATATTGTTCCTGTTATGGATGAGATGAATCATGAAAGAAACAGAAGTGAGTTATCTGTCATAGTTAGTGCGTCACCACCTAATTAGTGCATTTCTCTACTGGATTTGGACGAAAAATACACACACGTATTTGCAATTAGAAAATAGAAAATCCAATATTTTGTGTGATTAGTCCATGAATATTGTTCCTGTTATGGATGAGATGAATCATGAAAGAAACAGAAGTGAGTTATCTGTCATAGTGAGTTTGGCACCACCTAATTAGTGCATTTCTGTACTGGATTTGGAGGAAAAATACACACACTAATTTGCAATTAGAAAATAGAAAATCCAATATTTTGTGTGATTAGTTCATGAATATTGTTTCTGTTATGGATAAGATGAATCATGAAAGAAACAGAAGTGAGTTATCTGTCATAGTTAGTGTGTCACCACCTACTAAGTGTATTTCTGTACTGGATTTGGAGGAAAAATACACAAACTTATTTGCAATTAGAAAATAGAAAATCCAGTATTTTGTGTGATTAGTCCATGAATATTGTTCCTGTTATGGATAAGATGAATCATGAAAGAAACAGAAGTGAGTTATCTGTCATAGTTAGTGTGTCACCACTGAATTAGTGCATTTCTCTACTGGATTTGGAGGAAAAATACACACACTAATTTGCAATTAGAAAATAGAAAATCCAATATTTTGTGTGATTAGTCCATGAATATTGTTCCTGTTATGGATAAGATGAATCATGAAAGAAACAGAAGTGAGTTATCTGTCATAGTTAGTGTGTCACCACCTAATTAGTGCATTTCTGTACTGGATTTGGAGGAAAAATACACACACTAATTTGCAATTAGAAAATAGAAAAACCAATATTTTGTGTGATTAGTCCATGAATATTGTTCCTGTTATGGATAAGATGAATCATGAAAGAAACAGAAGTGAGTTATCCGTCATACTAGTCAGTGTGTCACCACCTACTAAGTGTATTTCTGTACTGGATTTGGAGGAAAAATACATACTAATTTGTAATTAGAAAATAGAAAATCCAATATTTTGTGTGATTAGTCCATGAATATTGTTCCTGTTGTGGATAAGATGAATCATGAAAGAAACAGAGGTCAGTTATCTGTTATAGCTAGTGTTTCACCACCTAATTAGTGCATTTCTCTACTGGATTTGGACAAAAAATACACACACTAATTTGCAATTAGAAAATAGAAAATCCAGTATTTTGTGTGATTAGTCCATGAATATTGTTTCTGTTATGGATAAGATGAATCATGAAAGAAATAGAAGTGAGTTATCTGTCATAGATAGTGTGTCACCACCTAATTAGTGCATTTCTGTACTGGATTTGGAGGAAAAATACACACACTAATTTGCAATTAGAAAATAGAAAATCCAATATTTTGTGTGATTAGTTCATGAATATTGTTTTCGTTATGGGGAAGATGAATCATGAAAGAAACAGAAGTGAGTTATCTGTCATAGTTAGTGTGTCACCACCTAATTAGTGCATTTCTCTACTAGATATGAACGAAAAATACACACATTAATTTGCAATTAGAAAACAGAAAATCCAATATTTTGTGTGATTAATTTATGAATATTGTTCCTCCTGTTATGGATAAGATGAATCATGAAAGAAACAGAAGTGAGTTATCTCTCATAGTGAGTTTGGCACCAACTAATTAGTGCATTTCTCTACTGGATTTGGACGAAAAATACACACACTAATTTGCAATTAGAAAATAGAAAATCCAATATTTTGTGTGATTCGTTCATGAATATTGTTCCTGTTATGGATAAGATGAATCATGAAAGAAACAGAAGTGAGTTATCTGTCATAGTTAGTGTGTCACCACCTACTAAGTGTATTTCTGTACTGGATTTGGAGGAAAAATACACAAACTTATTTGCAATTAGAAAATAGAAAATTCAATATTTTGTGTGATTAGTTCATGAATATTTTTTTGTTATGGATAAGATGAATCATGAAAGAAACAGAAGTGAGTTATCTATCATAGTTAGTGTGTCACCACCTAATTAGTGCATTTCTGTACTGGATTTGGACGAAAAATACACACACTAATTTGCAATTAGAAAATAGAAAATCCAATATTTTGTGTGATTCGTTCATGAATTTTGTTCTTGTTATGGATAAGATGAATCATGAAAGAAACAGAAGTGAGTTATCTCTCATAGTTAGTGTGTCACCACCTACTAAGTGCATTTCTGTACTGGATTTGGACGAAAAATACACACACTAATTTGCAATTAGAAAATAGAAAATCCAATATTTTGTGTGATTCGTCCATGAATATTGTTCCTGTTATGGATAAGATGAATCATGAGAGAAACAGAAGTGAGTTATCTGTCATAGTTAGTGTGTCACCACCTAATTAGTGCATTTCTCTACTGGATTTGGACAAAAAATACACACACTAATTTGCAATTAGAAAATAGAAAATCCAATATTTTGTGTGATTAGTCCATGAATATTGTTCCTGTTATGGATAAGATGAATCATGAGAGAAACAGTAGTGAGTTATCTCTCATAGTTAGTGCGTCACCACCTAATTAGTGCATTTCTCTACTGGATTTGGACGAAAAATACACACACTAATTTGCAATTAGAAAATAGAAAATCCAATATTTTGTGTGATTAGTCCATGAATATTGTTCCTGTTATGGATAAGATGAATCATGAAAGAAACAGAAGTGAGTTATCTCTCATAGTTAGTGTGTCACCACCTAATTAGTGCATTTCTCTACTGGATTTGGAGGAAAAATACACACACTAATTTGCAATTAGAAAATAGAAAATCCAATATTTTGTGTGATTATTCCATGAATATTGTTCCTGTTATGGATAAGATGAATCATGAAAGAAACAGAAGTGAGTTATCTGTCATAGTTAGTGTGTCACCACCTACTAAGTGTATTTCTGTACTGGATTTGGAGGAAAAATACACAAACTTATTTGCAATTAGAAAATAGAAAATCCAATATTTTGTGTGATTAGTTCATGAATATTGTTCCTGTTATGGATGAGATGAATCATGAAAGAAACAGAAGTGAGTTATCTGTCATACTAGTCAGTTTGTCACCAGCTACTAAGTGTATTTCTGTACTGGATTTGGAAGAAAAATACATACTAATTTGTAATTAGAAAATAGAAAATTCAATATTTTGTGTGATTAGTCCATGAATATTGTTCCTGTTGTGGATAAGATAAATCATGAAAGAAACAGAGGTCAGTTATCTGTCATAGTTAGTGTGTCACCGCCTAATTAGTGCATTTCTCTACTGGATTTGGACAAAAAATACAAACACTAATTTGCAATTAGAAAATAGAAAATCCAGTATTTTGTGTGATTAGTCCATGAATATTGTTTCTGTTATGGATAAGATGAATCATGAAAGAAATAGAAGTGAGTTATCTGTCATAGATAGTGTGTCACCACCTAATTAGTGCATTTCTGTACTGGATTTGGAGGAAAAATCTACACACTAATTTGCAATTAGAAAATAGAAAATCCAATATTTTGTGTGATTAGTCCATGAATATTGTTCCTGTTATGGATAAGATGAATGATGAGAGAAACAGTAGTGAGTTATCTGTCATAGTTAGTGCGTCACCACCTAATTAGTGCATTTCTCTACTGGATTTGGACGAAAAATACACACACTAATTTGCAATTAGAAAATAGAAAATCCAATATTTTGTGTGATTAATTTATGAATATTGTTCCTCCTGTTATGGGTAAGATGAATCATGAAAGAAACAGAAGTGAGTTATCTCTCATAGTAAGTGTGTCACCTTCTAATGGAAGCATTTGGGTCCTGAATTTGGAGGAAAAATACACACACTAATTTGCAATTAGAAAATAGAAAATCTAATATTTTGTGTGATTAGTCCATGAATATTGTTCCTGTTATGGATAAGATGAATCATGAAAGAAACAGAAGTGAGTTATCTCTGATAGTTGGTCTGTCCCCACTTAATGAGTGCATTGGGGTACTGGAGTTTGTGGAAATGGTGAGACATATCTTGATATTGCCATAACTTTAGTTCTAGAGGGAATTAGAACATTCTAGAGGTATCAGCCTCTATCTACAATTGAATCTGCTATAATTTCAGCCTCAATGCTATCCACAGCAATAACCGGTGGTCTTCCAGATTTACGGTAGTTGCCATCACCAGTGTAAAGGGTTCCATTCTCAACACAGTGCAAGACTTCAGTGCAAACTTGAGAGACTGTACATCGGAATGATCTTGTGGTGTTACCCAAACGATCACAGATTTGTGCAATTGTTTTTAGCCGTTGCCAATCCTCTTGTGGAGGAGAACCCAGCAAACGTTCAAAAATTACTGCAATTGAAATTCTAACATGCTTCTGGGTGGTAGCCAGTGGAAGCGGTGGCTCGTGGTATGTTTCTGGATCAATCTCTTCTTCATCATCACTTGATTCTTCAGCATAATTTACTTGAGGGATGGATCTTGGTGATGGTCTACCAGTAGATTCTGCTGCGCCGGTACCAGTAGATTCTGTGCCGGTTGGGTTGACACCTGTGCCGCCCAAGTCAGCGGCGTCATTCTTGTTGGCCTCTCTCTGTTGTCGTACCAGCAAAGTGCTCTTCTTCTCTCTCTTCCTTGGTGGTACAGTGTTACCAGAAGCGCGCTTCTTCTTGAATGGCATCTTGGAATGGAATAGGGGTTGATTGTTGACACTATGTTTTGCTGGACCGAAATTTCGATAGTATTTCCAATCCAACTTTTGGTAAATAGTAGGATTTGTACACAGCGCCGTCGGACGTGAATTACTTCTTGTGATAGTCGGTCTCCGATCGATCCGTTTTTTCGGTTGCTCGCGCTTGGTTTCGCCTTTGAAACTAACTCGACCGGAAGTTCGATAGTATTTCCAATCCAACTTTTGGTAAATAGTACGATTTGTACAGAAAGCAGTCGGAACTGAAATACTGTTGACAGTCGGTCCGTTTTTCGGTTGCTCGCACCCGCTTCTTTCTGCCTTTGAAACTAGCTCGACCGGAAGTTCGATAGTATTTCCAATCGGGCTTTTGCTGAGTAGTACAGAAAGTACAGAAACGAGCCGGAAAAGAAATATTTGTGACAGTTGGTTCCTGCTACGGTAGCCGTTTCGATTGCAGCCGTTTCGGTTGCTCGCTTTGCTAGCCGTTTGCCTTCTTGCACTCCAAACGTTCTGAAGTATTTCAGATCGGACATTCCACACGAGACAGTCAGAACAGACTTGATCCGGATCATTGGGTTCGATTGAATTACTCCTAAGTGGTATCATACCATTCATAGATACAGCAATATGGAAAGACGATTTGAATTGATATTATTTACACGTGGAGTAGCTGCTGAGTGGCTGGGCGTGCGCAATTTTTTTGAAAATAGAACGTGCAGAAAAATCAGATACCTCATTATTTCTTTATATTAATATTCAGTAATGATGATAAAGATTTTTATATATGGAGTCACTAAGACTTCAAAAGAAACAGAAACAAACATCAGATTCGTATTCGTCTTTAAATAAGCTTTCCAGCAATAGGTTGTATCAACTATCGGTACGAAATTAGAATGTCATGAGAATAGAAATTATGCTTATGTAAAATATATAAGATGAAGAATGTAAATGTAATCCAATGGACATGATACCTTGCCATCATGACTTCAAGATGGCATACGTCATCAGGAGAATGACCCCTTGGTCTTCTTCCATGACTCAATCGGGATCGTCCCAGTCAGTCACGAGGAATATTGTTACACTATCCCCCACAGTGACTGATCGTACGATCACTTACTGTTGCTGTTGATTTGGTCCTCGGTACGGTGCAATTTTGCAAATATTGTATATCTCTTCTACTGCTTCCGACCTCTGTACTTTCACTGTTCCGTTGGTGAATACTTGGATGATCGGATACGGACCATGAAATCTTTCTTGGAGCTTCGTTGGATCGTATGTCTTGACCATGATTCGATCCCCTATTTGATAGTTGTGGTTTATTCTGCCTTTGTTGGTCCTTACTAGATTCTGGTCAATGAGCTGTTGTCGTCTGTTCGTATGGCGTCTAAGTTGGCTATCAGGGGGGCGTCCATCATCATGTCTCTGCCAAATGACAGCGCTCCTGGTGATGTTTGCATGGTATGATTGACTGCACACAGGGTTGCGTGCATACAGCTTGCCAATGCATTGTCTACTATGTGCTCGGCCTCTTGCTCGTTGTTCACATGTGTTGTTCTCATGGTAACGCGTAGTATGTCTACCATGGTGCGATGTAATCTTTCACATATTGAGTTGGATTGTGGATTTCTTACTGTTGTCGGTACTGATTTGATTCCATGCTGAGTCAATAGGGTCTGGAACTCGCGTCCTATGAATTCACCTCCATTATCATGTACGCATCGATTCGGTCTGGGGTATCGCACTAGCCAGCTGTTTGCAAATTGGGTGGCCACATGTTGGCTGGACTTGTTGTCGATCCTAACAATTTCTGCCAGATTGGTGACTGGGTCGATTGTGGTTAGTGCTTTGAATTCATATTGTCGATCCCCCGCTTGGAGCTTCCAAGGTCCTATGAGATCCACGCATACTTCATCCCAGGGGGCCGCTGCCGCTGTCCTGGGTGGTAACAAGCCGTATCCCCTACCTCCTTCTTTATATTGATGACAGTTCACAGGGCATGCATATTGCTTGCACAATTGTTGCATGTTGGGGGAGTAGAATCTAGCTGAGATAGTGCCATATAGGCGTAGGATTCCACAGTGGCCCAATACCACATGATACCAGTGAATGACCTGCTGAATGAGCGAAGCGGGTATGACAATTTTCCAGTTTTGATTATCGGGTTCTGCTCTTGTTACCACTTGTTGTCCATTGATGACTGTGATGGGGAACTTAGCTGGATCTTCCTGGTGAGCGGTCCGAAGGTGGATTTCTTGGTTTTGGTGGTTCTGAATATTGGTGATGGTGATCGGATTGGGCATTTCCTGTAGCGGTGGTAGATTAAGGAGGCATTCTATCCACTCGTTGTTTTCATCGATGTTGGTGAAGGTTTCATCTCCTATGACGATATCGTCTTTTGGTACTTGGATTGTGTGGAAGTTTACGAGTGTGCCCCCCTTGTCTTGTCGACTATCCCCCACAGAGGGTGGCTCCATACGAGGCAGCCTCGAAAAACAATCGGCAAGTACATTCTTTTTGCCTTCAATATGGGTGAGAGTGATGTCGAATTCAGACATGAAGAGTCTCCATCGGAGCACCCGTTGGATAGAGAAGGTTTTGAAGATGAGATTCTTGTGGTCTGTGTAGACGTGTAGGACTCCGCCTAGTAGAATCTTTCGGTACTCCGTGAGGGTAAGGATAATTGCGAGTAGCTCTTTCTCTGTGGTTGTGTAGTTTTGCTGGGCCTTGGAGAGCTTCCTGCTGAAGTATGCAATAACCCTACCGTCTTGGATAATGACTGCTCTGAGTTGATAGTTCGAGGAGTCAGTATAGACATGGAATGGTTTGGTATAGTCCGGGTAAACGTTCATGGCATCTGCTGCGAGGATGGCTTTCATCTTGGCGAAGGCCTTTTGCTTGGTGTCATCCTACGTGAAACTTTTGGCTCCTGTCATCTCGGTAAGTGGCGCTAATACATGAGCTCTCCGGGGCCAGAAGGATTTGTAATAGTTAGCTGCACCTATGAGAGCCCGAATGTGAGTTATGTTTTGTGGTGGTCCCAGTCGGAGAGCTGCGTTGATCTTTTTCTTCCATGGCTTGATTCCCTCTGGAGTCATCCAATGCCCAAGAAAGTCTGTCTCTTTTACTAGCCAGCTGCATTTGAGGGGGTTGCATTTCATTCCATTGGCCGCGAACCTGCTGAGTATCTCGTCCAGCAGCTGAAGATGGTGTACAAAAGAGTGGTTTGTCCATATCCCCACATCGTCAATATAACAGGTACAATCAAGACCTTCCAGCATTTTGGTCATGATGTGTATTAATTTCCTTCTGAATCCGATTCGTTGAGAGTCTGATTCAAGGACTTCTGACGAACAGCAACGCTGTGTTAGTGTGTTAGTAGACGAACGATTGTACTCTACGCGTGACAATTGTGTTTGGATACTTTCGGCAACGGATAATCGGACTACAGGCGAGACTAGGGAAACGCCAGATCTCCTCTTGCTGTGACTTATTCAGATTGCAGCGAGACAGACCTTAGTATGTAGATTACAAGTAGTTGGTAGCAACTAGTGTGAATTTTGGGATATAAATCAGTTGAATGTTAAAAGTATAAGCTAAGAGAGTAATCTTGCTGGAGAGCATGATGTCTCTTTTAGTGCAGTGATGAATACAGTACACCGCTAATTGTACAGCACTGTAGAATCACTGCTATCATGAGAAGCTTCCTTCTAATCGTACAGCACTGTAGAATCGCGTGCTCCTATCATGAGAAGCTTTCTTCTAATCGTGATCACTGAAGCAGCTGTTACAGGAAGCTTCTTCGAACCTCCTTGAATATCGAAACACATGATTGGAGGTATCAAACGGCTATACCGGAACCAGGCAATTCACCTTGTTTTGGTCATGAAAACAAAAGAACCTTGCTTCCGATCTTAAGTATCGAACTTTGATCGTGAAAGAACCTTGCTTCTGATCTTAAGTATCGAACTTTGGTCGTGAAAACAGAAAGAATGGGCCTTCCCGGTCATTTACCATAGATATGAGAATATTCCAATCCTGTTTACAGAAAGTATGGGCCTTCCCGGTCATTCGGTCTTCGAGAAGGATATTCCAATCCTGCTTACAGAGGTGCATATGACTCGATCGGTAGTATCGTACCACTTCCAGCTGTAGTACTGTAAATTACGTAGGAATCTACGTAAGTTTAAGTACCGGCCTGTGGTTCCCTTACATACATACGAAAGGAATTTAATATGCCCCATCTTCTTGCACTGTGATCAAGTGTATCACATAGCTCGAAAAGAAGAACAAATAAATTTCGTGAGTACGTATGTGGAAGTAATTTAATATGCCCCATCTTCTTGCACGTGATTAAGTGTATCACATACTTCGGAAAGAACGATCTTAGTAGAGCATCGATTCAGAGAATTGAATCATAGCAAAAGGATTCAATCGTAGAATTGACTGCCGGCAAATTCATAGATCAAGCACAACCGTAGGAATCACCGTATATTGGATTCGTAGTGAGCAATAGATCAAATTCAATCAAAGTGTAGAAAGCAATCGATCACGGATATCAACATGGAATAAACCTGTATAATCGATGGGATGGAGATCGATTTGTGTAGGTTGAATCGTGAAATCAAGTCGTAGAATTGAATCGTAGTATTGTTGATTTGATACTGATTGACTGTGTGCACACATCAGATCGTGAATGGAATCGATTGAGTATCAAATCATAGATGAAGGTCAGCGTAGAATCGAATCATAGAGATCGATCGATTATCATATCAAAGATGATTGATGGAAACCCTGTGATCGTAGATTGGATCGTAGAATCGAATCGTAAAATCAAAAACGTAGAAATCGATTGATTTGTGGACACTATGAACCATTGTATATTTGGATCAATCGTAGATTTGGATCAATCGTACTATTTTGATCATAGATCGATTCGTAGAATCTAATCGATTGAGTATCACATCAAAATGAGTGAGTAACCTTTGATGGAACCCTTGCGATCATACTAGACTGAATCGTAGAATCGAATCATAGGAAATGATTGATCATATTCAACCGTATCGATCGAGTTGGAGGAATCCAGACATGCCCCATATCAAGCAATGTCATCGTAAGTCCAATTAGCAACCAAGAGAGTAGCATGGAGGTGATACAGCTTGAGCTTGATAGCATCACGATGGCGTTTGGTGATGCACACAGCAGGCGAGTCGTAGGTCAAATAATGTGCCGCAGAGATAGTAGCCCCCCGATCGGGGCAAGAAGGTGCACCAGACTGTGAATAGACATGGACTGGGTTTGGAACGTCACTATCGTTGGCATGAACTGAGCTTGGAACGACACTATCCTTAGAAAATGCCCCAGATGGTGGAAGTTGCAACAAAGGAATGGAAGTATTAGGCTTGTGAGAAGAAAATTGCTTGGGTGAACGGTAGAATGTCACAATAGCAGATTTTGGATGAAATGTCCATCTTGAGTGAGTTGAAGGCTCAAGGGAAGGGCGTGGGGAGTGACGCACACGGTTTGTAATATAGTAGGCATCACCAGGTGGAGTGTCCAAATGGATAGTAGGAATGGTTGAAGAGACAACTCTGCGAAAACGGACTGATTTGGTGCTAGGGAAGTAAGTCCAAGTGTAGGTGGGAGTACTGATGTAAGCAGGAAGATCAGTTGTGGAAGCGAACATGTGGGTTTCAGGGGATCCAAGAAGGGTCGCATTGTCGACAGGAGTAGAAATTGTCTCACGAGCATGATCGTATGCTGGAGACGGTAAGGAAACAGGTGCTGGAGGCGTGACGAGAACTGGTGATGGAGGTGACGTCGGTGGTAAGACTGGTTTTGTCATGCAAGGTGTAGCTTGTACGATGGGTTGTGACGCCAGAATAGCAGCATTAGCCTTGGTTGAAACAGCAGTCAGCTCAGGGTGCTGGTTGCGCGCATTACAAAAGGCAAGGAAGGCATCCCGGGTGTACTGATTGTGGTCATACCAGTAACAGCCATCTTGGAGCATGATATCATTTATAAAATCAACAAATGAAGTTAATGTGTGTTGATCTTTTGCACTGGTAGAACGGGAGTCGGTCTGAGCTTGGTATTCTAGGTCAACAATTTTGCCATATTCGTCAGCAATGTAGGCATATTCATGAATGTCACAAATGAAATGGTCCCAGGTGGTTGCTCCTGCTATAATGAGAACTTCACAAATGTGGTTGCATGCTTCTTGGGGAACATCCAGTGTTGCATGGAGGACGTGTGCAAGTTTCGAATCAAATGATGGAAACAGTGGTCTGAGATCAGGATCGTAAATGGACATAGTGGCACTATGGACTCGTGTTGGAGAAAATTTGATATCTCTGTCAATATGGGGAGATAGGGGACAAGGATGGTACCAGTATGTTCACAATAATGTGGAGAATTGTTTTCGATGCAATACGACGGGTCGTTGAAGTGGTGAAGCTACGAAAAATTCTTTTAATCGGATCGTCGTCGTTGGTGGAGACGTCGTCGGCAATAGGTGTTGTTGACGAATAACCGATCGGTGGTGGCGTGTCAACAATACTCGGTATTGTCGTCGGCCGTTTTCGTCGGCAGCAAAGGATTGATCGTAGGTTCTTGTGTTGGTGTTGCTGCGCGGTGAAACAGCGTCGTTGATGAGTAATCGTTCGTGGAATCGGTTATTGTCGTGGTTGTTGCTGTTTGATGCGCGGAGGTGAAAACAACTGTAGAAACAATCGGCGATGGTAGTTGCTAAACGATGTTACGGCGAATACGTTCTTGTCACTGTCGGCGTTGGCGTTGGCGTCGGCAGCAAAGAATCGATAGTAAGAAAGAGTTTGCAACAGGCAATGGGATTGTTGTTGTTGTTTTCGAAAATCGTTGTCGTTTCTGTTGCTCTGGTCTGCGCAACGAAAATTCGGTCAATCAGTGATCATCAATCGTAGTATCAAAGAATCGATCGATCGTATGACGGGATACGATCTGCCGGTGGCGTGGCGATTTTGATGAAGAAGTGATCCTAGATTGTTGCGTATCAAAAAAAAAAAAGGTTGATTGATCGTAGAATCAAATCGTAAGCATCGTAAGTCTGATGGGTCGGATAAGGCAATTATCGATGGAACAATTGCAGTCGGTGGTTTATGGTGCTTAGCACAATCAAATGGGCGTCGACGGGTCCTGATACGAGATATGGTGTCACAGTGGGTGTGTCACCTGGATTGCGACGTGGAGAAATTGGAATCTGTCGAGTGAGAGATTCTTGGATGGAGAGATTGCTATTGGCGTGTCCAATGCAATGGGCTTCTAATAAAGACTTCGGCGTGTCCGATTGGTGTCTTTCTTGTGTGTGATCGGATCAGAGAACTATCGATCGTCGGTCGTAGTCGAGCGTTCGATGATCTGCTGTCGGATTGTCGTTGACTGTTCTGATTGTTATGCAAGCTGCCTGAGAGCTTGCGACTGTTAATCTATTATTTTCCTTCTGAATCCGGTCTGTTGAGAGTCTGATTCAAAGGCTTCTGAAGAACAGCAACGCTGCGTTAGTGTGTTAGTAGACGAACGATTGTACTCTACGCGTAACAATTGTGTTTGGATACTTTCGGCAACGGATAATCGGACTACAGGCGAGACTAGGGAAACGCCAGATCTCCTCTTGCTGTGACTTATTCAGATTGCAGCGAGACAGACCTTAGTATGTAGATTACAAGTAGTTGGTAGCAACTAGTGTGAATTTTGGGATATAAATCAGTTGAATGTTAAAAGTATGAGCTAAGAGAGTAATCTTGCTGGAGAGCATGATGTCTCTTTTAGTGCAGTGATGAATACAGTACACCGCTAATTGTACAGCACTGTAGAATCACTGCTATCATGAGAAGCTTCCTTCTAATCGTACAGCACTGTAGAATCGCGTGCTCCTATCATGAGAAGCTTTCTTCTAGTCGTGATCACTGAAGCAGCTGTTACAGGAAGCTTCTTCGAACCTCCTTGAATATCGAAACACATGATTGGAGGTATCAAACGGCTATACCGGAACCAGGCAATTCACCTTGTTTTGGTCATGAAAACAAAAGAACCTTGCTTCCGATCTTAAGTATCGAACTTTGATCGTGAAAGAACCTTGCTTCTGATCTTAAGTATCGAACTTTGGTCGTGAAAACAGAAAGAATGGGCCTTCCCGGTCATTTACCATAGATATGAGAATATTCCAATCCTGTTTACAGAAAGTATGGGCCTTCCCGGTCATTCGGTCTTCGAGAAGGATATTCCAATCCTGCTTACAGAGGTGCATATGACTCGATCGGTAGTATCGTACCACTTCCAGCTGTAGTACTGTAAATTACGTAGGAATCTACGTAAGTTTAAGTACCGGCCTGTGGTTCCCTTACATACATACGAAAGGAATTTAATATGCCCCATCTTCTTGCACGTGATCAAGTGTATCACATAGCTCGAAAAGAAGAACAAATAAATTTCGTGAGTACGTATGTGGAAGTAATTTAATATGCCCCATCTTCTTGCACGTGATTAAGTGTATCACATACTTCGGAAAGAACGATCTTAGTGGAGCATCGATTCAGAGAATTGAATCATAGCAAAAGGATTCAATCGTAGAATTGACTGCCGGCAAATTCATAGATCAAGCACAACCGTAGGAATCACCGTATATTGGATTCGTAGTGAGCAATAGATCAAATTCAATCAAAGTGTAGAAAGCAATCGATCACGGATATCAACATGGAATAAACCGTATAATCGATGGGATGGAGATCGATTTGTGTAGGTTGAATCGTGAAATCAAGTCGTAGAATCGAATCGTAGTATTGTTGATTTGATACTGATTGACTGTGTGCACACATCAGATCGTGAATGGAATCGATTGAGTATCAAATCATAGATGAAGGTCAGCGTAGAATCGAATCATAGAGATCGATCGATTATCATATCAAAGATGATTGATGGAAACCCTGTGATCGTAGATTGGATCGTAGAATCGAATCGTAAAATCAAAAACGTAGAAATCGATTGATTCGTGGACACTATGAACCATTGTATATTTGGATCAATCGTAGATTTGGATCAATCATACTATTGTGATCATAGATCGATTCGTAGAATCTAATCGATTGAGTATCACATCAAAATGAGTGAGTAACCTTCGATGGAACCCTTGCGATCATACTAGACTGAATCGTAGAATCGAATCATAGGAAATGATTGATCATATTCAACCGTATCGATCGAGTTGGAGGAATCCAGACATGCCCCATATCAAGCAATGTCATTGTAAGTCCAATTAGCAACCAAGAGGCTAGCTAGTCATTTCCTAAAGATTTCCTCTCTCTGATATGCTATCGAATATGGTTTGAGGTGGATTGGTTCGACGTTGCCTTTTAGCTCTATGTGTATCTCTCTGTGCGGGTAGCATCCTAGCTCCCCGTCGAACACCACTTCATGCTTCTCAAGCATCGTTCGAAATTGACTTTTCTCCTCCACACTCATGTGGTCTTGCTTACACGCTACCTCGTTGGCTGTGATGCGCTGATAGCTTCTTTCCAATATCTGTTCTCCATTATTGAACAATTCTGCGTTGGCCGCCTCTTCTGCGGTCACTTTGGTCATTTTCATAGTTTCTTTCATTGGCACTGTCACATCTATCCATGTGATTGTGTGCGTATCAAACGACAATATCATGCCCACAGTCGACAGAAAGTCTTGTCCTAGTATGATATCATAGCGGCAATTTGGTGAATCGAATATGGATGCAAAGACTCTGTTGATCCTTCTGCCATTCACAAATTCAGGTAGTTGTAGCTCTTCCAGCTTCACTTCATATGACGTATCAAACGTCCCATTGGTTGTTGTCGTTATTCTTTTGTGTCCTACATGCTTTGGTTGTACCCCAAACGGCATGGATTGTTTATTTATCATTGTTTTTGTGCTTCCGGAGTCAAGCGGCTCTACATACGGTCTGTCTGCTGTTACTCCCTGTATTTGTTTGATTTTCAGCAACACTGTTGGTGTTATGTCATTCGCAGCGGTGGCCCCGGGCCCTACTGCGTTGCCTTTGGTGGCCCTTGGCCCTTCAGCAGCTGTTTTGGCATCTCGCCTTGTTTAGGTTTCAACCTCTCGCCTATTTGCAGTGGCCCGCGGCCCCGCTTCAGTGGCCCTTGGCCCTGATATGGAGTTCTCGTATGTCTCCAGTCATTTGTATTGAGTTTGATTTTGATTTTGGTTGGAAGTGTAATAACTGGCATTGCTTGCCATTATGTTAGAGAATACATCTCCTCCTTGGCTCTGCTGTTCCCAGTTGTGGTTGCTTTCGTTGCTAGATCTTGCGCCTGCTCCTTGGCCTCCTAATCTTCCTCTGCCTCTGAATCTTCCGCGGCCTCTGAACCTTCCTTGGCCTCCAAACTGGCTATTACCAAATCCGGTGGACGCGTTGCCTCCGGAGTAAGTACTGTTGTTGTTGGAACCCACATATTGCGGATATGGGGTCTGGTTCTTAGGATTGAGATAACATTGGTCCCAGGTGTGATTTCCTTGCGGGTGATTTCTGCATTTTCCACCGTTTCCTCTACGGGAACCTCTTCCTCTTCCAAATCCTCTGCCTCTGCCAGTTTCACGTCCGAACCCGTGCTGCTTGTTCTTCTTTTCTTGCTTTCTTGTCTTATCGGCACTGTCTTTCTTCCTTGTCATGTAATCTCGGATTTGCAGTATGGAGACTTCTCTGAAATTGACCGCCGTATCCATGTACACATCCTGCCAAGATCTAGGATGGGTATTGAAGAACATCCTCTTGCGCTGTTGTTCAGTTAAATTGTTGTCGTCGTCTCCAGGCAGCATGTCGATGTAATCGAGATTGGTATCAATCCTGCTGAAATGGTCATGTTCAGAGACTTCCATGGGCTTTGCCATGTGCTGATGTTCAAACGCTGCAATCATAGTTCCTTTTGCATCCGGGTCCGGCGTAATGATTGCGATGAATGCTCGGATGGTTGCCTTGAATCCTTCTTTGGTGTGTTCTATAGGTCCGTTGGCTAGGGCTTCATTCCATCTCTTTCTGGGTCCTCTCGATAGGCATTGGGCCCATTGCGTGTGCCATCTGTTTGTTGGCATTCCTAAATCGTTGCACGTGTCCACAAACAAGTCATACGTATACAACACTTCCTCTCTCTCCAAGTTCTGGACCCTTCTGATATTCTTCTTACCGGCTGATCGGTTGGTGTTCCTGGCATAATCCACCACTAGCTTGTGATTGTTGTGATCTTCAGTGACGTCAAAGGTCCTCTTATACTGGATGCATGGTTGATATTGAGTGTTCATCTTTTCGCAACTAATAGTCTTAGTGTAATAATTACAGTGTATCAACTATCGGTACAAAATTAGAATGTCATGAGAATAGAAATTATGCTTATGTAAAATATATAAGATGAAGAATGTAAATGTAATCCAATGGACATGATACCTTGCCATCATGACTTCAAGATGGCATACGTCATCAGGAGAATGACCCTTGGTCTTCTTCCATGACTCAATCGGGATCGTCCCGGTCAGTCACGAGGAGTATTGTTACATAGGTTAATAGGGGTTACACACGATCTTGAAGCGTTGAATTCTCCCGTTGGATCAATCATACCCAACGCGTAGATACTTGTGCGAGATGTTGATAATGCACCGCATGCGAGCGTGCCGGGGACACTAACAGGGTACTCACAACCTGGTATGCATACATACCTTATCCGCGGACGCAGGAATGAAAGCCAGGTGGCAGTCGTGATTGAAGGAATACGGAATTTCCTCACAATATCATTGGCCAATCAATACTGACCATCCATCATATTTGTTATTGGCATCCAACCAATTACCAGAGCTCCCCCAATACTTGGATATCCCAAGTGAGCTCATAGTTTAATTACTTGTATCTAACCAATAGGGTTGATTGCACTCTTTAAGGTTTCGTAGTACTAGATTCGCTACTGATTTCAACATACAAGTAATTAAACTACGGGAGTTGACACACAGTGATTGCCTGGGTCAACTTGAAGCCACCATAGTGCTCCAACCTAACACTAACGTCACACGTTGAGTTGATATCACATCCTCTGAGCGCCAACTTACTGCTGTCCTCCAGCACATCAACCATGGACCAACTGGGTACATCGAGGGGCTCCACCCCGAATGTTAATTTCCTTTTGAAACTGGCTGTTGAGCTGATTCAATCCAAAGGCAAAGAAGAGCAACAGGAGCTTTAGCTGCAGGCCGGTTGAGGTGCCGGTCTGTTGTGTTCTAATATTTCTCTGATATCCACTACGATTGGATGTTAATCCAACCAGATCTATTCTGACTATCGGTATCCGACGCAATCAGTTAGATCTTATGCTTGTAGTTCTACAATGGGACGCAAAGGGGCGTCCGGTGCAAGGTTTAAGGTTGAATAATCAAATAATCTAAAAGAACAAGCGATTGATCTTGCTAGAGAGCAAGATAGCGCTTTAAAGGTCGTACTGCCGCTAATACAGCACGATACGAGTATTTTTATACGGTAAAATACCGTGTTGCCGCTAATACAACACGACATAACGTGTAATGTGTTGCCGCTAATACAACACGTAATTTGTGCAGCAAACAAGCAGGTTCGTGAGCACAAAGATCGAACCTCTGCTGTCTTTTCTTGAAAACAAAACACTTAACGGGATGGCTAGCATATGCTAGTTTCTGCCGTGTATTCTCTCTTTGATCTCTAAGTATCGATAATTCGATCGTACGAGTGACGATCATTTTGGCTTGCAAGATTGAGCCATTTGGTCAATAATGAGACACCTGGCTTACACGATCAAGCCATTTGGTCAGAAAATGAGATATTTAGCTCACAGATTGAGCCATTTGGTCCATAATGTTAAACATCATGATTCGCGAGCAAGTAAGCTGAACTCGTGCGAGTAAAGAATGAGATACCACTGTACCATTGTTACATACTGCTACGCCGGACATGAAAGGAATTTAATACTCCCCATGTGTCCACAGGAAAGCATTCTCTAAGATCCAATGCAATCGTCCTGCAATAAATCACCTGTGTTTCCACAGTAGTGAAAGATAGGCTTGAGCAATGGATACACTACTGAATGTCCCCAATGTTTTGTGAGGATATCAGCACAATTATCCTTGCCTGCCAGGTGTTGCATGAGGATGAAACCTCTTGCGATCATGCTTCTAACATAGTGATATGAAAGAATGTGATGCCTCTTGTGGAGCCTTGCATATGGGAACGTGGAGGTTTGGATCATCTTTTCATTATCTCCCCATGTGTAGGACGTGTCGTGTACTCTAGTACCAAGATATCTGAATGACTGACGAATGTCAACAATCTGTTCGATGCAGGTTCTAGCAGATACAAATTCGGCGCCAAAGGTGGCTGTTTCAGATGTTGCTTGCTTCTTGGAGAACCACATGATAGGGGTCTTGTTTGCAAAATGCAGAATGCCAGTGACAGCCTTGCCACTTAGGATGTCATGCATTAGGTTTGCATCATAAAAATGAGACAACACAACTACCTTACCCAGGGGTTTAGGAGCATCACTTGGTAGGTCTTCAGAGTGCTCCCCATACACTGTATTGGACCAGTCTGTACTGGTACCTTCAGTGAGTACAAAATCTGGTACGCCCACCCTGAAGCGGATTTTGAAGTGTCGGAACTTGGAGATGTAACCATAGATTCGTTTGGCTCTATTGAGATGGCCTTCTCTAGGTTGCACTCGGAAGCTGGACAATGTCATAACAGCAGTCTGCACGTCAAAACGTCCAATAGCTATGACCCATTGAAGTGATCCAATCATGCTTTGATACTTTTGGATATCAGTATCACTTAGGAAGGATGATGAGTCTAGCTCTGGGTGGTCATTCTCAGCAAGGGGTGAATGGAATCTGGTGGTAGGTTTGCAGCCGAACATTTGCACATACGAGGCCTCCATTTTCTCGATGAACTTGATGGGGCTCATGCAGAGCATACCATGTTCATCTCTTTCGAATCCACATCCCAAATGAAAGTTCATTGACCCAGAACCCTTCAATTTGAAATTATAAGGTTCAGACTGTAGGATTACCAGAAAGCTTTCAGGATTGGCCATACATAAGCAAAGGTTGTCAACATATGTGCATATGAGCTCATAGACTGGCTCCCCATGTTTGTTGTTGCCAGGTTTGATAAAGATTTCAGGCTCTGCCTTGGATCTTTCAAAACCTAGTTCAACGAGGCATGCAGCAAGTAGATCACCAAAGCACTTGCCAGATGATCGAAGTCCATATAGAGCCTTGTAAATCAATAGGAGGTGGCCTTCTAGTGATCCAAATTCAGCGCCAGCCTTGATGCATACTTTTTTGCAGGTAACAGCTTCAAGGTATGCATTACCAATGTCAGTTCCCCATGCTTCTAAGCTATTCAGCTCAGCAAGGAATAGGTACATGCGCAAGCCACAAAGGGAAACAACCCCTGCATACACACTGTGAATGGGAGCTTCAGTGAGATTGCCATTTGCAACTAGCCGGGCTTTGTGTCGGCCATCGTGCTTGACTGCATAAATCATGTGGACCTTGATCTGTTGGAAGCCAATGGGTATATTGTTAGCCTTGTAGATACCTTTGTCAATAAAGGTGTCATATTCTTGAAGCTGTGACATTTCCAGCGCTATGGCATCCTGCCATTTGGTGTTGCCATTTGCTGTATCAAACTGGATGGCCTCGTCATGATTTCGAGGTACCTTGAATCCATATTGATACTGAGGAGCAGTACGGAAGGAGCGAAGCTTGGCTTGGTGGATTAACCTGTCTAGTTTCTTGGTTCTTCGAGCGAGTGAAACAATGCGTTTGAGATGTTTCCAGCCAGGTTTATCAAGCATGTTGTTGTCTTTTGCATATGTGGCCACGGTAACAGGGTCATCTGCAGCTATATTGGATAGTGGCTCATATGTGCGTTCCATATTTTCCCATTCAATCCATAGGTTGTATTTGGAACCTTTGTATTGGGGGTGCTTGTTGTCAAGGGGACCTTGATGACCAAGTATGCGTCGAAAAGACCAAAGTGTGCCATCTTCTTGAGTGATATCCCTGTGGATATAATTCATGACATCATTGTAGGCGATGATATCTTCAAGTTCAATATCTGTATGCTTGCACTTGAACTTGATGAAGGCCTTGTTTTGCTCAATGCTGTTTTCAACGTCAACAACTGTCATTCTTTTCTGTGTGCCATCAGGGAGGGCCATTAGAAAGGATCGACCTTGCAAGTCAGCAACAGGGATGGCAGGGATGGTGATGGGTTTGCCATCAACGTCAAATTGGGCATTGCCTTCTTCATCAGTAACAACTACCTCAGATGGGCCTACAGATGGGGTAGCAGGATTGATGAGTGGAGGTGTGACTTCACTAACATCAAAATATGCTAGCTCAGGGGGACCAAAATCATCTTCAGTAGCAGGGACGCCGCCAGGGGTTTTGCTGAAGATATGAGGGGTTGGAGGACCATCAAGAATCTCCCCATAGTTGTTAGGGATTGGAGAAGGGACAAAGCTTCGGGTATTAGGAACCTTGGAATAAAGAAAGGTAGGCAGGGATGGCTGTGGGATGCGCAGAGGAGGTGATGCTGTGACTGAACTGGGAGGTGTAGAATGGCGAGAGGAGGGACTATCACCAGAAGATTTAGGAGTGATGGAAGCATCTTTGGCCTTGCGCCATGCAAGAAAGCCATCATCAGTGAACAAGCCAGCGCGCTTGTTGCGATGCTCGGGAGTTAAAGCAGTGCGGACACCAGAGCGGTCAAGGAGCTTATTGGTGATGGGATCCCAGATGGTGAAACATAAGCTATTGCCAACATGCTCAGCAATGCCAACAAAGTGGCCAAGACATTCAGTGGTCTGAGAGCCAAACTGTGTATCTGGAGTCTTGTAGTATACGGGCTCAAACCAGAAGAAACTAAGGTAGGGGCTGATGTCACCAATGATACCAGTAGCAATATAGAAAGGCTGTTTGTCAGATAGAGTGGGATCAGACAAATGATTCATGAGGCGACCAACATATGTCATACATAGAAGCCAGAGGTGTGGTGGAGTGCCCGTGCGATCCATGATTCTATTGACAATGCGTTTGAAGGTCTGGTACCGGCGTTTGAAGAGATTTTGGTGTTGATGGTATGGTTCACTTTGCCATAAGCCAATCCACATCATCTTGAGGTAGTCAAGAACAGATTTGCTGGACTGGTAGGACCCATGATCACAGAGCAATCTGAGTGGTCTACCCCATTGCCGAACAAAATTTTGGAGACAAGGGAGAAAATCAGCAGTAGTCCTCATTTCTTCAACATGAATGATATGAGATTTGCGCCCAAAGAAAACTTGAGCAATCTTGGAGCCACCATTGATGGCAGGGGTATCTGAATATACAACATCAGAGAGGACATCATCATTGAAAGGTCGGACATTCATGGCAGGCTGTGGTGATTGGAACCGTTTGAAGATGTTACCATCGGGACTAAGTGAAAGTGAGCCATACTGTGTGGAATTGTTGAAGGTAGCCTTGATACGGTCAAGGGAGATCCATCCAAAGAAGGGTTTCAGTGACAGGTAATCGATATCAGTGGGCGATTGAACATGGGCTGCAGCAGTGATGGAGGTGGAAGGAGACTGATTAGAGCACCTACTAAGGATGTCTTGATAGATGTAATCAGTGGGACTGAGCCAAAAGGAACTATCAGAAGCATCCAACGCCTGGAGGGATGAGGTGGTGCTGTTGGACAAGAATGATGTGATCTCAGACGATGAGCCAATGTTGATATCCCTGAGGGCGCCAAATTCATCATAAGCTGAGTATGGAAGTGACGTGGCAAGAGGCGGGTATTTTTGAATGAAGGTATCATCCTGAGGAGTATATGCACTATCAAGTATAGATGGGTCCCAATGCTGATCACTTGTCATGACAACATGGGGAAGATGAGCAAATTCTGCACTGGTATACTTGCGCATGGCAAGATATGGTAATCCATGGCATATACTGAGTGGAAAGACATGACCGTCAGTAGTGGTGATGACTTGGGTTCCACCTGTCTTGATAGAGGTATCATCGACGATTGAGTAATATGCTTCCATCTGAGGAGAAGATAAGATAGATGGGTGCTGCCCGGTGTAGGCACACTCATGAAAGATGATAATGACTGGACCCCTGTTGGAAACCGAGTAGGCGCCGCATGTTGCAATAGGGATGTACTGGATTTGATGATTGTTGATACCAGTGACATTAACATACCTTGGGGGAATATCCTTAGAGATGAGACATGCATCATTTCCTATGATACATCCATTCGCACCTCTGTCAACCATGGCAGAACCGGGTGTGGATACAGCAGTTTTGCTAGAGTGGTACGTAGTGACAGGGTTTACCGGTGAAACAGGAGGTTCACAGTCCGGTGATGCCCAATGGTGGAATCTTACAGACATTGAAGGCTGGCCAGCAGGAACATAGACGTTGCCCTCTTTCTTGTAAAGGATATCAGGATTGTCTGCAAGGAATCGAGCTGGGTGTGCTGGGGAAACAGAAGACTTGAGAGGCCTGTTATCGGATTGAGAAGATACTTTGTATACACCAAGGGATGCGTGAAATGCGGATCTGGCCAAGCTTTCTTCAGCAGGTGAGAGAACCTGCTCATCATCAGGTGATTGGTCCTGCTCATCAGTAATGTGTTCATAGACGCGACGCGTGATTGGCTTGCTGGAATTGGGGTCTGGTGGTAATGCAGCATCAAGGAGCTCAGACCGGAGGCAGGCAACGAGTCGCTTCTTGTCATCAGCTGTGAAGCCAAGCCAATGCTTCATACCCTGCTTAGAGAGAGTTTTCCACACTGCAGAAGGTAGTCGTGTGGTCGGGTCCGGAGTTCTTCCAGCCTTGTAAACAGCATAGTCCTGGTAGTCGCCATCAAAGTTGATAGGGGGTAAATATGAGTTTGAGTCATCAGTGAGGGCAGAATATGTGGATTGTGTCATGGAAGATAAATCGTGAGTGTTGGCCTTGACAGACGTCCTACTATGAGGTTGGGATAGTGAGGCTTGGGAATCTAGCCGGGTTGCTTCAAGGAGGAGAATATTTTTCAACTCACTGATGGCAATGGCTTCATGTTGTCGGAATTTGATCAGGTCCTGGGCTGCAGGGGGATCGTCAACCTTGCAGAATTGTTCGCTGAGTTGGAAGCTGCTACTACAGGCCTTGCAGAGGTGTGTTTTGACAGTGTCAAAATCAAGTGGCCTTTGTGGATCTCGTAGTGTGTTGAGATGTTCTAGCTGAGCAAACCACTGGGTGATGAACTTAACTTTGGTGTCCTTCCATGTCCTCAAGTCAATGTCCAGTAGATGCTGCATCACAATGGAGGTATCATATACTTTGGATTTGGACCTGTCATGTAGTGCAACAAAGTCAAAGAAGGCCTGTCTGCCGTCTCTTGAGGTGGTATGGCTGAGCACACAGGAGTAGGAGAGGTCACTCTGGAGGGCATGTAGAACGAGAGTCCAGAAGAATGCACACTGCTTGTCATGAAGGGCCTTCTCGTACCCGACGAGTGGTACGTCAGGCCAGCTTGGATCAAGGAAGGTATGTGTATCTATGTCAGATGTTTCCAACTTAGCTTTGAATTTGACAAGCCACCTCTCGAACGTTGCATCATTTTGCAGGGTTGGAAATGTGGTTTCATCCCTTGATTTCTTAGTCCATGATTCATATCTCAGCTGTTCGATGGGTTTGGAGGATCGTTCTTGTTGTTGTTGGGATGTGCCGTTGCGCGCTGATGTTTCAATGTCAATTCCAGATTCTCTTCTGGCTCTGACAATCCCACGGCAGTAACTCTTAAAGGCATCCTTGGTATAATGGTTTCTATCTTCCCAGTCTAGTCCTTGTGCTGTGAGATGTTGTCCAAAGTCAATAACTCTCTGTAGGGCCATCTGTACATGTTGATAAAGTGGTGTTCTTACTCCCCTTTCAAGAAATGCTAGATCACCAATGTTCTCGATGTACAAGAAATCTAACCATGTCTTGTACCGTCCGGCAATGAGCGCCTCGCACAGGGTGTCGTTTTGTTCCTTTGGTACATCGAAGGATTCATGCAAGAAGGTGGCTAGTGGTCGGTCAAACGATGGGAAGAGGTCTTCGATAGGTGTGTCCTCTTCATCTTGATCTGGACTGGTTTGGTCAGGTGCTACCGTGTCAGCTGTGGGAAGCCGGGGTGTGGTTGCCGCGCTTCCAGGTTGGAGTGTTTGGAATCGTCCTGTCGATCTGCTTCGGCCTGTCGACCTGCTCCTTGTTCTCCCGGCGACCGGGATGGTGGGCATTGTTGTTTTGTGTAAACGTAGGGATACGACGTGCCGATGGCGAGGAGATGAGATTCGTTTCCGTTGTCGTGTAGATGAAAAATAAATGTAATCCGGGGAACTTGGATGGCGGTAGATTGCTATTGGCGTGTCCAATGCAATGAGCTTCTATCAAAGGCTTCGGCTTGTTCGATGTCTTTATGTAATCGGATCAGAGAACTATCGATCGTCGGCCGTAGTCGATCGTTCGATGATCTGCTGTCGGATTGTTGTCGACGGGTGCTCCTTCTTCTTCGTCGTCGAGTGCTTCGACCGTCGTCTTCTTCTTTTGCAAGCTTCAACAAGCTTGCGACTGTTAATCTGTTAATTTCCTTTTGAAACTGGCTGTTGAGCTGATTCAATCCAAAGGCAAAGAAGAGCAACAGGAGCTTTAGCTGCAGGCCGGTTGAGGTGCCGGTCTGTTGTGTTCTAATATTTCTCTGATATCCACTACGATTGGATGTTAATCCAACCAGATCTATTCTGACTATCGGTATCCGACGCAATCAGTTAGATCTTATGCTTGTAGTTCTACAATGGGACACAAAGGGGCGTCCGGTGCAAGGTTTAAGGTTGAATAATCAAATAATCTAAAAGAATAAGCGATTGATCTTGCTAGAGAGCAAGATAGCGCTTTAAAGGTCGTACTGCCGCTAATACAGCACGATACGAGTATTTTTATACGGTAAAATACCGTGTTGCCGCTAATACAACACGACATAACGTGTAATGTGTTGCTGCTAATACAACACGTAATTTGTGCAGCAAACAAGCAGGTTCGTGAGCACAAAGATCGAACCTCTGCTGTCTTTTCTTGAAAACAAAACACTTAACGGGATGGCTAGCATATGCTAGTTTCTGCCGTGTATTCTCTCTTTGATCTCTAAGTATCGATAATTCGATCGTACGAGTGACGATCATTTTGGCTTGCAAGATTGAGCCATTTGGTCAATAATGAGACACCTGGCTTACACGATCAAGCCATTTGGTCAGAAAATGAGATATTTAGCTCACAGATTGAGCCATTTGGTCCATAATGTTAAACATCATGATTCGCGAGCAAGTAAGCTGAACTCGTGCGAGTAAAGAATGAGATACCACTGTACCATTGTTACATACTGCTACGCCGGACATGAAAGGAATTTAATACCAAACCCCGCTGGCAATGGCAACAACAGCCAGCAACAACAAGCTGGAGGAAGATCCCGCAATCAGAATCGACGAGGGAACACCAACAACACCAACGCCACCAGCGGGGGTAATTCCAACTCCACCGGGGAGCGAAAGTTCACCGGGCTCGACCAAGATGAGCTGAAAGGAATCATCGTAGATGGCTCCAAGTCCACCCAGTATGACAAACTCTATGAGGGACTCAAGATCGTCGGTGGTAAGAAGAACTCCAAGGTGAAGACCACTCTCATCAATCTAACATTGCTGACTGAGGATGACTTCCTCCCGCCCATGCCTAGCCCAGCCAACTACACGGTCCTGGGAACAAGGGGGGAGGAGGTATTATTTTCCTTCTGAATCCGATTCGTTGAGAGTCTGATTCAAAGGCTTCTGAAGAACAGCAACACTGCGTTAGTGTGTTAGTAGACAAACGATTGTACTCTACGCGTGACAATTGTGTTTGGATACTTTTGGCAACGGATAATCGGACTACAGGCAAGACTGTGGAAACGCCAGATCTCTTCTTACTGCGAACTTGTTCAGATACAGCAAGATAGACCTTAGTAATGTAGATTACAGATAGTTGGTAGCAACTATTGTGAATTTTGGGATATAAATCAGTTGAATGTTAAAAGTATGAGATAAAGTGAAATCTTGCCAAAATGCAAGATATCTCTTTTATTGAGGTGAAATACGTTGCAACTGCTGTTGCGTAGTGATGAGATTACTCGCTGATTATTTCCGTACATGCATTGGTCGTTGACCGTATGTATATCTGTGTGTATACATATATATATATATATATTGTGTGAGAATCACACGCCAACGGTTTTCTTCTCTTGTTCCGTTGGGAAGACTCCATGATATGTTTATCATTAAGATCAGGAATTGCTCCCGTAGCTCGTGTGATACTTTATGAAATCAGAGTTTGCTCACCAAAGAACAATGGCAATATTATAAAACAGAGATTGCTCACCGTTAATGCGCGATGGGAATCAATGCTCCGTGGGAATTGATATGCCGTGGGAATCGATTACTTTGGTTGATACGGGACTCATTGATTTGTACGAATAGAATACCTACCATCAGGTAGCTTTGGTACTTCTGGGCACGAACGGAATTTAATACTCCCCATGTTTCCTTGTGAAAGGTCATCACATTTTACATGATGCTTCCATCGTCTTGTAGGAGGTCGCTGGTATTCCTGCAGAAATGGAAGATGGGCTTGAGCAGTGGATACACAACTGAGTGTCCCCAATGCTTGGTGAGAATATCTGCACAGATATCCTTACCTGGGATGTGCAGCATTAGAATGAAACCTCTCGCTATTATGCTTCGTACGTAGTGAAACGATAGGATGTTGTGACGCTTGTGCAAGCTTGCGTAAGGAAAGGTTGACGTTTGAATCATCTTCTCGTTGTCCCCCCATGAGTAGGAGATGTCATGGACTTGTGTTCCGAGGTATCGGAATGAGTGACGTAGATCAACAATTTGCTCGATGCAAGTTCTTCCTGCAACGAATTCAGCTCCAAAGGTGGCTGTTTCCGTAGTAGATTGTTTCTTTGAGAACCACATCATAGGAGTCTTGTTCGCAAAGTGAAGGATGCCGGTTACAGCCTTACCACTAAGAATATCATGCATGAGGTTGGCATCATAAAAATGTGTTAACACTACTGTCTTCTCAAGTGGTGCAGGAGTGTCGCCGGGTAGCTCTTCAGAATGCTCCCCATAGACGGTGTTGGACCAATCGATGGTGTCCGGTTTAGTCAATATAAAATCTGGGGGTTCCATGCGGAATCTGATTTTAAAATGTCTAAACTTGGAGATATATCCATAGATACGTTTGGCACGGTCAAGGTGTCCGTCTCGTGGTTGGGCTCTGAAACTCGAGAGTGTCATCACGGCTGTTTGGACATCAAAACGTCCAATAGCGATGATCCATTGAAGTGAACCGATCATGCTTTGGTATTTCTGTATACCAGTTTCTTCGAGAAAAGCTGAGGAGTCCAATTCGGGATGATCGTTTTCTGCAATGGATGACTGGAACTTGGTGCTAGGTTTGCATCCGAACATTTGTTCATAAGACGCTTCCATCTTTTTGATGAACTTGATGGGATTCATACAGAGAACACCATGCGCGTCGCGCTCAAATCCACAACCTAGATGAAAGTTCATAGGTCCGGATCCCTTCAGTTTGAAGTTGTATGGCTCCGACTGTAATATTTCCAGAAAGGAATTGGGATCTGCCATGCAAAGACATAGATCATCGACATATGTGCATATGAGTTCATATACACGTTCCCCATGCTTGTTCATTCCAGGCTTGAGGAAGATTTCTGGTTCAGCGCGGGATCTTTTGAAACCGAGTTCAATAAGGCAAGCTGCGAGTAAATCACCAAAGCACTTGCCTGAAGATCTGAGGCCATATAGGGCCTTGTAGATGATCAATAGGTGACCTTCCAGTGGTCCGAATTTGGGACTTGCCTTGATGCAGACTTTCTTGCAAGTAACTGCTTCAAGGTAGGCATTACCTATATCAGTACCCCATGCTTCTAGGCTGTTCAGTTCAGCTAGGAACAGACACATACGTAGGCCGCAGAGAGATACGACACCGGCATAAACACTGTGGATGGGGGCCTCAGTGAGATTACCATTTGCAACAAGACGAGCCTTGTTTCTACCATCGTGCTTGACAGCATATATCATGTGTACCTTGATCTGTTGGAACCCAGGTGGGATGGAGCTTGCCTTGTACACGCCTTTATCAATAAATGTATTGTATTCATTTAGCTGTTCCATTTCAAGGGTGATGGCGTCTTCCCATTTGTGGTTTCCGTTGGCTTGATCAAATTGGAGGGCTTCTTCGTGGTTACAAGGTACCTTGAATCCATATTGGTACTGTGGGGTGGTACGGAAAGACCGAAGTTTGGCTTGATGCACGAGTCGATCAAGTTTCTTGGTTCGTTGTGCTAGATTGGTGATTCGTTTGAGGCGTTTCCAACCTGGGAGGTCAAGCAAGTTGTTGTCTTTCCCATATTTGGCAACGGTAACAGGGTCATCAGCCGCAATGTTGGCTAAAGGTTCATATGTTCGTTCCATATTTTCCCATTCAATCCAGAGGTTATACTTGGAACCTTTATATTGAGGATGCTTGTTATCCAGTGTACCTTGGTGTCCTAGGATTCAGCGAAATGACCAAAGTTTTCCGTCTTCTTGGCTTGAATCACGATGGATGTAATTCATTACATCATTGTATGCAATGATATCGGCAAGTTCGTCATCAGAGTGCTTGCACTTGAACTTGATGAAGTTGTTATTGCGTTCAAGACTGTCTTCTACATCGACGATGGTAAGACGCTTCCGAGTGCCATCGGGGTTGGTTACAAGGAAAGATCTTCCTTGTAGGTTGGCAATCGGGACCGTAGGAATGGTAAGTGGTTTACCATCATCACCAAATTGTGCATTGCCTTCTTCATCGGTAACAACTACCTGTGATGGGTCTACTGAAGGAGTAGCGGGGTTGGTGTGTGGAGTGGTGACGTCACTAACATCAAAGTATGCTAGCTCCGGTGGATCAAAATCATCTTCAGTGAGGAGAACGCCATCGGATGTCTTGCTGAAGATGTGTGTCGTAGTAGGACCATCAAAACTCTCCCCATAGTTGTTAGGGAGTGGAGAAGGGGACCAGCTTGGGCTGTCATCGACCTTCTTATAAAGAAAGCTCGGTAACAAGGGGTGGGCGGGTGGTTGGATACTAACCTGATTACCAGATGAGGGAGGTGTTGTATCTGGTAGCTCGGTGGGTACAGACGGCGTGGTGTTGTCATGTTCCGCAGGAGTGGCAAGGCCCGGAGTGGTGTCGGAGTCAGTAGTTGAGATGCCAAGAGGAGGAGTAGCTGGGGCGCCCTGTGGTGTAGAATCTTCAGTGGGACTATTCATAGTGATATGCTCCCCATGTTTTGTGAATGTAGGAGCGTCACCAGTGGCGTACAATCGGGGCAAAGAATCCTTGGCCTTACGCCATTTGATGAAGCCGTCATCAGTAAAGAGTCCAGCTCGTTTGTTGCGAGACTCAGGTGTAAGAGCAGAGCGTACACCAGACCGGTCAAGCAATTTGTTGGTGACTGGATCCCAGATTTGGAAACAAAGTCCATTGCCAACATGTTCGGCAATGCCTACAAAATGACCAAGACGTTTGGTAGACTGGGTACCGAAAGGGGAGTCATTGGTCTTGAAATAAACAGGTTCGAACCAGAAGAAACTGGTGTATGCGCTTATATCGCCAAGTGTACCGGTAGCAATGAAGACCGGTTGTTTGTCCGACAGAGTAGGATCAGAAATAACATTGAGGAGTCCGGCAACGTATGTCATGCACATCAGCCAGAGATGTGGTGGTGTGCCTGTACGGTCCATGACGCGATTGACAATGCGTTTAAACGTTTGATATCGCCGTTCAAATTGATTCTGGTGTTGGTGATAGGGTTCACTTTGCCAGAGTCCAATCCATAACATTTTGAGATAATCGGTGACCCTCTTACTAGATTGGTAGTTCCCATGATCACATAGGAGGCGAAGGGGCCTGCCCCATTTTCGAACCAAGTTCTGAAAGCATGATAGAAAGTCGCCGGTGGTGCGCATTTCCTCAACATGTATGATGTGGGACTTACGACCAAAGAAGATCTGGGCAAGTTTGGAACCGCCATCAATCGCTGGGACATCGGAATAGACAGCATCAGACAGGACGTGGTCATTGAATGGTCGAACGTTCATTGCCGGTTGGGGGGAATGGAAACGTTTGAAAATGTTGCCATCAGGGCTAACCGCTAACGAACCATATTGCGTTGAATTCTCAAACGTAGCTTTGATGCGATCTGTGGAAACCCAGCAAAAGAAAGGATTCAGAGATAAGTAATCATGTTTGTTGGGATAGCGTTCATGGGGTGTAGTTGCGATACCTGTAGCATCACTAGCAGTACAATCCGTGGGAAAGGCAGTGACCGTCCCAGAGATTGGCGGGGAAGTACAGCATGCAAGGCGCTCCTGATGAACGTAGTCGGTAGGTGTAAGCCAGAATGAGCGATTGCTGGTTCCATGATCATCAATAGGGAGGAAGGGAGACCAAGTGGAGTGGCTGGATATTGAACTGAGAGACGTGACCGTGGAAGAGCCAGGGGATACAGAGATATCCAACCCTTCAAGGCAACGTGGGTTTCCGTATTCGTCGTAATCGGTATATGGAAGTTGCTGCGGCTGAGGAGGATATTTCTGGAGAAATTGTTCATCTTTAGCACTGATTGTGGTATCGAGGACGGATGGGTCCCAGTGCTTATCGGATGTCATGATAACATGTGGGAGCGTGTCAAATTCAATAGTCGTGTACTTTCGCATGGCAAGGTATGGTAAACCATGTCGGATGCTAAGAGGCAGTGCATATCCATCGGAGGTGGTGATTACCTGTCCACCGCCCACTTTGATGGATGTGTCATCGACAGTGGAGAAATATGCTTCCATCTGGCCGGAGGACAAGATAGAAGGGTGTCGGCCCGTATATGCACATTCATTGAAAATGAGTATGACGGGACCTCTATTTGAGACAGAATAAGCACCGCATGTAGCAATGGGAATATTCTGCACTTGGTGATTGTTAATGCCTGTGACATTGACATACCGTGGTGGGATATCTTTGGAGATGAGGCATGCATCGTTGCCGATGATACAGCCATTTGCACCGCGATTGACCATGGCGAAGCCGGGATTGGTGATCGAAGCTTTGTGAGCACGATAGGTGTACGATGTTACTTGATTATCATGTGTAAAGGTCAGATCATCATCGGGGTTATACCATTGATGAAAATTGACGGAATAAGAGGATGTTCCCACAGGTATCTGGGTATCACCGTCCTTTTTGTACCGAATGTCAGGGTTTTCAGAGAGGAATCGTGCGGGATGTGCAGGCGACACGGAGGACTTGAGGGGTCTTTGGTCCTTGGAGGAAGAAGTCTGAGACTTGTATACACCAAGTGATGCATGGAAGACACCTCTACGGTCGTTTTCCACAGCGGGATGGAGGTCTGCTGAGGCATTGATATGTTCATCTTTGTTCGAGGTATCATCTTCTAGGAATGAGACGGAATGTTCATGTTTGTATGCTTTCCGGGTGATGGGCTTGACAGCATTAGGATCCGGCTGATCATTTGGGAGCAATTCGCGTCGTAATGATGCGACCAATATTTTCTTCCCTTCCGGGGAAAAATTCAGCCAACTCTTCATGTCTTGACGTGATAGGGCCTTCCATATGCCTGTGGGCAGGCGCGTGGTAGGGTCAGGTGAATGTCCAGCCTTGAATACCGCATAGTCTTGGTAGTCACCCTCAAATTTGATAGGAAGAGCATAGTCGTCATGGTTTTGGCCTTGTCCAGATGAGAAGTTGTGAACATGTGCACGTACTGTTGACTTAGGAGCCGGCATTGCGGATTGAGAATTGAGTTGGGTTGCTTCAAGTAGGAGCGTGATTTTGAGTTTGTGAATAGCAGCTGCCTCAGCGACTGCATCTGTCATGGTACTGTTCGTACCACCTGGATCCTTGACTTTAGCAAACTGTTCACTTAGCTGAAAGCTGGAATAGCATGCCTGACATAATGCTGATTTAGCAGTATGGTATTCAAGGGGTTTGTTGGGAGGACGAAGCTTGTTGAGGTGATTCAATTCTTCAAACCAATGTGTGATAAATTTCACTTTGGATTCTTTCCAGTTGCTGAGATTCAACTTCAGCAACGCCTGTAATTGAGTCGAGTTGCCATATACTTTGGCTTTTGATTCGCTGTGAAGATTTACAAAATCAAAGTATGCTTGACGTCCATTGCGTGTGATGGAATGGCTGTGCACGCATGACGCGGATAAGTCACTTTTGAAGACTTCCAACATTAGAACCCAGAAGAAGGCACACTGTTTGACGAAGAGGTCACGTGTATAGCCTTGTAGTGCAGCTGGAGGCCAAGTTTCATCAAGGAATGTTTCGGTGTCAATGTCGTATGCCTCGAGTTTAGCCTTGAAACCCACGAGCCAATGTTCGAATCTTGAGTCATTCGTGAGGGGCGTAAAGGACTTTTCATCCCGTGCTTTTTGACACCAAGATTCGTACTTCACTTGCTGAGGTGACTTCTTATTTGTTCCTGGGGGAGGAGCTGGGGGATTCAGGACAGATTCACTCTGGAGGCGTAGAGCGCGTTCCAAGCGGAAGGTTCTGAAGTCTTCATACATATATGACATTACATCCTTCCAGTTCTTCCCGTTCTTGCGCAGGTCATTTGAGAATTCCGCAAGTGCCTCTATGGTCCGTTGGATGGACCGATGGAGATGGGTAGGTAGCCCGCCTTGAGTGTAGGTAAGCTCGCAGGCAAAATCAGGTTCGATGAGTGCGTCAAGGAAGGCCGGCCACTCGCATAATCCTCCCTCTCGGAGAGCTAAGCACAGGTTGCTATCGGCTTCCCTTGTTAGGCAGAATAAGGTTAGAAGTATCAGCTTCATATGGGAATCAAAACTAGGAAAATTGTTGACAGCAACGGCGTCGCCATCACCTGTGCTGTTCCCACCTCCAAATGGATTGGCGGACATTTTCAGTCTTGGTGATGATTCCGATTTGTCGGAGGAATCGCGTGGTGAAAGGAAACTGCTCCGTAGACGATGTGCAATTGGCATATGCCAGCGTAGGGATTGTGTTCAATTTCGTCCCTGTTCTTTGTGTGCAAGCCACCTTGGAGCTTGCGACTGTTAATCTATTATTTTCCTTCTGAATCCGATTCGTTGAGAGTCTGATTCAAAGGCTTCTGAAGAACAGCAACACTGCGTTAGTGTGTTAGTAGACAAACGATTGTACTCTATGCGTGACAATTGTGTTTGGATACTTTTGGCAACGGATAATCGGACTACAGGCAAGACTGTGGAAACGCCAGATCTCTTCTTACTGCGAACTTGTTCAGATACAGCAAGATAGACCTTAGTAATGTAGATTACAGATAGTTGGTAGCAACTAGTGTGAATTTTGGGATATAAATCAGTTGAATGTTAAAAGTATGAGATAAAGTGAAATCTTGCCAAAATGCAAGATATCTCTTTTATTGAGGTGAAATACGTTGCAACTGCTGTTGCGTAGTGATGAGATTACTCGCTGATTATTTCCGTACATGCATTGGTCGTTGACCGTATGTATATCTGTGTGTATACATATATATATATATATATATATTGTGTGAGAATCACACGCCAACGGTTTTCTTCTCTTGTTCCGTTGGGAAGACTCCATGATATGTTTATCATTAAGATCAGGAATTGCTCCCGTAGCTCGTGTGATACTTTATGAAATCAGAGTTTGCTCACCAAAGAACAATGGCAATATTATAAAACAGAGATTGCTCACCGTTAATGCGCGATGGGAATCAATGCTCCGTGGGAATTGATATGCCGTGGGAATCGATTACTTTGGTTGATACGGGACTCATTGATTTGTACAAATAGAATACCTACCATCAGGTAGCTTTGGTACTTCTGAGCACGAACAGAATTTAATAGGAGGTGATCGATCCTGACAAGAAGCGGCTCCTCGAGGAGCTGTGGATCAAGAAGGGAGAAAGGTCAGCCAAGAAATATGACCAGTATATTGAGGACTTGAGAAGCTTGTTCTCAACCACAGAGGGACAGCTCAGTCCTGAGGTGAAGCAACACCTTAAAACAAATGAGTCATGGGCAGCCGTTGAGGATGCCCAAGACACCCTCAGCATGCTCAAGCTACTCAGGGAATACTGTTACCGTGACAGCGCTACCAAAGTACATCCAATGGTGGATGTGGCTAACAAAATCTACAGGTTCTTCTCATGTAAACAAGACGCCAACAAAAGTGCGGCAACATATGCTGAGGAGGTTAAGGCAAGATTTGACGTTATGACTTCTGCAGGAATCTCAATTAGATCCGAGGCTATGATCTGACTTGCCCTAAAGAAAGCTTACCCAGGGGCAACCTACAGCAACTACACCATGATGGACGCCCCGAGCAAGGCCAAGGTGAATACACTAATGAAGGATATGCTCTTATCACTTATCAGTAGTGATTGTGAATGGGTGCAACACTAAAACCCACCGGAATCTATCTGGTGTCCTCAAGGACAACTACAGTCTGGGGTCAGATGTATACCCCACCTCACAATCCAAGGCTCTTGAACTGATGAACCAATACAAGTCAGTGGGTCGAACCTCTACAGGACAAACAAACAACTCAGGGGGCCGCGGATCGACCGGGTCTTCCAATACCAACAACAATGCTGACAAGAAAGTTGATCGTACAACTACAACCAATGAGACAGCGCTTACGAGCAACGGTGTTGCGGGTGGATCGAAAGTGTCCAAAGCCCACCAAATCCTTATGGCTGGGGTTGAAGACAGTGCATTTGATGATGAGCTGTGCTTTGTTCAACTCAGCACCACCATTACTACATCCCAACGTGCCCCGGCAAAACCCAGGAGTGTGGGAACCCGCACTGTCAGTGCCGGGAGTAGAATGTTAGACCACCGCGTCAGCAGCAAGTTGGAGTACATGTTCTCACAGTCAAATGGAAACATAGATCCATATTAAATTCTACTCGACAGCCAGGCCACCTGTAACTGTGTTAGTAACCCGTCGTTGCTCCGTGATATCCACATCCACCCCAAAGGCCGCAAGGTCCAAATCCATTGCAACGCGGGTGTCGTGGTTGTGGACATGATTGGGGAACTTGCAGGGTTTGGTACTGTCTGGTACCAAGAAGGGGGAATGGCCAACATCCTGTCACTCAGTTCGGTGTTGGATCAGTATCGTATCACTCTAGATACCGCTATCACCCAGTCCTTCTTTGTTCACAAACCCGATGGCACCACCCGTCGGTTCGATTGATCATCAAATGGATTGTATTACTGTGACCTAAGGGAGACAGATGGCACCATTCTTGCTATTACATCTGTGGAGGGGCAAAAGAAATTGTAGGCCGGCCTAGATGTTCGGCGGGCAACTAAGGCCCGCAAGTTACAAGACGCCATGGGGTTTCCCAGCATTAAGGACTACCTCAAGATTATCGACAATAATCTACTCCTAAACTGTCCAGTCACCCGACAGGACATCAAAGTTGCTGAAGACATCTTCGGCCCCAACACCAATGTGGTCAAAGGCAAGGCTGTCCGACAGCAGCCCACACATGTCCGGGAGGATGTGGACCCTATACCGACCAACATCCTGATGCAATACAGGTCTGTGGCTCTCAGCATTGACATCTTCACAGTCAATGGAATCAAGTTTTTCAGGAGTGTGTCACGGCATTTGTACTTCCGGACTGTTTGGGCCATTGAAGATTCATCTCAGACCACCATCCTCCACACGCTTGCAGCCATCATTGGCCTCTACGCGACACGTGGACTGGTTGTGACAGTAGTGTCAGGGGACAACGAATTCAACTGTCTTGAGGAATCTCTGCTGTCCAGGGACCCACCGGTCCGTTTTGAAGGAGTGGGCCGTAATCAACATGAGTCGTATGTGGAGCGAGACAACCAAACATGCAAGGAGCGCATTCGCTGCACGTTTGCGTTGGTTCCATTCAAGCGACTGCCTCGGAGAGCTACCATCAACATGGTGTCCGCCGCCATCTTCTGGCTGAACAACTGGTGCAATTGTGTAGGAGTGTCTGACACTATTTCACCCCGACAAATGATGACAGGAATCCGCCTGGATGCAGCAAAACACTGTAAGTTTCAATTCGGGGACTACACCCTTGCACATGACGATACCAGTGACAACACAATGAACCCACAGGCACGTGATGCAATCTACTTATGGCCAACCGGAGACCGGGGTGGAGCCATGTACCTCTTTGATCTCAACACCGCTCGTCGGATCCGACGGCGCACTGCGACTGGGGCAAAACATGATAAGCACAGTCATTGAGCGAGTGGTGGAGGCCATTACGGCCAAACAGAATGCTCCAATTGGTATAATGTTTGGAGACAAGAATGCCCAGACAACAATTCTCGACCTGGACACCGATTCAGTAGGATCTGACGATGGCGCCTCCGACTGTTCGTTCGCGCCAAGCGAGGTGCACCCAGAGGAGGACATTGTCTCAGTTGAAGCTTTGGACCCCAAGGAACTCAATGAACTGCAACAAGATCAGATCCAGTACGCAGACGCTCCCGACGTCGATGCCAACAGTCACCATGGTGAGCCCCTTGATGTACAAGATCCTCACGAGGAAGAGCCAGCAGCCCCTGCAGTGAGTGATGTGGATGGAGACGCTGATCTTAGCACATCGGACAACAACGAGTCCTGCGAGGATGACGGGTCTGTTGAGCCGGCCAGCGCAGAAAACACGGCTGACTTTGCCTCTGAACTCGAGAACAATGCTGACAAGGCCAGCCTGTCGAGCGCATGCAGCACCAATCATGAACCGGACAATCATGTGGAGGACCCAACCGGTGACACCACTCATGACACCCCCAACACAGTGGATGATAATCTAGAAAACAATCCCAATATCGATACATCCGACTATGTTGGAATGGACCATGGCTCTGAAACTTTCCCTTGCATGACCCTTAGGCCACGTGTCACAGAAAGGATACCACCCCAACTTCCATCACCGAAGTCTTGCCACAGTCCACTCGAACGTGTTTCACGGGGGATTTGGACAGGCTGTAGAAAAGTAGGAAGCTGACCAAGATAAGTACATGTTCATATCCAATGCCATAGCCACGTACAGCAATATCGATGCCTCGCTAGTGACCAAACAATACGGTATTAAGGCGGGGCTGAAGTTGTTTGGCACAGCCGGTGTCGAGGCGGTCATGGCTGAGCTTGCGCAGTTACACACCCAGAAGGTGGTGCACCCTGTTCACATCAGGGACATGACTCGCGATGAGGTCACACGCGCCCTCCCATACTTGATGTTCTTGAAAAGGAAACGTTGTGGCAAAATCAAAGCGCAGGGCTGTGCTGACGGGCAATCCCAACGCAAATTTATCTCTTGAGAAGACACATACTCACCCACTGTCTCCCTCCATGGTCTCATGCTAACTTGTCTGATCGACACAATTGAAGGTCGGGATGTTGCCACCGCAGACATCCCAGGAGCATTCCTTCAGACCCCAATGCTGGCAGGGGAGGTTGTTCACATCCGGTTTGATGGGCCAATGGTAGAGCTGCTCTGCCGCATCGATCCTACCCTCTACGACAAGTATACCCTACAGGGACAACGAGGAGGGCAAGTTTTCTACACCCAAGCCAGCAAGGCTATCTATGGCACCCTCCGCGTGGCCCTGCTCTTCTGGGAGAAGCTATCAGGACAGTTGACCACATGGGGCTTTGAACTCAACCCCTACGATACATGTACCGCTAACAAACTGATCAATGGATCACACTGCACCATCGTATGGCATGTTGACGGCCTCAAGATATCCCACAAGGACCCAGAGGTGGTGACCGCAGTGTTAGATGATTTTGACAAGGTGTTTGGGGTAGAAACCCCCCTCACTGTGACCAGAGGTCGGATCCACAACTATGTTGGCATGCCTATTGACTACAGTGAACCCTGAAAGGTTAAGTTCAGCATGTTTGACTACCTTGAAGGAATCATACATGACCTCCCAGAAGAGCTTATTGAAGGAAGAACGATTCCAACCAGCATCAGACCACTTGTTCAAGGTGAATGCCAAAGGGGACAAGCTAAAACTCATTGATGCTGAAATATTTCACAAACATGTGGCACAACTCTTGTTTGCCAGCAAGAGAGCCTGACCCGGCATACAGACGTCAATTGCATTCCTATGTATGTGGGTGTCCAGCCCTGACTCTGATGACTGGAAGAAGCTCCAAAGAGTGTTGGGATACGTTCGCGATACCATCTTCTTGCCATTGGTGCTGGGGTGGGACAACACTGGAAATGCCTACTGGTATGTCGATGTATCGTTTGCAGTACATCCTGACATGAAGAGTCACACAGGTGCGGTGCTCACATTTGGACAAGGAACTGTGCTGGCTCTATCCACTAAGCAAAAGCTCAACACCAAAAGTTCTACCGAAGCCGAATTGGTGGGTGTGGACAACTCGATGCCATACAACCTATGATGTTATTACTACCTTCAGTGGCAAGGATATGCCGCACAGACCGAGCATGGATCGGCCTCGAGCCACTCCAGCCACAAGCTTGGCACCAACAACATACTCAACCAGGACAACACAAGCGGGATGAAGCTGGAGATGAATGGTAAATCCTCCAGTACTAAGCGGACCAGACACATTAATATCCGGTACTTCCTCATTACTGACAGGGTAAAGAAAGGTGAAATCACCATAGAGTATTGCCCAACCGGTGACATGATCGCGGATTACTTCACCAAGTCACTACAAGGTTCACTGTTCCGCAAATTTCGAAATATTATTATGGGCATAACAGACGCAGAGTATCTCCAATACAAGCTTCAGTATGAGGAGGCTCGCAAACGGCGCATCCCATAGTGTCTCTTCACCCATGTCAGATTCCTGTCATTGGCAAGTAGAAGGAGTGTGTTGATAATGCACCGCATGCGAGCGTGCCGGGGACACTAACAGGGTACTCACAACCTGGTATGTATACATACCTTATCCGCGGACACGGGAATGAAAGCCAGGTGGCAGTCGTGATTGAAGGAATACGGAATTTCCTCACAATATCATTGGCCAATCAATACTGACCATCCATCATATTTGTTATTGGCATCCAACCAATTACCAAAGCTCCCCCGATACTTGGATATCCCAAGTGAGCTCATAGGTAGTACCGGTAGTTTAATTACTTGTATCTAACCAATAGGGTTGATTGCACTCTTTAAGGTTTCGTAGTACTAGATTCGCTACTGATTTCAACACGAGATGTGTCAACAAACGCAACGAGACTTTCTAAAATTTGTGACAACAAACACCGCCTCATAGAAAAAGTGTGTCATAACAGTAATAAAACAAAACGCAATCGATCTTACGATCGATTGATTTAGTGAGCAAGCGTAATATTGTTGTTACTGTTCATTCGACCTTGTCGTTGTCGACAGGTTAATTACCCATCGTTTCGTCGGTTTTACGGCATATTACCGTGTAATTCTTAGCATACAAAGCACACGTAAAATAAGACACAAAACACACGAAAAACCATCTTCAATCGGTCTTTCTTTGTATCGTATCACCGTGTAATTCACCGTGATATTCTCATTGGAATATCACAGTATTTGTACCTTATTACGTAGAATTAGTACTAGGTTGTACATAGATTTTAGGGCATGATAGTGTTTTAGAGTTGTTAATTCTTCGAAGAGTGAGCTGTTGGGAAAATTCCCGCTAAGAGACAATCCACATGGATTAATCACCGACGATTATTCACTCAGGTTAAATAACCTTACGAATAAGGTTATTGCCTTTGTGACTCTTCGTACGTGCGATACGCTTTACACGGTGAATTCTTTTCAGTCCCCTTCAGTCATAAATCCTCCAACCGTTAAGCGGCTGGATTCTATGACTTAACCTATTCGTCGTGAGTCGTTGTCGTGTTGAATACCAAACTGTATCCAGTCTACCATCAGAGGCCCTATCAAAAAGAAATGGGGCGGCGTTTTGCCTTTCATTCTAGCTCGCATCATGGCATTTTGCCCTGATCCTTGCCAGTTTGATATATTGTATCGTGGATCAAATTATCCATTTTCGAAATGCTCATTGCAGATCGATTCGTTTCCATGATCGAACATAAATCAACTTGTTACTTCAATCGAACGATCGATCGAACATTCCATCGAATGATTGATTCTCTACCACATGCACCGAGAACAATGTTCCCGGAAAACAGCACCACTCATTAGCTTTGTAAACAAATCAGCGATATTTGTCGAACCTGGTTCTTTTGCAACTCTGATAATTCCTGCTGCAATAGATTCACGCGCCTTGTGGTATGCAATGCTGTTGTGCTTTTTCTTACATGGGCTTTCAGGCCGTGTAACATTCGTGACAACAGAATCATTATCACAATACACATTTGTGCTCCCGTCAATTGGAACACCCATCATTCTCAACTTGTACCTTAGACCTTCAACCAATTCGATTGCAATTTTCAAAGCAATGATTTCAGATCCAAAAGTTGATGTCTCAACTGTTGTTTGTCTTTTGGAAAACCAAATGATCGGTGCATTATTAATGAAGATAATAACACCAGTATGAGATCGTCTTGTTGCCTTGCATCCGGCATGGTCGGCGTCAACAAAACAGCTCATTGTTACATGCTTTCCCAAGGCTTCAGGCATATCTGCTGGTATGACTTCAGCGGCACCAGGATAAAATTCAGACCAGTCACATTTTTGAAATTTACTCTCGTCAACATTTGGTACAGTGTCATCAAAAACCAATTTCGACCTGTTGTATTTTTTCAAATATGCAAATATATGAAACAATTGATTCAAATGCCTGATCCTTGCCTGTGCCAAATACCTTGACATCAGTGAGACTGGCATTACTATGTCAAGTCTTCCTAATTCACAAATCCACCTGAGAACTCCAATTAAACCTTGATAGTAATTTTGCAATTCAGGGTTCAATTCTTCTGATATATCAATTTCCGGTCGGTAATCATGTGATAGTGGACTAGACGCTGATTTTGGTAGATACTTGTAACCATATTTTTCAGTTCCTAACTCTTGTTCAACTGCTGCAACAGCTTTCGCCGTATACTTAGTACTTGATAATGACCATCTTGGCTTTGAATCACCTTCAAAGTAGAATTTCCCAATATCAGCTCCCAAATACAGAGTTGGCTCTTCAATCGTATCATCCTTCAATTTGAACTTTCGTTCAATGTTTTCAAGCTGGAACTTTGGATCTTCACCAGAACATAAGATGTCGTCTACATAGGCAATGAGCATTGCCCAGTATCTGGATCCATCTTTCCTAGTTTCAATTCTTAAGTGCACATCCGGATCTGCTTTGCAAGGTGAATATCCAAGATCTCTCAAATGCTGGGTGAGGTATGACCTGAAAGATGCACCAGCAACTGGCAGTCCATACAATGCGCGGACAATCTTGCAAGGCCTTCCTGCAAGATGAGGTGGAAAACCATCCTCAGCTCTCGCTTTTAGAAAGTATTTCTCTTTAATTGGGGCAGTCAAATATGCATTTTGAATATCTGCTGAAAGAACTTTCAAATCATTCAGCGCTGCCAGCAGGAAGAATATTCTTACTGAATCTCGACTGGGAACCGATGAATAAGTATTTTCTTTGGCCACGGCAGGGACTTTATGCCCGTCCCCTACCAATCTAGCCTTCCTTGTTAGGGACCCAAGCTTGATATCAAATATCATGTGGGTTGTTATTTGCTTATGGCCAACTGGAATAACATCATCATCGGAAAATTCGAACGCTGCCATATTGTTGGTCATTTCTTTGTGAATTGCTCTTTCCCAGTGATCAGTGCCTGTTTTCTTATCAATAGCCAGCGCTTGTTTGATTGAATGTGGCAACTCAACTCCATATTTGTGAGTCTTCAACCAATACTTTGCTGTTTTGGCCGCTTTAAGGATTCGATCCTTCCTTCTCAAAATTTTGTGCACCCACCATCGGAATGCTGGTGTCTTTTCAAGATTATTGTTGATAGCATATTCAGCTAATTGCACTGGAAATGACTCTTTCACATCACTTAGCTTACACCAAGATTCAGTGCCATCTTTCCAACTGGCTAAAATCCTCCAACCCCTAGTTGTAGGTTTATGGGTTTTCCTGCCATTTTTTGCTATAGTTGTTGCTTCCTCGTCACTTAAAGCAGTGTTGTCTTTTTCATGGTCAATGAGCTCATCCAGTAAAGTGAACATCCGTCCGTCATCATCAACAGAACTATACAGACTCTCTGCAACAATATTTGCCGTGTATTCCTCCATTGTACCATCAGGTAGTTGCAATTTGTACAGCCTCGTGTCTAGTATGGGATTCTCATTTCTGAGTCCTATCGGTCTGTTTTGCAAGTCTCGAACCCTGTCCTTGACAACGCACCTGAGTCTTTCATCACCTCTTTCAATGATCACCTCATTTCCAAGATATTCGTCTGGTTTATCAATATCTTCTACTGATGCTTCTGGTTCTGCCATTTCAAGTTTCAAATCCGGTGATTCTACTGGTTGATTCTCAAATAGCTCCATTTGGGGTTCCAGGTAGTTTTCTTGGAAGAAGGATGCACTATCTTTCACTTCATCACCAATCTTGGATTCAATCGATTTGTCAATTGCTTCCATTCTTCTGAGGATATCTCTATCTCTCCATTCGAATTCTTTGACAGGCCTTATTGAATTTGTAGATATTGGTATTGCTGATTCAGGCAGGAGCCAAAAACAATCCCCCCCACCTACCTTATTGCCACAGGGACCCAACCATCGCGCCAGCCTTTCAACACCTCGGGTGGAAGAATCACCTTTTTCATAATAAAACACAAAGTCATACCATTCTGATGAAGTGTATAATGTAATATCCGGTCTATAGCCATGGACCAATTCAAATGGGGTTCTCCCCATTGAAGAAGGGTTGTTCGAGGCTGTTCGCTGCCTGATATTAGCACATAGCTCACCACAAAATGACCATAATCTCCTCGGTGACTTCTTCTTTGCAGACTTGGTTGTGATTGCACTACCAAGATGACCAATTGCTTGTTCTGCCCGATTTTGGAATGGGCAATGTGGCTGGATGAATGTCTGATGGATATGGTTGCGCTTTACAATTGAATTCCAGTGCGTCTTGTAGGTTCTTGGGGATCCTTGTTCTGGCGCACCATCAGAAATCAAATGCTCTGGAATTCCAATTTCGTGAATGAATGTCTTCAGTCCTTGATGGGCTTGTGATTTGTCCTGTATTGGTATAAATACTTCAAACCCATTTCCATTTGTAAAGATCTGTGCACATTTTTCTTGCCTCATAATACTCGTGGTTCTTGCATGCCAAGTATCAGTGTACCAGGTTCCTTGTGCAACTCGCTTGTTCCTGAAGCGCTGAGTAGGCAGCCGCTTCATCAATGGTGATTGCAAATTCCGGAGTGCCTTCTGCGTCGTGACTTTCAATGTCTGCTCAGCTTTCTTGAAACTAATATTCCAAGTTTTGGCTAGGCGTTCACAGTCAACTTTGTTTGGACCTTCAATTGTTATCACTGATGGCCCCCATTGATTTCTTCTGTCAAGAGACCTTCTCTCAAGGGTATTGTCAATTTCTTGCAAGCTAGGGGCCTGTTTTGATTCTTCATCAGGAGCTTCCATAAAGTCAAATTCTGTATCATCAAACAAAAATTGGTCTACCCTTCGTGCGCTTGAAATATTCCTTACTGAAGAAATCTGATGAGCAATATTGCCATCTGTTGCAATCTGGCATTCAGTGAGCATTCTCCTTGTGGATACTTGATGGACCCTCATCAGTTTGCATTGCTGCATGACACTTGGATGCCGTTCTTGTCCTAAGCTGGTCTTGGGAAGGTTATCTGTAACATTGCTAGCAGGTTCTGTTATAACCGAACTTTCATCCATTTCTTGGTCCTCTTTGGTCGACATAGCTTGAAGGCTGAATTGGTCCCCTGAAATTGGATCTCCATTGTCGATTGCTAACTCAGCCATTCTGAACTTCAGTGAATGTGGATCCCACGGGGTATCATTTGTTGCAATCAAATGTTGGCATTCATCAAGTTCCGTTCTTGTGGGCTTTCTTGTGGGAAAATATGAGATCACATTTCTCATACTCAGTTTGATAAAAACTTTCTTCGGGTCATCATCCTCCAGTGGAGTTTGAATTGTAATTCCGTGCTTGGATCTTGAATCAAATTGGCGAGGTGTCTCTTCAACAGAGTTGAAATTGCAGTCCCTCACTTGATTTGGGCATATCAAGCTGTTTTTCAATTTGTCCCCAAAGTACAGTGCTTGATGAAACACTATGATATATACCTGGCCTGACGTTGGATTCGTCCATGCAGTAGCACAGCTTCCAATGGGGATTTTCTTGATGGGCTTGTATTCTTCAGAAAAAGGTGCAACATCAATGTGTGTTGTGATTTGATCAGGAGTCAGCAATACCATATTGCTTCCTGCTGCGGTAGTATCTGCATGTGAGTCTAACTCACAATATCCTTCTTCATTTTCCCCATCATCAAAACCTATGGTAACATTCATCTGGTATAATGACCGGCTCACCATTGTTAACAATTTGTGTTCTAGTGATAGTGTCCGGTTATTATGTCATTTCTTAGATTTTGACCCAAAACTGTCACCCGCGCCTTCATTTTCAGTTTCTTTCTTTTTGGTCTCAGCAGCCTTGAGATTTCTTTTCTTCTTAGCCTGCCTCATCTGGTAAAGCTCCTGGCGCTGTTCTTTTGACATTGTTTTATAAACACTTGTTGGGTAAGGCTTGCACTCAACTTTTCCTGTAAAAGTTCCAGTTGTCTTTTGCTTTTTGTTGCTTGAAGTGCCCATAGAATACAAACTTCTGGAACCTCTTTTACTCTTCCCGTTTGCAAGCTTTTTCAATCCAAGACGATTGGTGAATAGAATCAAGCATTCATTGAAATTGTCTCGATAGTCTTTGCTCTCGTCAATTGCATCTGCTTTTGCAGCATCAAGCCGCTCATCACTGATTGAATTGATAAAGTCCCAGACAAATCTCCTTTCATTGTGGTTCTTTTCAAATCTTAGAATCGTTCCATGAAAAGCAGTCCAGTTTCGCTTGTGCTTGTTCCAGTCATAATTCTTAGAATCTCCAGTGTAGTGTGAATCTTTCATATCCTGATATGTCTTATTCAGAACCATAGTGATATTGGTATCAGTGTAAGCATGTTGCATGAGAGAAATGAAAGCATTTCTGGCATTACCAGAATTCAGTGCAGTGTTTTGAAAATGCGCAACATATTCCCAACCAGGACCCTTTCTTGTTGCGTCACATAGCAACCTCCAGACAACATTGTTGTCCTCATCGTACTGGTGACCTGATAGGACGCCACATCTTTCATTGTAATCACTCCAAGTTGGGTAAGTATCTGTTGTACTTTGCCCGACTGTTCCAGCCCTGGCTTCATCAGTAACTTCTTCCTTTTCTTGGGGTCTTATGACATATAAGATTGGGAATCCCTCAGAGTTGAATCTGTACCTCAGGTTTTGTCGGAATCCTTCCTCCCATTCCCTGAATTTTGTTAGATCCTTTAGCTCGGGTGGAGTTGCTTTTTCCTGTGATTTCACACTTGATTCCATCATCTTGATTCTGAATTGCTGCAGTTCCAGGTTGTTTGGGTTTGCGTTCCAGTCGATAGCCCTTGGCTTGACTCCAATCAATGGTTGATACCGGGCCCAATTTGCCCAAGTTAGGAGCCTCGATGATAGCCTGTTACCATAGTGGATACTTTTTGGATTAGGACAGTCCGGACTGATAGATTTCAATCCATGCATGAATGATTTAATGCTTTCCTTGTTGAGGTCTGTAATTTCGCGAATATTAGACATCCCTCCCCTCATAATTTCTTCGGCTGATTCATAGTTGATACCAAAATCCATTAGGCTGCTCCTGAAAGCAAGCTGTTCTGGGTTCAGGAATCTACCATTGTTGAATCCTCTGATTTTTATTCTGGGTTGGGACGACCTTCTACCCTGCCGATCTGCTCTTGCATCCTCGGCATTTTGGTTAGCATCGTTTCCCTCATCCTCATCACTATCCGCGTCACCTGGGTTCTCACCCCTCCTTTCTGCATCTCTCATTGCCCTGACTCTCTTCTTTATTTCTTGGTCGATGATTCTCTTCATGGTTGAGTTTGTTTCTGGGTCCCCAAGGGCCCTTTCCATGACTTCCATGATTTTATCTTCCAAGTCTTCCTCTTCTTGCATACCTCTTCCATTGTTTTCATTTGGATTCTGTGGATCTTCCTCGTCCACTTCCATTTTTGTTTCTTCTATGTCGGCGTCCGCTCTAGTTCTTACCATGGTGGAGAATTTCAAACGAAGTTTCGAATTATATTTTGTGATGAAATATGGGTGGGCGATTCGTAGTGGGGTATCCGATGGAAGTTGGTATTGGGTGGAAGAGTGTAATTAAATCGAGGATTGGATGTGAGAGATGGGTATTATTTGTGACAGTCGTTCTGTATTTTTTCGGATCGAATTTTCGTTCCGGTTTGGTTATACTTTTGTTCGGATCGAGTTTTCGTTCCGGTTGTCTGTATTTGTAATTTGTGTGAGCTTTTGCTTTTGTTGCAAATCAAGATTGTGAGCTTTCCTATCCTTTCTTGGGATTTTGCTCATTCTGTATTTCTGTGGTGGTTGAAAGATTGTTTCCTGAGAACTAGTGTTCTCTTTTTCGTTTTGGATCTTTCGATCTGTTTCGTGTTCTCGACGATCTTTCGCGATTTGGTGTTCTCATATCTTTGGATTTTTCGCTTTCGTGCGGGCAGATGCTTCTTGCAATCTGTTCCTTCTGGGCAGATGCTCTTGCAATCTGTTCCTTCCAATCTGTTTCACCACAGAATACTTTTGGCTCAATCTTTTCGCTCGCGTCATTCTTGTTTTCAGTGAAAGATCAGTGTTCTTGGATATTGATTCCTTTCAACTGATGCCAACCTGGGCGGCCCTTTCGGCTGGGCCGTCCAGCTTCTTTTCCCTTGCTTGTTTTGCTGGATCCCGAAACCCGGTGGAGCCACCACCTTGGTTCGGTTCTTTGGTCTCTTCTTTCAGGGAGACCGCCCTAGTGTTGGTCTATTCCAGGGCTCCACAGGCAACTGCCTCTTTTACATCCTTGAGGGTTGATGCCGGTAGCTGATCAGGCTAGTCCGGATTAGTCTTCGAGCTCAACTGCGTTTCGATGGAAACGCCGTTCCGTCCTCCACAGCTCGTAGAGTGCTGTGGGTCTGATAAACTAGAAAAAGTGTGTCATAACAGTAATAAAACAAAACGCAATCGATCTTACGATCGATTGATTTAGTGAGCAAGCGTAATATTGTTGTTACTGTTCATTCGACCTTGTCGTTGTCGACAGGTTAATTACCCATCGTTTCGTCGGTTTTACGGCATATTACCGTGTAATTCTTAGCATACAAAGCACACGTAAAATAAGACACAAAACACACGAAAAATCATCTTCGATCGGTCTTTCTTTGTATCGTATCACCGTGTAATTCACCGTGATATTCTCATTGGAATATCACAGTATTTGTACCTTATTACGTAGAATTAGTACTAGGTTGTACATAGGTTTTAGGGCATGATAGTGTTTTAGAGTTGTTAATTCTTCGAAGAGTGAGCTGTTGGGAAAATTCCCGCTAAGAGACAATCCACATGGATTAATCACCGACGATTATTCACTCAGGTTAAATAACCTTACGAATAAGGTTATTGCCTTTGTGACTCTTCGTACGTGCGATACGCTTTACACGGTGAATTCTTTTCACTCATACATACGCGGCCACCTGTGTTTTTAGAGAAAGTGTGTCGTCAAACAAACGCAATCGATCTTATGATCGATCGATTTAGTGAGTAAAAGTAAGATCATTGTTACCGTTCGATCGTCTTTGCCGATTGTCGATCGACAGGTTAATTACTCGTCGGTTCGTGTAATTTCAAGCATACAAAAACACAAGTAATCTTAAGACACAAAACACACGCAAAACCATCTTCGATCGGTCTTTTGTTACCGTATAATTCACCGTGATATTCTCATTGAATATCACATGTGATTGTACCTTATTATGTAGAATTAGTACTAGGTTGTACGTAGATTTTAGGGCATGATAGTGTTTTAGAGTTGTTAAATCTTCGAAGAGTGAGCTGATGGGGAAATTTGGTAAAGAGACAAACCACATGAAACGCCGACGATTATTCACTCAAGTTAAATAACCTTACGAATAAGGTTATTTGCCCTTATGACTTTTCGTACAGTACGCGTTACACGGTGAATTCTTTTCAGTCCCCTTCAGTCATAAATCCTCCAACCGTTAAGCGGCTGGATTCTATGGCTTAATATGTTCATCGTGAGTTGAATACCAAACTGTATCCAGTCTACCATCAGAGGCCCTATCAAAAAGAAATGGGGTGGCGTTTTGCCTTTCATTCTGGCTCGCATCATGGCATTTTGCCCTGATCCTTGCCAGTTTGATATATTGTATTCATGGATCAAATTATCCATTTTCGAAATGCTCAATGCAGAACGATTTGTTCATTTTTTCCGTGATTGAACTTAGAAAATCAACTTGTTACTTCGGTCGAACGATCGATCGAACATTCCATCGAATGATTGATTTTTATCAAATCTCTTACCACATGCAACGAGAGCAATGTTCTCTGAAAACAGCGCCACTCATTAGCTTTGTAAACAAATCAGCAATATTTGTTGAACCTGGTTCCTTTGCAACTCTGATAATTCCTGCTGCAATAGATTCACGAGCTTTGTGGTATGCAATGCTGTTGTGCTTCTTCTTACATGGGCTTTCAGGTCGTGTAACATTTGTAACAACTGAATCATTATCACAATACACATTTGTGCTCCCATCAATTGGAACACCCATCATTCTCAACTTGTACCTTAGACCTTCAACCAATTCGATTGCAATTTTTAAAGCAATGATTTCAGATCCAAAAGTTGATGTCTCAACTGTTGTTTGTCTTTTGGAAAACCAAATGATCGGTGCATTATTAATGAAGATAATAACACCAGTATGAGACCTTCTCGTTGCCTTGCATCCAGCATGGTCAGCATCGACAAAACAGCTCATCGTCACATGTTTTCCCAAAGCTTCAGGCATATCTGCTGGTATGACTTCAGCAGCACCAGGATAAAATTCAGACCAGTCACATTTTTGAAATTTACTTTCATCAACACTTGGTACAGTGTCATCAAAAACCAGTTTTGACCTGTTGTACTTTTTCAAATATGCAAATATATGAAACAACTGATTCAAATGCCCGATCCTTGCCTGTGCCAAATACCTTGACATCAGTGATACTGGCATTACTATGTCAAGTCTTCCTAGTTCACAAATCCACCTGAGAACCCCAATTAAACCTTGATAGTAATTTTGCAATTCAGGGTTCAATTCTTCTGATATATCAATTTCCGGTCGGTAATCATGTGATAGTGGACTAGATGCTGATTTTGGTAGGTACTTGTAGCCATATTTTTCAGTTCCTAACTCTTGTTCGACTGCTGCAACAGCTTTCGCTGTGTACTTAGTGCTTGATAATGACCATCTTGGCTTTGAATCACCTTCAAAGTAGAATTTCCCAATATCAGCTCCCAAATATAGAGTTGGCTCTTCAATTGTATCATCCTTCAATTTGAACTTTCGTTCAATGTTTTCAAGCTGGAACTTTGGATCTTCACCAGAACATAGGATATCATCTACATATGCAATGAGCATTGCCCAGTATCTGGATCCATCTTTCCTGGTTTCAATTCTTAAGTGCACATCCGGATCTGCCTTGCACGGCGAATATCCAAGATCTCTCAAATGCTGGGTGAGGTATGACCTGAAAGATGCACCAGCAACCGGCAGTCCATACAATGCCCGGACAATCTTACAAGGTCTTCCTGCAAGGTGAGGTGGAAAACCATCTTCTTCTCTCGCTTTTAGGAAGTATTTCTCTTTAATCGGGGCTGTCAAATATGCATTTTGAATATCAGCTGAGAGAACCTTCAAATCATTCAGCGCTGCCAGCAGAAAGAATATTCTTACTGAGTCTCGACTGGGAACCGATGAATAAGTATTTTCTTTTGCCACTGCAGGGACTTTGTGACCGTCCCCTACCAACCTGGCCTTCCTTGTTAGGGACCCAAGCTTGATGTCAAAAATCATGTGGGTTGTTATCTGTTTATGGCCAACTGGAATAACATCATCATCAGAAAATTCAAACGCTGCCATATTATTTGTCATTTCCTTATGAATTGCTCTTTCCCAGTGGTCAGTCCCTGTTTTCTTATCAATAGCCAGCGCTTGTTTGATTGAATGTGGCAATTCAACTCCATATTTGTGAGTCTTCAACCAATACTTTGCTGTTTTGGCCGCTTTAAGGATTCGATCCTTCCTCCTCAAAATTTTGTGCACCCACCATCTAAAAGCTGGTGATTTTTCAAGATTATTGTTAACTGCATACTCGGCTAATTGCACTGGAAATGATTCTTTCACATCACTTAACTTACACCAAGATTCAGTGCCATCTTTCCAACTGGCTAAAATTCTCCAACCTCTAGTTGTAGGTTTATGCGTTTTCCTGCCATTTTTTGCTATGGTCGTGGCTTCATCATCAGTTAGTGCAGTGTTGTCGCATTCATGGTCAATGAGCTCATCTAGTAGAGTGAACATCCTCCCGTCATCATCAACAGAGCTGTATAGGCTTTCTGCAACAATATTTGCCGTGTATTCCTCCATGGTGCCATCAGGTAGTTGCAATTTATACAGCCTCGTGTCTAGTATAGGATTCTCGTTTCTGATTCCTATTGGTCTGTTTTGCAAGTCGCGAACCCTGTCCTTGACAATGCACCTGAGTCTTTCATCACCTCTTTCAATGATCACTTCATTTCCCAGATATTCATCTGGTTCATCAACATCTTCTACCGATGCTTCTGGCTCAGCCATTTCGAGTTTCATATCCGGTGTTTTTACTGGTTGATTCTCAAATAGCTCTATTTGGGGCTCTGGGTAGTTTTCCTGGAAGAATGATGCGCTGTCCTTGACTTCATCTCCAATCTTGGATTCAATTGATTTGTCGATCGCTTCCATTCTTCTTAGGACATCTCTATCCCTCCATTCATATTCCTTTACAGGCCTTATTGAATTTGTAGATATTGGTATTGCCGACTCGGGCAGTAGCCAAAAACAATCTCCCCCACCTACCCTATTCCCACAGGGACCCAACCATCGCGCCAGCCTTTCAACACCTCGGGTGGAAGAATCACCTTTTTCATAATAAAACACAAAATCATACCATTCTGATGAAGTATATAATGTAATATCGGGCCTATAGCCATGGACCAATTCAAATGGGGTTCTCCCCATTGAAGAAGGGTTGTTGGAGGCTGTTCGCTGCCTGATATTAGCACATAGCTCACCACAAAATGACCATAATCTTCTCGGTGACTTCTTCTTTGCAGACTTGGTTGTGATTTCGCTACCAAGATGACCAATTGCTTGTTCTGCTCGATTTTGGAATGGGCAATGTGGCTGGATGAATGTCTGATGGATATGGTTGCGCTTTACAATTGAATTCCAGTGTGTTTTGTAGGTTCTTGGGGATCCTTGTTCTGGCGCACCATCAGAAATCAAATGCTCTGGAATTCCAATTTCATGAATAAATGTCTTCAATCCTTGGTGGGCTTGAGATTTGTCCTGTATTGGTATAAATACTTCAAACCCATTTCCATTTGTAAAGATCTGTGCACATTTTTCTTGCCTCATAATACTCGTGGTTCTTGCATGCCAGGTATCAGTGTACCAGGTTCCTTGTGCGACTCTCTTGTTCCTGAAGCGCTGAGTAGGAAGTCGCTTCATCAATGGTGATTGCAAATTCCTGAGTGCCTTCTGCGTCGTGACTTTCAGTGTCTGTTCAGCTTTCTTGAAACTAATGTTCCAAGTTTTGGCTAGGCGTTCACAGTCAACTTTGTTTGGACCTTCAATTGTTATCACTGATGGCCCCCATTGATTTCTTCTGTCAAGAGACCTCCTTTCGAGTGTATTGTCAATTTCTTGCAAGCTAGGGGCCTGTTTTGATTCTACTTCAGGAGCTTCCATAAAGTCAAATTCTGTATCATCAAACAAAAATTGGTCTACCCTTCGCGCGCTTGAAATATTCCTTACTGAAGAAATCCGATGAGCAATATTTCCATCTGTTGCAATCTGGCATTCAGTTAGCATTCTCCTTGTGGATACTTGATGGACCCTCATCAGTTTGCATTGCTGCATGACACTTGGATGCCGTTCTTTTCCTAAGCTGGTCTTGGGAAGTGTATTTGTAACATTACTAGCAGGTTCTGTTACAACAGAACTTTCCTCCATTGCTTGGTCCTCTTCGGTCGACATAGCTTGAAGGCTGAATTGGTCCCCTGAAATTGGATCTCCATTGTCAATGGCTAGCTCGGCCATCCTGAACTTCAGTGAATGTGGATCCCAGGGGGTATCATTTGTTGCTATCAAATGTTGACATTCATCAAGTTCCATTCTTGTGGGCTTTCTTGTGGGGAAATATGAGATCACATTTCTCATACTCAGTTTGATAAAAACTTTCTTCGGATCATCATCCTCCAGTGGAGTTTGAATTGTAATTCCATGCTTGGATCTTGGATCAAATTGGCGAGGTGTCTCTTCAACTGAGTTGAAATTGCAGTCCCTCACTTGATTTGGGCATATCAAGCTGTTTTTCAATTTGTCTCCAAAGTACAGTGCTTGATGGAACACTATGATATATACTTGGCCTGATGTTGGATTTGTCCATGCAGTCGCACAGCTTCCAATGGGGATTTTCTTGATGGGCTTGTACTCTTCAGAAAAAGGTGCAACATCAACGTGTGTTGTGATTTGATCAGGATTCAGCAATACCATATTGCTTCCTGCTGCAGTAGTATCTGCATGTGAGTCTAACTCACAATATCCTTCTTCATTTTCCCCATCATCAAAACCTACAGGAACATTCATCTGGTATAATGACCGGCTCACCATTTTTAACAATTTGTGTTCTAGTGATAGTGTCCGGTTATTATGTCATTTCTTAGATTTTGATCCAAAACTGTCACCAGCGCCTTCATTTGTTTCTTTCTTTTTAGTCTCAGCAGCCTTGAGATTTCGTTTCTTTTTAGCCTGTCTCATCTGGTAAAGCTCCTGGCGCTGTTCTTTTGACATTGTTTTATAAACACTTGTTGGGTAAGGCTTGCACTCAACTTTTCCTGTAAAAGTTCCAGTTGTCTTTTGCTTTTTGTTGCTGGTTGTGCCCATAGAATACAAACTTCTGGAACCTCTTTTACTCTTCCCTGTTGCAAGCTTTTTCAATCCAAGACGGTTGGTGAATAGAATCAAACATTCATTGAAGTTGTCACGATAGTCTTTGCTCTCATCAATTGCATCTGCTTTTGCAGCATCAAGTCGCTCATCACTGATTGAATTGATAAAATCCCAGACAAATCTTCTTTCATTATGATTCTTTTCAAATCTCAGAATCGTTCCATGGAAAGCAGTCCAATTGCGCTTGTGCTTGTTCCAGTCATAACCCTTGGAATCTCCAGTGTAGTGTGAATCTTTCATATCCTGATAAGTCTTATTCAGAACCATAGTGATATTGGTATCAGTGTAAGCGTGTTGCATGAGAGAAATGAAAGCGTTTCTGGCATTACCAGAATTCAGTGCAGTGTTTTGGAAATGTGCCACATATTCCCACCCAGGACCCTTTCTTGTTGCATCGCACAGCAACCTCCAGACAACGTTGTTGTCCTCATCATACTGGGGACCTGATAGGACGCCACATCTTTCGTTGTAATCACTCCAAGTTGGATAAGTATCTGTTGTACTTTGCCCGACTGTTCCAGCCCTGGCTTCATCAGTAACTTCTTCCATTTCTTGGGGTCTTATGACATACAAGATTGGAAAACCCTCAGAGTTGAATCTGTATCTCAAGTTTTGTCGGAAGCCTTCCTCCCATTCCCTGAATTTTGTGAGATCCTTCAGCTCGGGTGGAGTTGCCTTTTCCTGTGATTTCACACTTGATTCCATCATCTTGATTCTGAATTGTTGCAGTTCCAAGTTGTTTGGGTTTGCGTTCCAGTCGATAGCCATTGGCTTGACTCCAATCAATGGTTGATACCGGGCCCAATTTGCCCAAGTTAGGAGCCTCGATGATAGTCTGTTACCATAGTGGATACTTTTTGGATTAGGACAGTCTGGACTGATAGCTTTCAATCCGTGCATGAACGATTTAATGCTTTCCTTGTTGAGGTCTGTAATTTCACGAATATTAGACATCCCTCCCCTCATAATTTCTTCAGCTGATTCATAGTTGATACCAAAATCCATTAGGCTGCTCCTGAAAGCAAGCTGTTCTGGGTTCAGAAATCTACCATTGTTGAATCCCCTGATTTTTATCCTGGGTTGGGATGACCTTCTTCCCAGCCGTTCAGCTCTTGCGTTCTCTGCATTTTGGTCAGCATCGTTTCCTTCATCCTCATTTTCGCTATCCGCGTCATCTGGATTCACACCCTTTCTTTCTGCATCTCTCATTGCCCTGACTCTTTTCTTTATTTCTTGGTCGATGATTCTCTTCATGGTTGAGTTTGATTCTGGGTCCTCAAAGGCCCTTTCCATGACTTCCATGATTTTATCTTCCAATTTCTCTTCCAAATCGTCGTCGTCTGAATCATCATTGTCATCCACTTCCATTTTTGTTTCTTCCATGTCGTCGTCCGCTCTGGTTCGTACCATGGTGATGAATTGTGTATTCTAATGGAGTTTCGAATTATATTGGAGGAGTATGGATGGTCGATTCGATGTATTTGTTTCGAAATATTCGGAGGATGGTATTCGATGTAAGTTTCGAATATTCGGAGGATGGTATGTGGATAAAGAGGGTATAATCAAATCGAAGGATTGGATGTGAGAGATGTATATTAGTCGTTGGTGACTGTCGTGTGATTTGCTTATCAGTTCTGTATTTGTATCCGAATCGTATTTTTTGGTCCGGTTTGTATACTTTCTGACTATTCGGATCGGGTATTTGTTCCGGTTAGTTTTGTGTGAGCTTTTGCTTTTGTTGCAAATCAAGATTGTGAGCTTTCCTATCCTTTCTCGGGATTTTGCTCATTCTGTATTTCTGTGGTGAATTTCAAAGATTGATTGTTTCCTGAGAATTTAGTGTTCTCCTTTTTTAGTGTTCTCGACGATCTTTTCGCGATTTGGTGTTCTCATATCTTTGGATTTTCGTTTTCGTGCGGGCAGATGCTCTTCGCAATCTGTTCCTTCTTATCTGTTTCACCACAGAATACTTCAGGCTCAATCTTCTGGCTCACGTCGTTCTATTTTCAGTGAAAGATCAGTGTTCTCGAATTTGGATATTGATTCCTTTCAACTGATGCCAACCTGGGCGATTCGTTCAGCTGAATCGTCCAGTGTCTTTTCCCTTGCTTGTTTTGCTGGATCCCGAAACCCGGTGGAGCCACCACCTTGGTTCGGTTCTTCGGTCTCTTCTTTCAGGGAGACCGCCCTGGTGTTGGTCTATTCCAGGGCTCCACAGGCAACTGCCTCTTTTACATCCTTGAGGGTTGATGCCGGTAGCTGATCAGGCTATTCCGGTTTAGTCTTCGTCTTCGAGCTCAACTGCGTTTCTTGTTGGGAAACGCCAATCGGTCCTCAGCATTGTAGGATGCTGGCCACAGCCCGTAGACGCTGTGGGTCTGATAAACTAGAGAAAGTGTGTCGTCAAACAAACGCAATCGATCTTATGATCGATCGATTTAGTGAGTAAAAGTAAGATCATTGTTACCGTTCGATCGTCTTTGCCGATTGTCGATCGACAGGTTAATTACTCGTCGGTTCGTGTAATTTCAAGCATACAAAAACACAAGTAATCTTAAGACACAAAACACACGCAAAACCATCTTCGATCGGTCTTTTGTTACCGTATAATTCACCGTGATATTCTCATTGAATATCACATGTGATTGTACCTTATTATGTAGAATTAGTACTAGGTTGTACGTAGATTTTAGGGCATGATAGTGTTTTAGAGTTGTTAAATCTTCGAAGAGTGAGCTGATGGGGAAATTTGGTAAAGAGACAAACCACATGAAACGCCGACGATTATTCACTCAAGTTAAATAACCTTACGAATAAGGTTATTTGCCCTTATGACTTTTCGTACAGTACGCGTTACACGGTGAATTCTTTTCATTTTCCTTCCGGCGCACACAACTTTGTTTCATTTCCACTCCAGCATTCTGTGTTGTGTTGTGTTGTGTTGTGTTGCAGCCTAGTAGTGTTTGTCTGTTTGTTTGTTTGTTTGTTGTTTGTTTGTTTGCACACAATATTGTGCTGCCCAACACATACAACATCGTTGGTTTGTAAAGACTCATTGCGAAACCTACGGTTGCATTCATGAATCCTGTTCTTGTTTCGTGCGCAAGGGTTGTGTTGCTCCTGCCTTGATGGACTATCGAAGTACGATTTGCTCCGATGTCAATCACGGAGTTCCCGATTTCCTTTCGTTCCCATTGTTGACCACCCCTACGTACCGTTCAATGCAATGCAATGCAATACAATGCACGGCTCTTTGGTGCGACTCGCTGTTGTCATGATCCGACAACAATAATAGCTGTGCTTGATTGTTATTCTGGTCGAGGGGAAAAAGTGGTTCTGCGTTTCGTTCCTTGTGTGTTGGGTCTGGTTTCGTTTCGTTTGGTGTTAAAGCATTGTTGTACCGGTATACTATTATCATACTGGTACTGCTTGCTTGCTTGCGTGCTGGGTGGCGATGGTGCTCTTCCTTGTGTGATTTGCGCCGGATTTGCACCGGAATATATGTGTGCCCCTGACACAGACGCATGGAATCATTGCAGCATGGGATCATTGCAGCACGGGATCATTGCAGCACGGGATCATTGCAGCATGGGATCATTGCAGCACGGGATCATTGCATGGTTCGCAAGGTGGGACTCGTGCCGGTTGCCGCATGCCATGCGAAATTTGGAAACAATTCCAACATGCTGTAGTACATACTATTTCTATGGCTGTCCAAGCCTCTTTCACGATTACCGTCCGTCTGCGACTGGTATAGTAGTGTGTGCTACCCAATACAATCACCTCCTCCGTCGCTCTAAAAAAAAAGATGCAGGAAAAAGTTCGGAACGAATTCATTTCACGTTCGAAAAATCGTCACGGGTTGAATACCATACCAGTCTGAACACGAGGTCTGGTTTCGATAGGACTACTTGTATTCCCGTTTTACAGTACGTGTACATTTCTTTTTAGTAACGAGTCAGTCATGCATCATCCATTGTTACCGGAGTATTTTTTTTGACGATGGCTAAAAAACTTCATTCCTTAGTATTACATGTTCTTCGTCGCATTCAATGCAATGCAATGCATTGCAATGCATTTCAATTCAATGCTGCCTTGCGTGGCGATCGCCTCCTGTATTGATTGGTTCTAAATTCTTCCGGACCGAATGCACAACCATCGGTTCGTTCGTGGATGCCCTGGTTTCGCTTGTTATCGTGTTTGTGTCTGTTTGTGGCGTGTGGCGTGTGGTGCAGTGCGGTGCTTGCTTACTCGCCCTTGGCAGCGGCGGCCGAGACCGCCATTTGCTTGAGCAAAAAGATCTGTCCGAGTGCCTCCTGGACGCTCCCGTCGGGCGTCGAGGCTCCCGAGGTAACTCCCAGGACGACCTCCCGGTCGGGATCGTCGAGCGTCGTGAGGAATTGTTCCGTGACGATTTCTCCGTCGACCGTCCGGTGGGTGATGGTGTTGTCGGCCCCGATGCAGTCGGCCCTGTTGATGTGGAAGGACCGGATGCCGTTCTTGTGCGGGATTTCCAGCAGGTGCGCCGTGTTGGAGGAATCCCACCCGCCGACCACCAGGATAAAGTCGAGCCCGAGGCCGCTGGCGTTTTCGACCAGTTCGGACACGGCGTCCTGGCGCTCCTGGGTGGCGTCGCAGATGGTGTCGAATTCCATGTAGTGCGCGTCGACGTTGGCGGGTCCCTTGATTTTCATGACCGTCTTTTGGAAGAGCTGTCCGATCGCCTTGGTCTCCTTCTTGTACATGGTGGTTTGGTTGGCCAGACCGATCTTGTCCAGCATGGTGTCGGGGTCGAATCCCTCGCTGACGGCCTTCTCGAAGTGTTTCAGAAAGGCCTCCCTGTCCTCCTGGGTGTTGTCGGCGCCCTTCAGCATGTAATCGACCACCATCTGTGCCTCCTTCATGTCCTTGACGCAGATGTAGTCCTCGCAAAAGGAGACGGTAGCCAGGGTTTCCTCGTGGGCGTACTTTCCGTGAATGATCGAGGTCAATCCCTTCTGCTGGTGCTTGTCCACGGCGTTCCACACCTTGGAGACCCAGGGGCAGGTCGTGTCGACAACCTCGACGTTCTACAGAGAGAGAGAGAAGAAACAAGCAAGGAAGCAAGTCCAAAAAATCACGGATGAACAAGTGGGTTTCAAGTGAACGAACAGACGAATCAAAAGACGAAACAACAAAATCGAGCAAAGTTTTTCGTGAGTTATACCACGCAAAGACGAATCACAATCAGAGTTGCATCCCATCCCATCCCATCCTAAAAGCAAAAGCCAATTACAATTACAAACCAATATTACAAAGCAAAGACCCAAGGCAAAAACAAAGACAAACCCGTGCGTACCTTCTTGTCAAACATGGCCATTTCTTCGTGCGAAGCTCCAAAGGCCGGAAGAATCACAACGTCCCCGTCCTCAACGGGAGAAAAATCCTTGACTCCGGTGGTGGATTCCTTTTCGATGAGGTTGACCTTCATGGCGGTGAGGGAATCGTTGACCTCGGGGTTGTGGATCAATTCGTTGGTGATGTGGAGCTTTCGGTCGGGGTACGCCTCCACGGCCTCGTAGGCCAGGGCGATGGATCGCTCGACACCCCAGCAAAAGCCGAAATCCTTGGCCAGGTACGTCCTGACGCCGTCCTTTTGCAGCAAGTAGTTGTTCGATTTGAGGTCCTCGACCAGCTGAGACTTGTATTCCTTTTCCATCGTTTCCTCGACGCGGGTGCGGACCTCCTTGAAGCCCCTGCGGTGGAACTGGGGATTCTTCATGAAACCCATTCGGTCCTGTTTCTTGGCGGATTGCACCGAATTGTTCACCTTCGGGGCGTCGGCGGTCGACCGCAGGGCGGTTGTTGTCCGGATGGTTTGGGCGTCCATGCTGTGCGACACGGGAGAAAAGGCATGGCACGTGCTGCCGAGGAGCAGGAATGCGGAGACGGTAGCGCTGGAGAATTTCATGGTGGAGTAGTATTATTGTTATTGTTATTATTATTTCGTGTTTGTTTGTTTGTTTGTTTGTTTGTTTGCTAGCTTTTGTGCTCCGGTTTATGGTGGTTTGGTTTGGTTTCTTGGTTGTTCTCGTTCTTTGTCGTCGATATTCAGTTGTTGTCGGTTGATTGAGCACAGAACAATATATTATTGAGATGTACTTCGTAATATGAATGTATGTGTCGATCTTCAATCTAGTCGAGAATGCCTGGGATAGGAAGTAATATTACCGGTACTAGTACGGTATCGGATCGGGCACCAAAACGAGTACGAGTATCTTTTGAGGGAACGCTTTGATGATGGGTCTGGAGAGAAAAGCACAGCGCTATGGAGAAGAGAGAGGCTGGTAATTACTTCGTACCGTACACAAGTCGTTGGTTCGTTGGAAGTTGTATCTTACGTACAGTACGTACCGTACAAATTACCGCACATATTAAAGTCTCAAGAAAATCGCAACAGAGAGAGAACAAGGAAAGGAAAGAAAAGATCAATCCATTCAATTGTTTTTTCTCGAATCTTCGTGTAATTACGGCACTGTTGGAGCAAAATACCGAAACACACGCGTGCTTGACGCGTTCATCTTCAACCACGTCTCCACCTGGAACATCGTGTGGCGTGAATTCGAGTTCATGAATTACCCGGAGTACTTCATTCGTACTTCTATTACGTAGTTGTCAGTCAGTCCCACGACACGCTGTTGGTTCGCATCGGAGCATTCTACCTGCCGGTATTTACCGCAGTCGGTACCTGTCGGGAAATTCCTCTAATCGTGCGAGCTGACCCAATGATGAGGCTTATTATCTTTTTAAGCCCTTTTGAATAAAACGCGACCATTCAACGGTCCAACAACCGATATTTTAACATAAGTGTCGTACGATAGATGTTCTCTTAATCTTTCAATGTTATGCTCATTCTTTTGCAGCATCTGCTAATAATCGATCTATCGCGTTCGACATATTTCTTACGAATCGATAGAACATGATGATCTTCTTTTAATCTTTCACACTTATGATTATTGTTTTCTAGTAGCAGTCAATTACGGACAAGTCACATCTTCTTTTGATCTTTCACCCTTATGCCCATTGCTCTCTAGTGGTAGCTTGATCGCGCGAAAGGCTATTGCCATACTGTAGTAATTTCAGTCTACGGTACGTGCGTACGGTGAGTGTACAATATAAAAATAACACAATTAATACCCAGTACCAAAACCATGTACAAGTCTACAGGAAATAAACATATGTGTGCTCCGCACACCGAAGTCCCTTCAAAAAAAGAACAAGACAAAAGACCCTGAAAACACACCAAAAAACACACTAAGACAATTTTTTTTATGGGAAGTCCGATCATCGAAATCACGAATGTCGGCCCATGATCGACCCTTCTGTTTCTCCTTCCATAGAACAGACCATGAGGGTTCACCACTGTACAAGTAGTACAAAATGGCACAAACTCAAATGCCTACACGTTGATCTACTTCGATTTGGAGCGGGAAGGGTATTCGAACGACAATCATACGGCAAATAACACGAGTGATGAAGATAGAAAAAATCGAGCCGACAACACACCCTTCTCCGACCCATCTGTTTCTCCTTCCATAGAACAGACCATGAAGGTTCAACACTGTACAAGTAGTACAAAATGACACAAACTCAAATACCTACACATTCCGCTACTTGGTTTTCGATCCGGAAGGGTATTCGAACGGCAATTCAATGGCAAATAACACACACACGAAGATATGAAAAAATCGAGCCAACGACCCATCTGTTTCTCCTTCCATAGAACAGACCATGAAGGTTCACCACCGTAAAAGTAGTACAAAATGACACCAACTCAAATACCTACACATTCCGCTACTTGGTTTTCGATCCGGAAGGGTATTCGAACGGCAATTCAATGGCAAATAACACACACACGAAGATACAAAAAAATCGAGCCGATGGCCCTTCTACGACCCGTCTGTTTCCCCTCCAATAGAAGGGAAGATGAGGGTGGACATGTACAAATACTACCACATTCGAACACCATCATGTTCCTCTACTGATTTTTCAACTTGGAATGGCAATCAAATGGCAATCGAATGGCAGCAGGACGCCAGAAGGAAGCCAGCAACGGCGTTTCAAGCGGCGTTTCAAGCGGCTTTTGGAGCAGCAGGAAGCCAGCAGCAGCGGCGTTTCGAGCAGCGTTTTGGAGCGGCCTTTCAAGCAGCAGCAAGCCAGCAGCGAGCAGCGGTGTTTTGGAGCAGCAGGAAGCTGCTGGAGCGGGCGGCCCACCAAGAAGACAGAAGTGTGAGGACGTGGACCAACAACATCCACCCACAAGCGGCCCACCAAGAAGATAGAAGTGTGAGGAACAACGCATGACCGGACAATCGGACAAAGACGTCGACCGGTCGAACAAGAAACCTCTACCAAAATTGTGTAGGAAGTGGAATCGGGCATTTGGAAAATACCGTCGAACGAACCGGTAGTTGCCACCAAGGTAGATATGTAGACTAGTAAATTTAAATAGAGTACCAAAATATCATACAGCACACTATTAGGCTAGTAGCTTACTCAGGCAGAGGGGACCGATTCAGCAGCAATAATAGGGGGATTGGCGCTTATTTGTCTTATCTATGCTATCGAAAAAGTGAGCGAAAAAATGTGTCATGAAACAAGCACCTCCGGGGACATTTCTTAGAAAGAGTCATGTAAAGTACTTGTGGTATTTGTGGTATTTCCTTAAGAGTTACACGGAGTCTTATACCACTAAAAATGCAACAATACTGAGTATGGAAATAAAGAAAGTGCGTCGGCAAACGAAATAGTAGGTCTTACGATCGATTGATTTAGTGAGTAGAACAATCAGTTTGTTACAGTTCAATCGTTACAGTTCGATCGTCTTTGCCGATCGAATCGACAGGTTAATTACTCGTCGTATCGTGTAATTTCAAGCATACAAAACACATGTAATTCTTAAGACACAAAACACACGCAAACCATCTTCGATCGGTCTTTCTTTGTATCGTATTACCGTGTAATTCACCGTGATATTCTCATTGGAATATCACAGTATTTGTACCTTATTACGTAGAATTAGTACTAGGTTGTACATAGATTTTAGGGCATGATAGTGTTTTAGAGTTGTTAATTCTTCGAAGAGTGAGCTGTTGGGAAAATTCCCGCTAAGAGACAATCCACATGGATAATCACCGACGATTATTCACTCAGGTTAAATAACCTTACGAATAAGGTTATTTGCCTTCGTGACTCTTCGTACGTATGAATACGCGTTACACGGTGAATTCTTTTCAGTCCCCTTCAGTCATAAATCCTCCAACCGTTAAGCGGCTGGATTCTATGACTTAACCTATTCATCATGAGCCGTTCGTATGTTGAATACCAAACTGTATCCAGTCTACCATCAGAGGCCCTATCAAAAAGAAATGGGGCGGCTTTTTGCCTTTCATTCTGGCTTGTATCATGGCATTTTGCCCTGATCCTTGCCGGTTTGATATATTGTATTCATGGATCAAATTATCCATTTTTCCGAAATGCTCATTGCAGATCGAACGTAAATCAACTTGTTGCTTCGGTCGAACGATCGATCGAACATTCCATTGAATGATTGATTTGTTCCTTACTTACTCACCGCATGCAAAACAAAACAAGCCTACCACATGCATCGGGAACAATGTTCTCGAAAGACAGCACCACTCATTAGCTTGGTAAACAAGTCAGCGATATTTGTTGAACCTGGTTCTTTTGCAACTCTGATAATTCCTGCTGCAATAGATTCACGCGCCTTGTGATATGCAATGCTGTTGTGCTTTTTCTTGCATGGGCTTTCAGGTCGTGTAACATTTGTGACGACAGAATCATTATCACAATACACATTTGTGCTCCCATCAATTGGAACACCTATCATTCTCAACTTGTATCTTAGACCTTCGACCAATTCGATTGCAATTTTCAAAGCAATGATTTCAGATCCAAAAGCTGATGTCTCAACTGTTGTTTGTCTTTTGGAAAACCAAATGATCGGTGCATTATTAATGAAGATAATAACGCCAGTATGAGATCTCCTTGTTGCCTTGCATCCTGCATGGTCAGCATCAACAAAACAACTCATCGTTACATGTTTTCCCAAAGCTTCAGGCATATCTGCTGGTATGACTTCAGCGGCACCAGGGTAAAATTCAGACCAGTCACATTTTTGAAATTTACTTTCATCAACGCTTGGTACAGTATCGTCAAATACCAGTTTTGACCTGTTGTACTTTTTCAAATATGCAAATATATGAAACAACTGATTCAAATGCCCGATCCTTGCCTGTGCCAGATACCTTGACATCAGCGAGACTGGCATTACAATGTCCAGCCTCCCTAATTCACAAATCCACCTGAGAACTCCAATTAAACCTTGGTAGTAATTTTGCAATTCAGGGTTCAATTCTTCTGATATATCAATTTCCGGTCGATAATCATGTGACAGTGGACTGGACGCTGATTTTGGTAGATACTTGTAACCATATTTTTCAGTTCCTAACTCTTGTTCGACTGCTGCAACAGCTTTCGCCGTATACTTAGTACTTGATAATGACCATCTTGGCTTTGAATCACCTTCAAAGTAGAATTTTCCAATATCTGCTCCCAGATATAGGGTTGGCTCTTCAATAGTATCATCCTTCAGTTTGAACTTGCGCTCAATATTTTCAAGCTGGAACTTTGGATCTTCACCAGAACATAAGATGTTGTCTACATAGGCAATGAGAATTGCCCAGTACCTGGTTCCATCTTTCCTGGTTTCAATTCTTAAGTGCACATCCGGATCTGCTTTGCAAGGTGAATATCCAAGATCTCTCAAATGCTGGGTGAGGTATGACCGGAAAGATGCACCTGCAACCGGCAGTCCATACAATGCGCGGACAATCTTGCAAGGCCTTCCTGCAAGATGAGGTGGAAAACCATCTTCAGCTCTCGCTTTTAGAAAGTATTTCTCTTTAATCGGGGCTGTCAAATATGCATTTTGAATATCAGCTGAGAGAACCTTCAAATCATTCAGCGCTGCCAGCAGGAAGAATATTCTTACTGAGTCTCGACTGGGAACAGATGAATAAGTATTTTCTTTTGCCACTGCAGGGACTTTATGACCGTCCCCTACCAATCTAGCCTTCCTTGTTAGGGACCCAAGCTTGATATCAAATATCATGTGGGTTGTTATCTGCTTATGGCCAACTGGAATAACATCATCATCGGAAAATTTGAACGCTGCCATATTGTTGGTCATTTCTTTGTGAATTGCCCTTTCCCAGTGGTCAGTGCCTGTTTTCTTATCAATAGCCAGCGCTTGTTTGATTGAATGTGGCAACTCAACGCCATACTTGTGAGTCTTCAACCAATACTTTGCTGTTTTGGCCGCTTTAAGGATTCGATCCTTTCTTCTCAAAATTTTGTGCACCCACCATCGGAATGCTGGTGTCTTTTCAAGGTTATTGTTGACAACATATTCAGCTAATTGCACTGGGAATGATTCTTTCACATCACTTAACTTACACCACGATTCAGTGCCATCTTTCCAACTGGCAAGAATCCTCCAACCCCTAGTTGTCGGCTTATGGGTTTTCCTGCCATTTTTTGCTATGGTCGTGGCTTCCTCATCAGTTAGTGCAGTGTTGTCGCGTTCATGATCAATGAGTTCATCTAGTAGAGTGAACATCCTTCCGTCATCATCAACAGAACTGTACAAACTCTCTGCAACAATATTTGCCGTGTATTCCTCCATGGTACCATCAGGTAGTTGCAATTTATACAGCCTCGTGTCTAGTATGGGATTCTCATTTCTGAGTCCTATCGGTCTGTTTTGCAAGTCGCGAACCCTGTCCTTGACAACGCACCTGAGTCTTTCATCACCTCTTTCAATGATCACTTCATTTCCCAGATATTCATCTGGTTCATCAATATCTTCTACTGACGCTTCTGGTTCAGCCATTTCAAGTTTCAAATCAGGTGGTTCTACTGGTTGATTCTCAAATAGCTCCATTTGGGGCTCCGGGTAGTTTTCCTGGAAGAAGGACGCGCTATCCTTCACTTCATCACCAATCTTGGATTCAATTGATTTGTCAATTGCTTCCATTCTTCTGAGGATATCTCTATCTCTCCATTCGAATTCTTTGACAGGCCTTATTGAATTTGTAGATATTGGTATTGCCGATTCAGTCAGGAGCCAAAAACAATCCCCCCCACCTACCTTATTGCCACAGGGACCCAACCATCGTGCCAACCTTTCAACACCTCGGGTGGAAGAATCACCTTTTTCATAATAAAACACAAAGTCATACCATTCTGATGAAGTGTATAGTGTAATATCCGGTCTATAGCCATGGACCAATTCGAATGGGGTTCTCCCCATTGAAGAAGGGTTGCTCGAGGCTGTTCGCTGCCTGATATTAGCACATAGCTCACCACAAAATGACCATAATCTCCTCGGTGACTTCTTCTTTGCGGACTTGGTTGTGATTGCACTGCCAAGATGACCTATTGCTTGTTCTGCTCGATTTTGGAATGGGCAATGTGGTTGGATGAATGTCTGGTGAATATGGTTGCGCTTTACAATTGAATTCCAGTGTGTCTTGTAGGTTCTTGGAGATCCTTGTTCTGGTGCACCATCAGAAATCAAATGCTCTGGGATTCCAATTTCATGAATGAATGTTTTCAATCCTTGATGCGCCTGAGACTTGTCCTGTATTGGTATAAATACTTCAAAGCCATTTCCATTTGTGAAGATTTGTGCACATTTTTCCTGTCTCATAATACTGGTGGTTCTAGCGTGCCACGTATCAGTGTACCAGGTTCCTTGTGCAACTCTCTTGTTCCTGAAGCGCTGAGTAGGCAGCCTCTTCATCAATGGTGATTGCAAATTCCTGAGTGCCTTCTGCGTCGTGACTTTCAATGTCTGCTCAGTTTTCTTGAAACTAATATTCCAAGTTTTGGCTAGGCGTTCACAGTCAACTTTGTTTGGACCTTCAATTGTTATCACTGATGGCCCCCATTGATTTCTTCTGTCAAGAGACCTTCTCTCAAGTGTATTGTCAATTTCTTGCAAGCTAGGGGCCTGTTTTGATTTTTCTTCAGGAGCTTCCATAAAGTCAAATTCTGTATCATCAAACAAAAATTGGTCTACCCTTCGTGCGCTTGAAATATTCCTTACTGAAGAAATCCGATGAGCTATATTTCCATCTGTTGCAATCTGGCATTCAGTGAGCATTCTCCTTGTGGATACCTGATGGACTCTCATCAGTTTGCATTGCTGCATGACACTTGGATGCCGTTTGTCTAAGCTGGTCTTGGGGAGTTTATCTGTAACATTACTAGCAGGTTCTGTTACAACCGAACTTGTATCCATTGCTTGATCTTCTTCTGTCGACATAGCTTGAAGGCTGAACTGGTCCCCTGAAATTGGATCTCCATTGTCAATGGCTAGCTCGGCCATCCTGAACTTCAGTGAATGTGGATCCCATGGGGTATCATTTGTTGCTATCAAATGTTGACATTCATCAAGTTCCATTCTTGTTGGCTTTCTTGTGGGGAAATATGAGATCACATTTCTCATACTCAGTTTGATAAAGACTTCCTTCGGATCATCATCTTCCATTGGAGTTTGAATTGTAATTCCATGCTTGGATCTTGAATCAAATTGGCGGGGTGTCTCTTCAACAGAGTTGAAATTGCAGTCCCTCACTTGATTTGGGCATATCAAGCTGTTCTTCAATTTGTCTCCAAAGTACAGTGCTTGATGGAACACTATGATGTACACTTTGCCTGATGTTGGGTTTGTCCACGCCGTAGCACAGCTTCCTATCGGGATTTTCTTGATGGGCTTGTATTCTTCAGAAAAAGGTGCAACATCAACATGTGTTGTGATCTGATCAGGATTCAGCAATACCATATTGCTTCCTGCTGCGGTAGTATCTGCATGTGAGTCTAGCTCACAATAGCCTTCTTCACTTTCCCCATCATCAAAATCTACAGGAACGTTCATCTTGTATAATGACTGGCTCACCATTGTTAACAATTTGTGTTCTAGTGATAGTGTCCGGTTATTATGTCATTTCTTAGATTTTGAGCCAAAACTGTCACCCGCGCCTTCATTTTCAGTTTCTTTCTTTTTAGTCTCAGCAGCCTTGAGATTTCTTTTCTTCTTAGCCTGTCTCATCTGGTAAAGCTCCTGGCGCTGTTCTTTTGACATTGTTTTATAAACACTTGTCGGATAAGGCTTGCACTCAACTTTTCCTGTAAACGTTCCAGTTGTCTTTTGCTTTTTGTTGCTTGATGTGCCCATAGAATACACACTCCTGGAACCTCTTTTATGCTTCCCATTTGCAAGCTTCTTTAATCCAAGACGATTGGTGAATAGAATCAAGCATTCGTTGAAATTGTCCCGGTAGTCTTTGCTCTCGTCAATTGCATCGGCTTTAGCAGCATCAAGTCGCTCATCGCTGATTGAATTGATAAAGTCCCAGAGAAATCTCCTTTCATTATGATTCTTTTCAAATCTCAGAATTGTTCCATGAAAAGCAGGCCAGTTCTGTTTGTGCTTGTTCCAGTCATAATTCTTAGAATCTCCAGTGTAGTGTGAATCTTTCATCTCCTGATATGTCTTGTTCCGAACCATAGTGATATTGGTATCAGTGTAAGCATGTTGCATCAATGAAATGAAAGCATTTCTTGCATTTCCTGAGTTCAGCGCAGTGTTTTGGAAATGTGCCACATATTCCCAACCAGGACCTTTTCTTGTTGCATCACACAGCAACCTCCAGACGACGTTGTTGTCCTCATCATACTGGTGACCTGACAGGACGCCACATCTTTCATTGTAATCACTCCAAGTTGGATAAGTATCTGTTGTACTTTGCCCGACTGTTCCAGCCCTGGCTTCGTCAGTAACTTCTTCCTTTTCTTGGGGTCTTATGACATACAAGATTGGGAATCCCTCAGAGTTGAATCTGTACCTCAGGTTTTGTCGAAAGCCTTCTTCCCATTCTCTGAACTTCGTAAGGTCCTTTAATTCTGGTGGGGTTGACTTTTCCTGTGATTTCACACTTGATTCCATCATCTTGATTCTGAATTGCTGCAGTTCCAGGTTGTTTGGGTTTGCGTTCCAGTCGATAGCCCTTGGCTTGACTCCAATCAATGGTTGATACCGGGCCCAATTTGCCCAAGTTAGGAGCCTTGATGATAGCCTGTTACCATAGTGGATACTTTTTGGATTAGGACAGTCCGGACTGATAGATTTCAATCCATGCATGAATGATTTAATGCTTTCCTTGTTGAGGTCTGTAATTTCACGAATATTAGACATCCCTCCCCTCATGATTTCTTCAGCCGATTCATAGTTGATACCAAAATCCATTAGGCTGCTCCTGAAAGCAAGCTGTTCTGGGTTCAGGAATCTGCCATTGTTGAATCCCCTGATTTTTATCCTGGGTTGGGATGACCTTCTACCCAGTCGATCTGCTCTTGCATCCTCGGCATTTTGGTTAGCATCATTTCCCTCATCGTTGTCGCTATCCGCGTCATCTGGGTTCTCACCCCTCCTTTCTGCATCTCTCATTGCCCTGACTCTCTTCTTTACTTCTTGGTCGATGATTCTCTTCATGGTTGAGTTTGTTTCTGGGTCCCCAAGGGCCCTTTCCATGACTTCCATGATTTTATCTTCCAAATCTTCCTCTTCTCCCATACCTCCTCCATTGTTTTCATTAGAATCCTGTGGATCGTCCACTTCCATTTTTTCTTCTTCAATGTCGCCGTGTGTTCTAGTTCGTACCATGGTGGAGAATTGCGATATTTCAAACGAAGTTTCGAATTATTTTTGATGAAGTATGGATGGGCGATTCGTAGGGTGGTATTCGGTGGAAGTTGGTATTGAATATTCAATCGAATATTCAATCGAAGGTGGTATGTGGTGGAAGAGTGTAATCGAATCGAGGATTGGATGTGAGAGTTGGTTGTTTAATCGGTTGTGACTGTCGAGTGATTTGCTTATCTGTTTTGTATTTATCCGGATCGAATTTTCGTTCCGTTTGTATACTGTCTGACTATTCGGATCGAGTTTTCGTTCCGGTTTCTGTCTTTGTGTGAGCTTTTGCTTTTGTCGCAAGTCAAGATTGTGAGCTTTCCTATCCTTTCTTGGGATTTTGCTCATTCTGTATTTCTGTGGTGAATTTGAAAGATTGTTTCCTGAGAATTTAGTGTTCTCTTTTTCGTATTGGATCTTTCGATCTTCGGGGTTTGGTGTTCTCATATCTTTGGATTTTTCGTTTTCGCTCGTAGCAGATGCTCTTTGCAATCTGTTCCTTGTTGCAGGCAGATGTTCTTCGCAATCCGTTTCTGTTTCCCCACAGAATACTCCAGGCTCAATCTTCTGGCTCACGTCGTTCTATTTTTCAGTGAAAGATCAGTGTTCTCGAATTTGGATATTGATTCCTTTCAGCTGATGCCAACCTGGGCGACTCATTCATCTGAATCGTCCAGCTTCTTTTCCCTTGCTTGTTTGCTGGATCTCGTATCCCGGTGGAGCCACCACCTTGGTTCGAGTCTTCGGCCTCTTCTTTCAAGGGAGGCCGCCCTGGTGTTGGTCTATTCCAGGGCTCCACAAGCAACTGCCCCTTTTACATCCTTGGGGGTTGATGCCGGTAGCTGATCAGGCTAGTCCGGATTAGTCTTCGAGCTCAAACTGCGTTTCTTGGTGGGAAACGCCATTCGGTCCTCCACAGCTCGTAGAGTGCTGTGGGTCTGATAAACTAAAGAAAGTGCGTCGGCAAACGAAATAGGTCTTACGATTGATTGATTTAGTGAGTAGAACAATCAGTTTGTTACAGTTCAATCGTTACAGTTCGATCGTCTTTGCCGATCGAATCGACAGGTTAATTACTCGTCGTATCGTGTAATTTCAAGCATACAAAACACATGTAATTCTTAAGACACAAAACACACGCAAACCATCTTCGATCGGTCTTTCTTTGTATCGTATTACCGTGTAATTCACCGTGATATTCTCATTGGAATATCACAGTATTTGTACCTTATTACGTAGAATTAGTACTAGGTTGTACATAGATTTTAGGGCATGATAGTGTTTTAGAGTTGTTAATTCTTCGAAGAGTGAGCTGTTGGGAAAATTCCCGCTAAGAGACAATCCACATGGATAATCACCGACGATTATTCACTCAGGTTAAATAACCTTACGAATAAGGTTATTTGCCTTCGTGACTCTTCGTACGTATGAATACGCGTTACACGGTGAATTCTTTTCAGAAATTCGCCCCATACGTCAGTTTTTGAGGGGTACCACATAATTTCTACAGAGAAAAACAGTAGAAATAGTCATTAGAGGTATGTATCATTAAGCGTACCAATTCCTGCCTACGTGCCACAGTAGTGCCAGGCTAAATACCACAATTGTGGTATTTCCGCTGTATGGTACGAGTACGAGTACCGTACGTATGGGGCTGTGTAATTTTTTGACTAGCTTGATCTAAAATCCAAACAAAACTACAGTACTGTGAGTGTATCGTACCGGTACAAGTACTTGTTTGAAGTCAATGGATGCTTGGGGGAACAGCACCAGCACAACAAGCGGACCCTACCAAAAAATAATGTATCAGCTTCTTTATGGACTTGAGCACAACAACAAGTTGGTAACTCAGAAGTGAGGAGTCAGTTACGAGCAATTTCAATCATGGCTGTCACTACGGTACTAGTACTATCACCACCAGCACCAACACCACCACCACCAACAACAACACCACTAGTAGTAGTACACCGCTAGTACTCCAACAACACTAGCTAGCTAGTACCAACAACACATCAAGAACTCCACTGGTGACCCCTGCAAGGCAGTAGTAGTACTATTCTCAGAAATATTTTTTCCTATGCGTGCAAAACCAAAAACTAGTACATGGAATTCCTGGTTCTCTCAATTTTTAAATGCAAACACTACGTCCGATAACTGTCCCGCAGCAACCCTTTTTTTTGTCGCAAGGTACTTTCTCAACCCTGGCTTGTGTGTGATTTTATCACGTGCCCACCCTGTGATTCAGTAGCATGAGTAGCATGCTCATTTTGAAATTCTCAATCCCTGGGTCGCGATGTTTTTTTCCCTTGGGTCATGAATAACTATTATTAATTTTTAATAAAACCTACCAGTACAATTAAATACTTAAGTTCGTGACACACACACACACACACACTAAAATTAAATAAATAAGGGCATGACTCACCACCAGTAAAATTTAACACGAGTGCCCACGGCACACTACCCTTAAAATTTAATTCTATGCGTTGTTACACACTACCCTTAAAATTTAACACTGCTAGTGCTTGTCGCGGCACTCCATCCTTAAGATGTATCTCCATTGCTCGTGACATACTACCCTTCTAATATATCACTTGGGCTTGCAACACACAACCCTTAAAATTCAACACTAGGGCTTGCGACCACCTACCACTTCAGTTGAATTATGTGGGTCAAGAATTTTCCTATTACTATTATATGCAATACATGTATGATAGGTACTCCTTTCAGTATATTTTAATCATTTGTGTCACAGAATCTACTATTTGCACTGGTATGCAATGTATGTATAATATGTACCTTTTACCCTAATCACCTCTCCCAGAAGATTTACCTGCGTCAAAGGTGTGAATGGACCCGCGTCAAAGTAGTGAATGGACTGGCACAAGAAACAGTAAAGATGCCAAAAAAATGCCTAAGGCTTCTCCATACCACCAAGCAATTGCATCAATATAGAATCAATATAGTTGTCATCGCCAATTTCATCATCAGCAAGATTACTGGCAACAGTGCCACCATCTTTTGATACAGTAGCGGTTTTTCTGACTTGAATCTGTCAAGCTTCATTTCCTCCAATTGTTTACCCGTTTCAGGATCTTATCTTAATTTTTTTACCTTCTTGCACAATCTAGCAAACATTTGCCGTCCTTTTTTGTCCCATCCATCTGCACTTCCACTCTTTGAATCACAATACTTCTTTCTCATGTATTTTTTCTTTGTTGGTGTCGCGTCAGTTCCATCAAGTTTCCTTTTCTTCTGTTTTTCCCAATTGCTGAACTCATTGTCAATGATCATTAGGGCAAAAGCCCCATCAGTAACAGAAAAGATGTCACTTATCAGCTCTGTTGCCTTCCTCTGCTTAAAGTTTGTCTCCCCACTGGATTGACGGCAAACAGGATTCTTGTCACAAAATAATAAAACTCTTCATTATCTGCATTTCCATAGCGCCGGTACTCATTTGCTGTAAATTCAACCAAGTCAGGATCCAGAGATACAGTACCAGGGAATGATGCTGGCACTTTTGCCTTATCACTATCAGCTGCGGTGATGACAACAAATGGCAGTATGATATGGTGGGGTTAGTATTTAGTACGTCTATTATTTTCCTTCTGAATCCGATTCGTTGAGAGTCTGATTCAAGGGCTTCTGACAAACAGCAACGCTGTGTTAGTGTGTTAGTAGACGAACGATTGTACTCTATGCGTGACAATTGTGGTTGGATACTTTCGGCAACAGATAATCGGACTACAGGCGAGACTAGGGAAACGCCAGATCTCCTCTTGCTGTGACTTATTCAGATTGCAGCGAGACAGACCTTAGTATGTAGATTACAGGTAGTTGGTAGCAACTAGTGTGAATTTTGGGATATAAATCAGTTGAATGTTAAAAGTATGAGATAAGAGAGTAATCTTGCTGGAGAGCATGATATCTCTTTTAGTGCAGTGATGAATACAGTACACTGCTAATCGTACAGCACTGTACCGGTAGAATCACTGCTATCGAACTTGTATATATATATGTATCATGAGAAGCTTTCTTCTAATCGTGATCACTGAAGCAGCTGTTACAGGAAGCTTCTTCGAACCTCCCTGAGTATCGAAACACATGATTGGAGGTATCGAAACGGCTATACGGGAACCAGGCAATTCACCTTGTTTTGGTCATGAAAACAAAAGAACCTTGCTTCCGATCTTAAGTATCGAACTTTGGTCGTGAAAACAGAAAGAATGGGCCTTCCCGGTCATTTACCATAGATATGAGAATATTCCAATCCTGTTTACAGAAAGTATGGGCCTTCCCGGTCATTTACCATAGATAGAAGAATATTCCAATCCTGCTTACAGAGGTGCATATGACGCGAACGGTATTATCGTACCATTCCAGCTGTAGTACTGTAAATTACGTACATACGTACGAAAGGAATTTAATATGCCCCATCTTCTTGAACGTGATCAAGTGTATCACATAGCTCGAAAAGAAGAACAAGTAAATTTCGTGAGTACGTATGTGGAAGCAATTTAATATGCCCCATCTTCTTGCACGTGATCAAGTGTATCACATACTTCGGAAAGAAGATCGATTGATCGTAGTGGAGTGATCTTAGTGGAGCGATTCGGAGAATTGAATCGTATCAAAAGGATTCAATGGTAGAATTGATTGCAGACAAATTCATACCAATCTAGAAATGAATCGGATCGTAGAATCGAATCGGAGGATGCGATTGATGTAGAATCGAATCGGAGGATGCGATTGATCAAATACAATCGTAACCGAAGCTTGATCGGGGAATCTAATCGATTGAGTATCAGGGATTCAATCGTAGAATTGATTGTGGTGGATCGAGCTTAGTGGAGCAAATCGATTTGTAGATGTCAATTTGAAATGGATCGAATCGTAGGAAATGATTGATCAAATTCAACCGTAACTGAGGCAGGAAGCGTAATTTGGAGAATTGATTCGAATTGAATCGTACCAATAGGATTCAATCATAGAATAAATTGCGGACAAATTGATGGATCAAATACAATCGTAGCAAATCGTAGCTTCGATCTTGGAGTGAGATGGGTGCGAAAGGATAAGAATGCCCCAACCGTAGCCAATCGTAGCTTTGATTGTGAATCAAGAAGAGCAATCAAGTCGTAGAATTGAATCGGGGGATGCGATTGATCAAATACCGAATCGTAGAATCGAATCGGTTGCTTGGATCAGAGAATCGAATCGGTTGATGCGATTGATCAAATACATTCATAATCGAAGCATTATCGGGGAATCTAATTGAACGGTTGTGGATATCATAATTGATTTGTAGAGACCAAACATGGATTGTGGCGTGTAAATCGATTCGTAGATACCAACTCAGAATTGCAAATAGTCATGATGGCTGTCTTGTACAGAAGAAAATGCCCCTGCAAGATAGTCGGAAGGACGATATGGCAAGTATCTGTCGTGTTGGATAGAAGCGATTGAATGATCACATATCAAATTGTAGGAATCGAGGGATCAAATACACCCAGCACATCAAACAATGTCGTCGTAAGCCCAATTAGCAACCAAGAGAGTAGCATGTAGGTGATACAGCTTGAGCTTGATAGCATCACGATGGCGTTTGGTGATGCACACAGCAGGCAAGTTGTAGAACAAAGAATGTGCCCCATAATTAGGCTTCCAATCTGGGCAAGAAGATGCAGCAGCATGCTGTGGATAGGCTTGACCTGAACTTGTAATGGCACTATCGTTGGCATGAACTGAGCTTGGAACGACACTATCCTTAGAAAATGCCCCAGATGGTGGAAGTGGCAATGTTGGAATGCAAGTACTAGGCTTGTGCGAAGAAAATTGCTTGGGTGAACGGTAGAATGTCACAATAGCAGATTTTGGATGAAATGTCCATCTTGAGTGAGTTGAAGGCTCAAGGGAAGGACGTGGGGAGTGACGCCTTGGAGAAGTATGAGAGGCATCACCAGGTGGAGTGTCCGGGTGGACAGTAGGAATGGTTGAAGAGACAACTCTACGAAAACGGACTGATTCGGTGCTAGGGAAGTAAGTCCAAGTGTAGGTTGGAGTACGTGTGGAAGCAGGGAGATCAGTATTGGGAGCTAACCGGTTGGGATCAAGGGATTCAAGAGGGTTCCCATTTTGGGTAGTAGTAGGAATGGCAGGCGTTTCGCAAGCAGGATTAGGTGCTTGAGATGGGGAGGAAGCAGATGCTTGAGTTGTAACAGGAACATGTGCTGGAGGCGTGACGAGAACAGGTACTGGAGGCGTTACGGAAGCAGATACCGAAGATGATGCCGGTCCTGGAATCGTCGTAGAAACATGTGTTGTTGTCGTAGAGGGTGCCTGTGATAGGACTGGTGATGGAGGTGACGTCGGTGGTAAGACTGGTTTTGTCATGCAAGGTGTAGCTTGTACGATGGGTTGTGAAAACAGAAAGAATGGGCCTTCCCGGTCATTTACCATAGATATGAGAATATTCCAATCCTGTTTACAGAAAGTATGGGCCTTCCCGGTCATTTACCATAGATAGAAGAATATTCCAATCCTGCTTACAGAGGTGCATATGACGCGAACGGTATTATCGTACCATTCCAGCTGTAGTACTGTAAATTACGTACATACGTACGAAAGGAATTTAATAACGTCTGTTGTAGTAGGCATATACTGAAGAATGTCAACAGCACAATAATCTTCGTCCAATTCAACCATTACACCGACACTTACCAAACCAATTTTTTCTTGCCAATGTTTGATTATTATGCCTCAATTTTGCCAGGGCTTTAGGTACTGCATTAGCAAAATATCGACAGAATGCCTTAACAGGGATATCTTTCGTAACGGAGATGCAACCCGCATTGATGCCTTGCTCTATCACTTGTTCGGACAGTTCTTTTGATATCAGAAATTTTATGCCACCATACCATTTATCCTTTACATAGTCTCTCACCTGTCTCTTAATTGTCTTTCTATGTGTTTTCATCAGTTTCCTAGCATCCATTGACATATGTATATCACCAGAACTCAATGTACTCACTTTCTCCATGCTATTGCCACCCCCACTGTCTTCAATGGAACCGCGTCGGTGATTTTTGCAGCATCCTCTTTCGAATTCTCTCCCTTCTTAGTATCACTCACCATTGTCAGTATCTTTTCTACTAGTAGTTCTGGTTTCTCAGTCAAACCCTCTGCTAGCTTTTGCACCAGGAGGGTCACGTCGGGCTTTTCCTGTTGTCCGCCGCCCTTAGTATTTTTTCCTCCCGTCCCGTGTCTATTTACACTATCTGTATTCTTGTTGGAGCTCCCAACATTAACACCGCCAACTGAACTTGAATCACTGACAGTTATATTTTCTGCTTTTCTTTTTGGTGGTGTCTCTCTTTCTGCAGTGGTAGGGCTTTCTTGTCTTGTTGCAGTCGTTGCGGTCTTCATGGTGGTCATGGTGGTAATGCTTGTATTTTTAGTAGTATCTTTAGTGTCTCTGTCCCTGGCTGTGTTGGCCAGAGCTTCTATTTTCTTTTCTTGTAAACGTGTTACTTTTGGCTTGGGGAGCTTTGACCATTTTTGTTTTGGCATCTTGACTTGAGCTTTTTCCAATCATTGGTGTTTTTTGCAATTTTGTGATTTTTTATCATGCCTTGTTTTTGCAGTGATTGTATGAATTCAGCAATTTGCATTAGATTTCTCTTCGTGGAAGCAGGCCAGTGAGCGCAGGCCAACCAAAAAGAACTGTGAGCCTTGCCGCGCCATTTTTTTCACTACTACATTCACGAATTATTTCAATACTAATAGTTTGTACAATTATAATGCACTGATGTACGTAGAATAATCTTCCAAATGATGTGACACCCACACTATATTTTTCCTCCAAGTCTAGGACCAAAATGCACTCATTAGGTGGTGACATGACGCACAATCTATCAAAGATAACTCACTTCTGTTTCTTTCATGTTTCATCTTATCCATAACAGGAACAATATTCATCGACAAATCACAAAAAATATATGATATATATATCTCTTTCTAATTGCAAATTAGTGTGAATTTTTCCTCCCAATCACAACCCAAATTCACTCATAAGGTAATGACACACAAACTATCAAAGATGACTCACTTCTGTTTCTTTCATGATTCATCTTATCCATAACAGGAACAATATTCATCGACAAATCACAAAAAAGTTTTTTTCTAATTTCTAATTGCAAATTAGTTTGTATTTTTCCTCCAAATCCAGTACCCAAATGCACTCATTAGGTGATGGCACACCACTTATCAAAGATAACTCACATCTGTTTCTTTGATGATTCTTCTTACCCATAACAGGAACAACATTCATTGACAAATCACATTTTTTTTCCCCCTTATAATTTCTGATTGCAAATTAGTGTGTATTTTTCCTCCAAATCCAGTACAGAAATGCACTTAGTAGGCGGTGACACACCACTTATCAAAGACAACTCGCTTCTGTTTCTTCCTTCATGATTCATCTTATCTATAACAGGAACAATATTCATTGACAAATCACAAAACGTGTTTTTTTTTTCTAATTTCTAATTGCAAATTAGTGTGTATTTTTCTCCAAATCCATAACCCAAATGTACCGATAAGGTGTTGACACACAAACTATCACAGATAACTCACTTCTGTTTCTTTCATGATTCGTCTTATCCATAACAGGAACAATATTCATGGACAAATCACAAAAAATATCGGATTTTCTAATTTCTAATTGCAAATTAGTGTGTATTTTTCCTCCCAATCCAGCTCTCAAATGCACTCATTGTGTGGTGACACACAAATTATCACAGAAAACTCACTTCTGTTTCTTTCATGATTCATCTTATCCATAACAGGAATAATATTCATGGACTAATCACACAAAATATATGATATATGCATTTTTAACTGCAAATTAGTGTGTATTTTTCCTCCCAATCCAGGACCCAAATGCACTCATTGTGTGGTGACACACCAGCTATCAAAGATAACTCACTTATGTTTCTTTCATGATTCTTCTTACCCATTAGAGGAACAATATTCATGGACAAATCACAAAAAAATCTGATTTTCTATTTTCTAATTGCAAATTAGTGTGTATTTTCCCTTCTAATCAAGTACCCAAATGCACTCATTAGTTGGTGACACACAAATTATCACAGAAAACTCACTTCCGTTTCTTTCATGATTCATCTTACCCATAACAGGAACAATATTCATGGACAAATCACAAAAAATATCTGATTTTCTAATTTCTAATTGCAAATTAGTGTGTATTTGTCCTCCATATCCACAACCCAAATGCACTCATTGTGTGGTGACACACCAACTATCAAAGATAACTCACTTCTGTTTCTTTCATGATTCATGTTACCCATCACAGGAACAATATTCATCAACAAATCTCATAAAATATATGATTTTCTAATTTTTAATTGCAAATTAGTGTGTATTTTTCCTTCTAATCCAGTACCCAAATGCACTCATTAGTTGGTGACACACTAACTATCAAAGAGAACTCACTTCTGTTTCTTTCATGATTCATCTTATCCATAACAGGAACAACATTCATCAACAAATCACAAAAAATATATGATACATATATTTCTAATTGCAAATTAGTGTGTATTTTTCCTCCAAATCCACAACCCAAATACACTGATAAGGTGTTAACACACAAACTATCACAGATAACTCACTTATTTTTCTTTCATGATTCATCTTATTCATAACAGGAACAATATTGAGGGTCAAATCACAAAATATGTCTGTATTTGAAATTTCCAATTGCAAAGTTGTGTGTATTTTTTTCCCCAATCCAAAATCCAAATGCACTTATTACATGGCGACACACAAATTATCACAGATAACTCACTTCTGTTTCTTTCATGATTCATCTTATCCATAACAGGAACAATATACATGGACAAATCACAAAAAATATATGATATATATATCTTTCTAATTGCAAATTAGTGTGTATTTTTCCTTCTAATCAAGTACCCAAATGTACTCATTAGTTGGTGACACACAAATTATCAAAGATAACTCACTTCTGTCTCTTTCATGATTCATATTGTCCATATCAGTAACAATATTCATGGACAAATTACCAAAAATGTATAATTTTTAAATTTTGAATTGCAAATTAGTGTGTATCCTTCATCCAAATCCAGGATGTTGTCACTCTAAAAATCGACCGGATAGGTATAACGAATTGTTTAAATTTAAAGAGATGTGAGCTCACTCATTGGGTCATTCCCGAAATGAATCTGAGTCCTACTCAGATCTATGTCTTTTTTGTATTTTGGGAGTGAAAATTAAATACCATCTCCGAAGTGAACAAGGTGTCTGGTCTGGTGCAGCTGATGGACTCAAAGTTGAATTGCAACAATCTGGGAACTGGGCAAAACAGAGTCTGCATTATAATGGATGGGAAGCATCCACCTTCATCAACAGTGTCTTTGCGTTTGCCCCTAATGGGAGGATCTGAATTTTCATCCTCAAGTGTCCAGGGAACTGGCATGACACCATCATGTCAGATAATGGTTTCTACCAGAAGCTGGAGAGCATGCATCAGAAGTACTGCACAAAGATTGTTGTCAACTTGGCATTCAAGCTGGCGGGCAAGAAAATTTCCTCATTCAAAGCTCCCAAGTGGTGGACCCAGATACTGCCAATGGTATTTCATTGAACAGGGATGTGACGGCACTTTGACAGCTGTTGGAGGGGAGGATGAGAATGATTCAAGGAGCCTTTCCAAGGTTGAAAAACAAGCTTGCCCTGAACAAACTTGGAGACTAGAAGATCATCATGAACCGGGTAATCCTCCTGTATATTGTCTCCCATAAATCGTGAACCAGATCCAATGGACCAATCACATGGGACCGGATCCAATGGACCAAAATTTATTGTGCTACCAACCAATTTCACGGGATATCATTGTTCAACCGGCCACATTGATCGTGTAACCAACCAATCAATGTCTTACAGTGGATTTACATGATGCAATGCACGCAAAAGCTAGGAATAACACGGTGTTACACGCAAATCACTTTTATTATTGTGGTCTCTAATGGGCACACTTCTTATCAATTAGTTTATGCCTCTGATCCGTAAATATACTAATCTGTAAATAGCATACTAATCACTTCACCATGGGATTGACTGATTCATCATGGATATGTTTGGTGTTGCTATTGTTGCCACTGCTGTCACTGTTGTTGTTGTTGTTGTTGCTGCTGCTGCTGCTGCAGCTGCAGCTGTTGCTGAAATAGCTCTTACAAGGGAAAGGACGGAGTTAATTGTTTCCTATTGTTCTTGCCTGGCTCTCACGGCCTTCCTCTCCTGTTGTTCAAATGCTGCAAGAACGTTATCTGAGGCAGCCTTCATCTTGTAGGATCTCTTCTTTTTTGCCTTCTTTGTTGGCTTGGCGGAGGAGGAAAGAGGATCTCCTTCTTCAATTACTGATTCACTGACGGTGGGGGATGAGAAGGAAGAGGTGAGTTGGGAAGGCTGACCAAGGGGATGAATTATATTGTTTTTGTGTTCCCAAGTGCTGGGGCATTCCCAAATGAGTTGTTGTTATTGTTATTGTTGTTGTTGTTGCTGTTGCTGTTGCTGTTGCTGTTGCTGTTGCTGTTGCCGTTGCTACCGTTGTTGCTGCTGCTGTTGTGGTTGGTATCCTCATTAACTGCGTATCCTTGTTCCAAATCAATCTCTTCCTCTCCATCATCAAGGTCTGCCATTTGACCAATCAAGAAGTACTTGATCTCCTTTGTTAAGGCTGCCTCCTCTGGGATCTTTGGATCTCCTGTAGGAATGGCTTTCCAGTGAAGCTTCTGGTACTTCCTGCAGATGGAAACCATATCCATTTTGTAGTGAGAATAGTTTTCAGCTTGGAGTTGAGCAACAAAGTATTCCCATTGGTCAAGCCCAATAGGAACAACTTTTCTCATACAGTTGAGCATGTTCCTCATGCTTCAGTCTTGGTGTAGTTAGTACTGCCATGATACTGCCAGAGCAATGTTGTTAATTTCCTTTTGAAACTGGCTGTTGAGCTGATTCAATCCAAAGGCAAAGACGAGCAACAGGAGCTGTAGCTGCAGGCCGGTTGAGGTGCCGGTCTGTTGTGGTCTAATATTTCTCTGATATCCACTACGATTGAACGCTAGTCCAATCAGATCTATTCTAACTACCGGTGGGCTCAGTTAGTTAGATCTTAGGCTTGTAGTTCTACAATGGGAAGCATGGCTACTGATGCAAGGTTTAAGGTTGAATAATCAAATAATCTAAAAGTATGAGATAGAGAGATGATCCTTGCTGGAGAGCAAGTATCTCTTTTAAAGATCGGTACTGCCGCTAATACAGCACGCGAATGTACGTGTTGCCGCTAATACAGCACGTATTTTATACATCAGAAGACAGGTTCGTGAGCAAGTATGCGAACCTCTGCTATCTTTTCTTGAAAACAGCACACTTAACAAGAGATTGCATGTGCGAACCTCTAGTGTGTGTTCTTCTCCTATTACTAAGTATCGAACTTTGATCGTAAGAATGATTGTTGTTCGATCATTAAGTATCGAATTTGGGTGTCAGAATGACGATTGCACCTCTGGTTCGATCGTACTCCAATATCACATAGAGCAAGGTATGATCTCTGAGTCTCATTATTCCAAACACTAAAGGTGCATATGACTTGATCGTTTGTATCTTCGACTCGTAGTATCGTATCATTCCAGCTTCATTACTGTAAGGTACGTAGAAATGTACGTACGTAAGTTAGAGTACTGTAGTTTTCTCGTACGTGCAAAAGGAATTTAATATGCCCCATCTTCTTGCACAAGATCAAGTATAAGCTTTATCTCTGTAAGAAGAACAAACAAAATTCCGTGAGTACGTATGTCAAGAGTATGAGATATGCCCCATCTTCTTACTCAGGAGGAAGGAAGGAACCATATCACAGCCAAGACGATGGATTGATTGATCATGGATCCAGTCGTAGTACCGTATTTGATTGGTCGGAGCTCGAAGCATAGGAAAGTGATTGAGTATTGAGTTCTTGACGCAAGCGAATTGTAGAATAGAATCGATTGGTTTCTTGCTTTGTAGATGCAGGGAAATCAATACGATCGTAGAATCAGATCTTTCAATCGTAAATTGATGTAGTAGATGTCCGAGGTATCATAGAGTTGGCGGTTCAATCAGACTTAACTTGATGCGAATGGACCAAGTATCGTAGATAACACATCAAAATCGATCGTAGATCGAATCGTAGAATCAAATTGTAAATCTGTGGATAGATTGTGGATTAAATCATAGAAAACGATGGATTGGACGGAATGCGATCTGGGAACAAGTCGTAGATACGAACTAGGACTGGTTCAATCGTACTTCCTAACTTGATGCGGATGGATCAAGTGTCGTAGATAGGACATCAAATGTGATTGTAAATCAGATTGTAGAATCAATTTGAGTCATAAAGACGTAGGCTCGTAATATCATATCAAACGTAGATCCTAGAAAGAGACGATCTTGAATCGAGATAGATGTAATGATCACATATCAAGTCGTAGGAATCGATTGATCATAGATACCTATCTTGGAATGAATCACAGAAATCGATTCGTAGGAAGTCAATTCATAGACACCGGCTTGAAAGGAATCGATGCTTGAGTATTTGCCGCTTCGAAACGTACGACGCAATTGGATTGTGAACAGAGTCGATTGGTCAAATACAATCACAATCGAAAATCGTAGAAATCGATTGATCGTAGATTCTCAAATATCGGTTGATCGGATTGGAGGATCATAGGTATCGTTGGAGCGTAGATTGATCTTAGATTGATCTTAGATTGACTGTAGATGGATCGTATATCAAATCGTATATCAAATTGTAGAACAACGCGTGAGATTTAGATCCATACAAGTCCACTGAAGTCCAGTGATCGAATTGTGATCGTAGATATGAAATCGAATCGTAGTATTGTTGATCTAATCGTAGGAACCAATTGATCTAATTGATGAATGGGTAGTAGATTGATCATGTATCATATCGTAAAGAATCAAAGATTGAATTGCCAACAAAGGACGATTTGTAGATATAACGTGTCAAACGTACAATTTGTTTGATCAGAGATCGAGTAACTTGATCAAATCGTGATATACCGATTGATCACATGAAACGGAGAATCGAATCGGATGATCAATATTGTGGAATCAATGTTGTGCCCCATGATTGGAAAGGAGGACTTGCAAGTAGTCGTGATGGCTGTCTTGTACAGAAGAAGTGCCCCTGCAAGGGAGCCGGAAGGACATCATGGCAGGTGCTGACCAATGGGGACTAGGACTGAATCGCCGGTCTGTGAAAACTGTCATAATCGTAGTATGAAATTGTAGCGTTGATCTTGAATCGAGTTAGATGATCACATATCAAATAGTAGAAATGTAAAGACCGTGGGAGATTGAATGGTAGAAATCGATTGAGCAGCATCGAAAACCGTCGATTGATCATATATTGAATTGTGGCAATCAATGTAATTGTGCATCGATTGATCATATATTGAATTGTGGCAATCAATGTAACCGTGCAGTTGATCGGAGATGATTGGTTCATCAATCGAATCGTAGGAATTGATTGATCGCTGATCGAATTGTAGACATCCTAGTATCGTAGTAGTGAATGGTATCCGTATCAATTGAAGCAAATTAATTGTCAATGGATCAATCGGAGATGCCAGGTGACGTTGTTGTAAATCCAGTTAGCAAACAAGAGAGTGGCATGTAGATGATACAGCTTGAGCTTGATGGCATCACGGTGTCGCTTGGTGATGCAAACAGCAGGCAAAATGTAGGGCATAGAATGGTGTGTCCCATTGAAAAGAATTCACCGTGTAAACGCGTATTCATACGTAGCGGGCGTATCGTACAAAAAGTCATTAGGGCAAATAACCTTATTCATAAGGTTATTTAACTTGAGTGAATAATTGTCAGCGATTTCATGTGGATTGTCTCTTTACCGGATTTCCCCATCAGCGCACACTTTGAAGAATTAACAACTCTAAAACACTATCATGCCCTAAATTTACGTACACTCTAGTACTTATTCTACATGATAAGATATGACAATTTTACATGTGATATTCCAATAAGAATATCACGGCGAATTAATACGGTAAAAGACCGACCGAAGATGGCCGGTTTTACCTGTGTTTTGTGTCTTATGATTACGAACATTATTGTGGCAAATTACACGGTAATATGCCAAGTTATCAATTCACATGAATGAATCGGACACGACGAAAGTAATTAACCTGTCGATCTTTGATCAATAAAAGAAAGTGTGTCGTAACAAACAAACGTAATTGGTCTTATGGTCGATTGATTTAGTAAGTAAGAGTAAGAGTAATCATCTTCTTAGAATTGGTAAGCGTTGATCATCCCTGATCGACAGGTTAATTACTCGTCGTCAAATTACTCGTCATCATCGTGTAATTTCTAGCATACAAAACACCCATTTTCTTAAGACACAAAACACACACAAAACCATCTTCGATCGGTCTTTTAACCGTATAATTCGCCGTGATATTCTCATTGGAATATCACATGTATTGTACCTTATCATGTAGAATTAGTATTAGGTTGTACGTAGATTTTAGGACATGATAGTGTTTTAGAGTTGTTAATTCTTCAAAGAGTGAGCTGATGGGGAAATCTGCTAAAAGGCAATCCACATGAAGCGCCGACGATCATCCACTCAGGTAAATAACCTTAAGAATAGGGTTATTTGCCCTTATGACCTTTTGTATGATACGCCCGTGACTAGTACGTACAAACACGCATTACACGGTGAATTCTTTTCAGTCCCCTTCAGTCATAAATCCTCCAACCGTTAAGCGGCTGGATTCTATGACTTAATCTATTCATTGTGAGTCATTCGTGTGTTGAATACCACGCTGTATCCAGTCTACCATCAGAGGCCCTATCAAAAGAAATGGGGAGGCATTTTGCCATTCATTCTGGCTTGTATCAAGGCATTTTGCCCTGATCCTTGCCCGATTGATATATTGTAATCGATGGATCAAATTATCCATTTTCTTCCGTTCCATGATCGAACGCTTCAGTCGAACGATCGATCAAACATTGCGCTCAGAACAAAACAAACTTACCACATGCATCGAGAACAGTGTTCCCAGAAAACAGCGCCACTCATTAGCTTGGTAAACAAATCAGCAATATTTGTTGAACCTGGTTCCTTTGCAACTCTGATAATCCCTGCTGCAATAGATTCTCGCGCCTTGTGGTATGCAATGCTGTTGTGCTTCTTCTTGCATGGGCTTTCAGGTCGTGTAACGTTTGTGACAACAGAATCATTATCACAATACACATTGGTGCTTCCATCAATTGGAACACCCATCATTCTCAACTTGTATCTTAGACCTTCAACCAATTTGATTGCAATTTTCAATGCAATGATTTCAGATCCAAAAGTTGACGTTTCAACTGTTGTTTGTCTTTTGGAAAACCAAATAATTGGTGCATTATTAATGAAGATAATAGCACCAGTATGAGATCTCCTCGTTGCTTTGCATCCAGCGTGGTCAGCATCAACAAAACAACTCATTGTCACATGCTTTCCCAAAGCTTCAGGCATATCTGCTGGTATAACTTCAGCAGCGCCAGGATAAAATTCAGACCAGTCACATTTTTGGAATTTACTCTGATCAATGCTTGGTACCGAATCATCAAAAACCAATTTTGACCTGTTATACTTCTTCAAATATGCAAATATATGAAATAACTGGTTCAAATGTCCCTTTCTTGCTTGAGCCAAATACCTTGACATCAGCGAGACTGGCATTACAATGTCGAGCCTTCCTAGTTCACAAATCCATCTGAGGACTCCAATCAAACCTTGATAGTAATTTTGCAATTCAGGATTCAATTCCTCTGATATATCAATTTCCGGCCTGTAATCATGTGACAGTGGACTGGATGCGGACTTTGGTAGGTATTTGTAGCCATACTTCTTGGTTCCAAGTTCTTGTTTGACAGCTGCAACAGCTTTTGCAGTATACTTGGTGCTTGATAATGACCACCTTGGTTTTGAATCACCTTCAAAGTAAAACTTTCCAATATCAGCTCCCAAATACAGAGTTGGTTCTTCGATGGTATCATCTTTCAACTTGAACTTTCGTTTGATGTTCTCTAGCTGGAATTTTGGATCTTCACCAGAACATAAGATATCGTCAACATAGGCAATAAGCATTGCCCAGTATCTGGATCCATCTTTCCTGGTTTCAATTCGTAAGTGCACATCCGGATCTGCTTTGCAAGGGAAATATCCAAGATCCCTCAAATGCTTTGTGAGATATGACCTGAAAGAGGCACCTGCAACTGGTAACCCATATAGTGCTCGAACTATCTTGCAAGGCCTTCCTGCAAGGTGTGGAGGAAAACCATCTTCAGCTCTCGCTTTTAGAAAGTGTTTCTCTTTTATCGGGGCTGTCAAATATGCGTTTTGAATATCTGCTGAGAGGACCTTCAAATCATTCAGTGCTGCTAGGACTAGCAAGAAGAATATCCTTACTGAATCACGACTGGGAACCGATGAATAGGTGTTTTCTTTTGCCACTGCAGGAACTTTATGACCATCCCCTACCAATCTAGCCTTTCTTGTTAGGGATCCAAGCTTGATATCAAATATCATGTGGGTCGTGATTTCCTTGTGACCGACTGGAATAACATCATCATCAGAAAATTCGAACGCTGCCATATTGTTGGTCATTTCTTTATGAATTGCTCTTTCCCAGTGATCAGTGCCTGTTTTCTTATCAATTTCCAGTGCTTGTGTAATTGAATGTGGTAGCTCAACACCATATTTGTGAGTCTTCAGCCAATACTTGGCTGTTTTGGCTGCCTTAAGGATGCGTTCCTTTCTTCTCAAAATTTTGTGCACCCACCATCTGAATGCTGGTAGCTTTTCAAGTTTGTTGTTGACTGCATACTTGGCTAGTTGCACTGGGAATGATTCTTTGACATCACTTAACTTATACCATGATTCGGTTCCATCTGTCCAACTGGCCAAAATCCTCCAACCCCTAGTCGTCGGCTTATGGCTTTTTCGGCCATTTTTGGCTACAGTTGTTGCCTCCTCATCAGTTAAAGCAGTGTTGTCGCATTCATGATCAATCAGCTCATCTAGTAGGGTGAACATCCTTCCATCGTAATCAACAGAACTGTAAAGACTTTCTGCAACAATGTTTGCCGTGTATTCCTCAATGGTGCCATCAGGTAGTTGCAATTTGTACAGCCTCGTGTCCAGTATTGGATTCTCATTCCTTACTCCAATTGGTCTGTTTTGCAGATCGCGCACTCTATTCTTGACAATGCACCTGAGCCTTTCGTCATTCTTTTCAATGATTACTTCATTTCCCAGATACTTATCTGCTTCATCAATATCTTCAACCGATGCCTCTGGCTCAGCCATTTCAAGTTTCAGATCAGATGATTTCACTGGTTCTTGCTCCTCAAATAGCTCTAGTTGAGGTTCTGGGTAATTTTCCTGGAAGAAGGATGCGCTGTCTTTCACTTCATCACCAATCTTGGATTCAATTGATTTGTCAATCGCTTCCATTCTTCTTAGGACATCTCTATCCCTCCATTCGTATTCTTTGACAGGCCTTATTGAATTTGTGAATATTGGTATTGCTGATTCAGTCAGGATCCAAAAACAATCACCTCCACCCACCTTATTGCCGCAAGGGCCCAGCCATCGACCCAATCTTTCAACTCCCCGGGAGGAAGAATCACCTTTGTCAAAGTAAAATATAAAATCATACCATTCTGATGATGTGTATAATGCAATATCGGGCATATATCCATGCACCAATTCAAACGGAGTTCTCCCCATTGAAGAAGGGTTGTTCGAGGCTGTTCGCTGTCTGATATTAGCACATAGTTCACCACAAAATGACCATAATCTTCTCGGCGACTTCTTCTTTGCAGACTTGGTTGTGATTGCACCCCCAAGATGACCAATTGCTTGTTCTGCTCGATTTTGGAACGGGCAATGTGGTTGGATGAATGTTTGGTGTATATGATTGCGCTTCACAATTGAATTCCAGTGGGTCTTGTATGTTCTTGGTGAGCCTTGTTCTGGGGCACCATCAGAAATCAAATGCTCAGGGATTCCAACTTCATGAATGAATATTTTCAACCCTTGATGCGCTTGCGATTTGTCCTGTATTGGTATGAATACTTCAAACCCATTTCCATTTGTAAAGATCTGTGCACATTTTTCTTGCCTCATAATACTCGTGGTTCTAGCATGCCAGGTATCAGTATACCAGGTTCCTTGAGCAATTCTCTTGTTTCTAAAGCGCTGTGTAGGCAGACACTTCATCAAAGGTAATTGCAAATTCCTCAGAGCTTTCTGGGTAGTGACTTTCAGTGTCTGTTTGGCCTTCTTGAAACTGATATTCCAAGTCTTGGCTAGGCGTTCACAGTCTACCTTGTTTGGACCTTCAATAGTTGTCACTGATGGTCCCCATTGATTTCTTCTATCAAGGGATCTCCTTTCAAGTGTATTGTCAACTTCTTGCAAGCTAGGGGCTGGTTTTGATTCATCTTCGGGGGCTTCTGTGAGGTCAAATTCTGTGTCATCAAACAAAAACTGGTCTTTCCTTTGCGCGCTTGAAATATTTGCATCTTGAAACTTTGTGATCACTGCCGAAATCCTGTGAGAAATATTACCATCTGTTGCTATTTGGCATTCAGTCAGCATTCTTCTGGTTGATATCTGGTGCAATCGCATCAGCTTGCATTGCTGGGTGAGTTTTGGGTGCTTGGGCTCTATGCTAGTCTTGGAGAACATTTCTGTGACATTACTTGTAGGTTCTGTTACCACTGAGCTTGCGTCTTCAGTTGACATGGCTTGAACGCTGAATTGGTCCCCTGAAACTGGATCACCATTGTCAATTGCTAACTCCGCCATCCTGAACTTCAGTGAATGAGGGTCCCACGGGGTGTCATTTGTTGCAATCAAATGTTGACATTCATCAAGCTCCAATCTTGTCGGCTTTCTTGTTGGAAAGTATGAAATCACATTTCTCATACTCAGTTTTATGAAAACTTTCTTGGGGTCATCATCTTCCATTGGGGTTTGGATTGTAATTCCATGCTTGGATCTGGGGTCAAACTGACGATGTGTTTCTTCAACAGAATTGAAATTGCAATCCCTCACTTGATTTGGACATATCAAGCTGTTCTTCAATTTGTTCCCAAAGTACAGCGCTTGATGGAACACAATAATGTAGACTTGACCTGATTTTGGACTTGTCCAAGCAGTTGCACAACTTCCAATTGGGATTTTCTTGATTGGCTTGTACTCTTCAGAAAAGGGCGTAACATCAACATGTGTTGTTATCTGATCAGGATTGAGCAGTATCATGTTGCTTCCAGTGGCAGTGGTGTCAGCATGTGAGTCTAGCTCACAGTATCCATCTTCGTTTTCACCATCATCAAAATCTAGTGGAATATTCATCTTATATAATGACCGGCTCACCATTGTTAAACATTTGTTTTCTAGTGTCCGGTTATGATGTCATTTCTTAGATTTTGAGCCAAAGCTATCGCCTGCACCTTCCTTTTCAGCTTCCTTTGCCTTCTTGGTCTCAGCAGCCTTGAGAGCCCTCTTTTTCTTACTCACCTGTCTCATCTGGTACAGTTCCTGACGCTGTTCCTTTGACATTGTTTTATACACACTTGTTGGATAAGGCTTGTTCTCAAGTTTCCCTGTGAACGTTCCAGTTGTTTTCTGCTTGTTGTTGCTTGACAAGCCGACTGAATACACACTTCTGGAACCTCTTTTATGCTTCCCATTTGCAAACTTCTTCAATCCAAGACGATTGGTGAATAAAATCAAACATTCATTAAAATTATCTCGGTAATCTTTGCTCTCATCAATTGCATCAGCTTTAGCAGCATCCAGTCGCTCGTTGCTGATTGAATTAATGAAGTCCCAGACAAATCTCCTTTCATTGTGGTTCTTTTCAAATCTTAGAATTGTTCCATGGAATGCAGTCCAATTCCTCTTGTGCTTGTTCCAATCATAATTCTTAGCGTTGCCGGTGTAGTGTGATTCTTTCATTTCCTGGTAGGTTTTGTTCAGAACCATAGTGATATTGGTATCAGTGTAAGCATGTTGCATCAATGAAATGAAGGCGTTTCTTGCATGACCCGAGTTCAGTTCAGTATTTTGGAAATGTGCGACATATTCCCAACCCGGCCCTTTTCTTGTTGCATCACACAACAACCTCCAGACGACATTGTTATCTTCATCATACTGGTGACCTGACAAAACGCCACACCTTTCATTGTAGTCACTCCAAGTTGGATAGGTATCTGATGGACTTTGCCCAACTGTTCCAGACCTGGCTTCATCAGTAACATCTTCCTTCTCTTGGGGTCTTATGACATACAAGATTGGGAAACCTTCAGAGTTGAATCTGTATCTCAAGTTTTGGCAAAATCCTTCCTCCCACTCTCTGAATTTTGTAAGATCCTTTAACTCAGGTGGGGTTGCTTTTTCTTGTGATTTCACACTCGATTCCATCATCTTGATCCTGAATTGTTGCAGTTCCAGGTTGTTTGGGTTTGCGTTCCAGTCAATGGCTCTTGGCTTGACTCCAATCAATGGTTGATATCGAGCCCAATTCGCCCATGTGAGGAGCCTCAATGATAGCCTGTTACCATAGTGAATGCTTTTTGGTTTAGGACACTCTGGACTGATTGATTTCAATCCATGCATGAATGATTTGATGCTTTCCTTATTGAGGTCTGTAATTTCTCGGATGTTAGACATTCCTCCCCTCATAATTTCTTCAGCTGATTCATAGTTGATACCAAAGTCCATCAAGCTGCTTCTGAAGGCGAGCTGTTCTGGATTCAGAAATCTTCCATTGTTGAATCCCCTGATTTTTATTTTGGGTTGGGATGACCTCCTTTCGTATCGTTCAGCCCTTGGGTCGGCATCTTGTTGATTTTCATTATCATCACTGCTGTAATCGCTGCTATCACTTCTATTAACATCATCTGGATTTCTGCGTTGTTTCACTGCATCTTGTATTGCTCTGATCCTTTTCTTTACTTCTTTGTCAATGACTCTTTTCCAAGTTGAGTTCATTTCTGGATCAGTCATAGCCTTTTCCATTACACGCATGATTGTTTTCTCATTCAATCTGTCTTCTTCTTTCTCTAATTCCATACCTTCTTCATCACTCGCATCATCCATATTGGTTCCAGTAGATCCTGATCCACTTCCATTTTTGTTTCCTCAATGGAGCCATAGTCATCATCGTCTTTTGGTTTTGCTTCTGATCTTGTCTTTCTTTTTGTTGGAGCCATGATGGTAATCAAATGATCGTTTCGGAGTACGTTTCGTCCGAATTATACGGAGGATGGTATTCGATGGTCGTTGGGATCGAATATTCAATCAAAGGTGGTATGTGGAAAGAGAGTGTAATCGGGCCGAAGGGTTGGATGTGAGAGGTGGATATTAAACGTTGGCGGCTGTCAAGTGCGATTTGCTTATCTGTTTGTGTGATTGTATATCCGGATCGAGTTTTCGTTCCGGTTTGTTTGTACTTCTGTTCGGATCGAGTTTTCGTTCCGGTCTGTGTGTGAGCTTTTGCTTTTGTTGCAATTCAAGATTGTGAGCTTTCCTACCCCTTCTCGGGATTTGCTCATTCTGTATTTCTGTGGTGAAAGATCGATGAATTTTCATTGTCTTGTTCCTGAGAATTTAGTGTTCTCTTTTCTCTTGGATCTTTGAGATTTGGTGTTCTCGTTTCCATATCTTTGGATTTTCTTGCAAGCAGATGCTCTTCGCAATCTGTTCCTTCCAATCTGTTTCACCACAGAATACTTGAGGCTCAATCTTCTGGCTCACGTCATTCTTGTTTTCAGTGAAAGATCAGTGTTCTCAGATATTGATTCCTTTCAGCTGATGCCAACTTGGGCGATTTTTTTCAATCGTCCAGCCCTTTTCCCTTGCTTGTTTTGCTGGATCTCAAAACCCGATGGAGCCTACCATCTTGGTTCAGGTCTTTGGCCTCTTCTTTCAGGGAGACCACCCTGGTGTTGGTCTGTTCCAGGGCTCCACAAGCAATTGCCCCTTTTACATCCTTGGGGGTTGATGCCGGTTGCTGATCAGGCTAATCCGGATTCGTCTTCGAGCTCAACTGCGTTTCGGTAAACGCCATTTGGTCCTCCACAGCTCATAGTGCTGTGGGTCTGATAAACTAAAGAAAGTGTGTCGTAACAAACAAACGCAATCGGGCTTATGGTCGATTGATTTAGTGAGTAAGAGTAAGAGTAATCATCTTCTTAGAATCGGTAAGCGTTGATCATCCCTGATCGACAGGTTAATTACTCGTCGTCAAATTACTCGTCATCATCGTGTAATTTCTAGCATACAAAACACCCATTTTCTTAAGACACAAAACACACACAAAACCATCTTCGATCGGTCTTTTAACCGTATAATTCGCCGTGATATTCTCATTGGAATATCACATGTATTGTACCTTATCATGTAGAATTAGTACTAGGTTGTACGTAGATTTTAGGACATGATAGTGTTTTAGAGTTGTTAATTCTTCAAAGAGTGAGCTGATGGGGAAATCTGCTAAAAGGCAATCCACATGAAGCGCCGACGATCATCCACTCAGGTAAATAACCTTAAGAATAGGGTTATTTGCCCTTATGACCTTTCGTATGATACGCCCGTGACTAGTACGTACAAACACGCATTACACGGTGAATTCTTTTCACGATCGCATACAACCAATCCTTACGATTCTTTTTGTTTTATCACTGTCACGACACAGTTTCTTTAGTTTATCAGACCCAGCGTCTACGAGCTGTGGCCAGCATCCTACAATGCTGAGGACGGTTTTTCCCGAGAAACGCAGTTGAGCTCAAAGACAAAGAATCCGGATTAGCCTGATCAGCAACCGGCATCAACCCTCAAGGATGTAAAAGGGGCAGATGCTTGTGGAGCCCTGGAACAGACCAACACCAGGGCGGTCTCTCTGAAAGAAGAGACCAAAGACCTGAACCAAGATGGTAGGCTCCATCGGGTTTTGAGATCCAGCAAAACAAGCAAGGGAAAAGGGCTGGACGATTGAAAAAAATCGCCCAAGTTGGCATCAGCTGAAAGGAATCAATATCTGAGAACACTGATCTTTCACTGAAAACAAGAATGACGTGAGCCAGAAGATTGAGCCTCATGTATTCCTGATGGTGAAACAGTCTGGACGAAACAGATTGCAAGCATCTGCTTGCAAGAAAATCCAAAGATATGGAAACGAGAACACTAAATCTCAAAGATCCAAAATAAAAAGAGAACAATAAATTCTCAGGAAACAATATGATGAATATTCATCAATCTTTCACCACAGAAATGCAGAATGAGCAAATCCTGAGACTGGATAGAAAAGCTCACAATCTTAAGTTGTGACAAAAGCAAAAGCTCACACAAATACACGAACAAAATAACCGGAACGAAAATTCGATCCGCATATATACACAAACAGATAAGCAAACCACATACAACATTCAGCCACCAAACCAACCAACCATCTCACACCCAATCCTTCGACTTGATTACACTCTCTTTCCACATACCACCTTCAATTAAATCTTGATCGCAACTCCCATCCAAACTTCCATCGAATATTCCGAACGAATACTTCGAACGAATATTTCGAACGTCCCCATCATGGCTCCAGCAAAAAGAAAAACAAGAACAAAAGCAAAGCCAAAAGATGATGATGACTATGACCCCAATGACAAGGAATCAAAAATGGAAGTGGGACAGAATCCACCAGAATCTGATAGTGACGATCAGAGTCAGAAGGATATGGAATTAGAGAAAGAAGAGGACAAATTTGATGAGGAAAGAATCATGCGCGTAATGGATTAGGCTATAACTGATCCAGAAATGAACTCAACTTGGAAGCGAGTCATTGACCAAGAAGTAAAGAAAAGAATCAGAGCATTACAAGATGCTGCAGAAAGGGGTAGGAATCCAGATAATGTTAATAGCAGTGATGAAAGCAGCAGCGATGATAGTGAAAACCAACGAGATGACAACTCAAGGTCTGAACGGTACGACAGGAGGTCATCCCGACTCAAAATAACAATCAGGGGATTCAACAATGGAAGATTACTGGATCCAGAACAGCTTGCCTTCAGAAGCAGCCTAATGAATTTTGGTATCAACTACGAATCAGCCGAAGAAATTATGAGGGGAGGAATGTCTAATATTCGTGAAATCACAGACCTCAACAAGGAAAGCATCAAATCATTCATGCATGGATTGAAATCAATCAGTCCTGACTATCCTAAGCCAGAAAGCATCCATTATGGTAACAGGCTATCATCAAGACTTCTCACATGGGCAAATTGGGCTCGATATCAACCATTGATTGGAGTCAAGCCAAGAGCCATTGACTGGAACGCAAACCCAAACAACCTAGAACTGCAACAATTCAGAATCAAGATGATGGTATCAAGTGTGAAATCACAAGAAAAAGCAACTCCACCTGAGTTAAAGGACCTTACAAAATTCAGAGAATGGGAGGAAGGATTTTGCCAAAACTTGAGATACAGATTCAACTCTGAAGGATTCCCAATCTTGTATGTCATAAGACCCCAAGAAAAGGAAGATGTTGATGATGAAGCCAGGTCTGGCACAGTCGGACATCCAACAGATGTCTATCCAACTTGGAGTGACTACAATGAAAGGTGTGGCGTTTTGTCAGGCCATCAGTATGATGAAGACAACAATGTTGTGTGGAGGTTGTTGTGTGATGCAACAAGAAAAGGGCCGGGTTGGGAATATGTCGCACATTTCCAAAATACTGAACTCAACTCAGGGCATGCAAGAAATGCATTCATTTCATTGATGCAACATGCTTATACTGATACCAATATCACAATGGTTTTGAATAAAACCTACCTGGAAATGAAAGAATCACACTACACCGGTGACGCTAAGAACTATGATTGGAACAAGCTTCCATGGAACAATTCTGAGATTTGAAAAGAATCACAATGAAAGGAGATTTGTTTGGGACTTCATTAATTCAATCAGTGATGAGCGACTTGACTGCTAAAGCTGATGCAATTGATGAGAGCAAAGATTACCGAGACAATTTCAATGAATCTTTGATTTTATTCACCAATTGGCTTGGATTGAAGAAGCTTGCAAATGGAAAGCATAAAAGAAGGTCCAGAAGTGTATATTCAGTAGGCACATCAAGCAATAAAAAGCAGAGAACAACTGGAACGTTGACAGGGAAACTTGAGAACAAGCCTTATCCAACGAGTGTTTATAAAACAATGTCAAAAGACCAGCATCAGGAACTTTATCAGATGAGACAGGTGAGTAAGAAAAAGAGGGCTCTCAAGGCTGCTGAGACCAAGAAGGCAAAGGAAGCTGAAAAGGAAGGTGCAGGTGATAGCTTTGGCTCAAAATCTAAGAAATGACATCATAACCGGACACTAGAAAACAAATGTTTAACAATGGTGAGCCGGTCATTATATAAGATGAATATTCTACTAGATTTTGATGATGGAGAAAATGAAGATGGATACTGTGAGCTAGACTCGCATGCTGACACCACGGCAGCTGGAAGCAACATGATATTGCTTAATCCTGATCAGATCACAACACATGTTGATGTTGCCCCTTTTTCTGAAGAGTACAAGCCAATCAAGAGAATTCCAATTGGAAGTTGCGCGACTGCTTGGACAAGTCCAACATCAGGTCAAGTCTACATTATTGTGTTCCACCAAGTGCTATACTTTGGAAACAAATTGAAGAACAGCTTGATATGCCCAAATCAAGTGAGGGATTGCAATTTCAACTCTGTTGAAGAAACACCTCGTCAATTTGATCCCAGGTCCAAGCATGGAATTACAATCCAAACCCCAATGGAAGATGATGATCCCAAGAAAGTTTTCATAAAACTGAGTATGAGAAATGTGATTTCATACTTTCCAACAAGGAAGCCAACAAGATTGGAGCTTGATGAATGTCAACATTTGATTGCGACAAATGACACCCCATGGGATCCTCACTCACTGAAGTTTAGGATGGCTGAATTAGCAATTGACAATGGTGATCCAATTTCAGGGGACCAATTCAGCGTTCAAGCCATGTCAACTGAAGATGCAAGCTCAGTGGTAACAGAACCAACAAGTAATGTCACAGACATGTTCTCCAAGGCTAGCATAGAATCCAACCATCTAAGTCTCATGCAGCGTTGCAAACTCATGAGGCTACACCAGATATCAACCAGAAGAATGCTGACGGAATGCCAGATAGCAACAGATGGTAATATTTCTCATCGGATTTCTTCAATGACAACAAGGTTTCAAGATGCAAATATTTCAAGCGCGCAAAGGAAAGACCAGTTTTTATTTGATGACACAGAATTTGACCTCACAGAAGCCCCTGAGAATGAATCAAAACAAATTCCCAGCCTGCAAGAAATTGACAATACACTTGAAAGGAGATCCCTTGATAGAAGAAATCAATGGGGACCATCAGTGACAACTATTGAAGGTCCAAACAAGGTAGACTGTGAACGCCTAGCCAAGACTTGGAATATCAGTTTCAAGAAGGCCAAACAGACACTGAAAGTCACTACCCAGAAAGCTCTGAGGAATTTGCAATTACCTTTGATGAAGCGTCTGCCTACACAGCGCTTTAGAAACAAGAGAATTGCTCAAGGAACCTGGTATACTGATACCTGGCATGCTAGAACCACGAGTATTATGAGGCAAGAAAAATGTGCACAGATCTTTACAAATGGAAATGGGTTTGAAGTATTCATACCAATACAGGACAAATCGCAAGCGCATCAAGGGTTGAAAATATTCATTCATGAAGTTGGAATCCCTGAGCATTTGATTTCTGATGGTGCCCCAGAACAAGGCTCGCCAAGAACATACAAGACGCACTGGAATTCAATTGTAAAATGCAACCATATACATCAAACATTCATCCAACCACATTGTCCTTTCCAAAATCGAGCAGAGCAAGCAATAGGCCATCTTGGTAATGCAATCATAACCAAGACAGCAAAGAAGAAGTCACCAAGAAGGCTATGGTCATTTTGTGGAGAGCTGAGTGCAAATATCAAACAGCGGACTGCATCAAGCAACCCTTCTTCAATGGGAAGAACTCCGTTTGAATTGGTGCATGGCTACAGGCCTGATATAACACTATACACATCATCAGAATGGTATGATTTTGTATTTTATTTTGATAAAGGCGATTCTTTGTCTCGAGGAGTTGAAAGACTGGGTCGATGGCTTGGACCTTGTGGAAGCAAAGTGGGTGGTGGTGATTGTTTTTGGATCTTGACCGAATCAGCAATACCAATCTCTACAAACTCAATAAGACCAGTAAAGGAATTTAAATGGTGAGATTGTGATGTCCTAAGAAGAATGGAAGCGATTGATAAATCAATTGAATCCAAGATTGGTGATGAAGTCAAAGACAGCGCGTCATTCTTCCAGGAAAATTATCTAGAACCCTCAGAAGAGCTATTTGATGAACAACTAGTGAGATCATCTGATCTGAAACTTGAAATGGCTGAGCCAGAAGCGTCAGTTGAAGATATTGATGAACCAGATGAGTATCTGGGAAATGAAGTGATCATTGAAAGAAATGACGAAAGGCTCAGGTGCATTGTAAAGGATAAGGTCCGCGATCTGCAAAACCAACCAATTGGAGTAAGAAATGAGAATCCAATACTTGACACGAGGTTATACAAATTGCAACTCCCTGATGGCACCATTGAAGAATACACAGCAAACATTGTTGCAGAAAGTCTCTACAGTTCTGTTGATGATGATGGACGAATGTTCACCCTGCTGGATGAGCTAATTGATCATGAATGCGACAACACTGCTTTAAGTGATGAGGAGGCCACAACTGTAGCCAAAATGGCAGAAAAAGCCATAAGCCGACAACTAGGGGCTGGAGAATTTTGGCCAGTTGGAAAGATGGAACCGAATCTTGGTGCAAGCTTAGTGATGTCAAAGAATCATTCCCAGTGCAGCTCCCAGAATATGCAACCAACAATAAACTTGAAAAGCTACCAGCATTCAGATGGTGGGTGCACAAGATATTGAGAAGAAAGGAACGCATCTTTAAAGCTGCAAAAACAGCTAAGTATTGGTTGAAAAGTCACAAATATGGTGTTGAATTACCACATTCAATAACACAAGCACTGGCAATTGATAAGAAAACGGGTACAGACCACTGGGAACGTGCGATTCATAAGGAAATGACAAACAACATGCCAGGTTTTGAATTTTCTGATGATGATGTTATACCAGTTGATCATAAGGAGATCACAACGCACATGATATTTGATATCAAGCTTGGATCCCTAACAAGGAAGGCTTGGTTAGTGGGGGATGGGCATAAAGTTCCTGCAGTGGCAAAGGAAAATACTTACTCATCTGTCCCCAGTCGAGATTCAGTGAGAATATTCTTCTTGCTGGCAGCGCTGAATGATTTGAAGGTTCTCTCAGCAGACATTCAAAATGCATACTTGACAGCCCCAATAGAGGAGAAGTATTTTTTGCGGGCAAGAGCCGCAGTTGGATTCCCTCCACACTTGCAGGTCGGCCTTGCAAGATAGTCAGAGCACTGTATGGATTACCAGTTGCAGGTGCATCATTCAGGTCACGTCTCACGAAACACTTGAGGGATCTTGGCTATTCCCCTTGTAAAGCAGATCCGGATGTGCACTTAAGAATTGAAACCAGAAAAGATGGATCGAGATATTTGGCAATGTTGATTGCTTATGTTGATGATATCTTATGTTCTGGTGAAGATCCTAAGTTCCAGCTAGAAAATATTGAACGAAAGTTCAAGTTGAAGGACAATACCATCGAAGAACCAACTCTGTATTTGGGTGCTGATATTGGCAAGTTTTACTTTGAAGGTGATTCAAAACCAAGATGGTCATTATCAAGCACCAAATACACGGCAAAAGCAGTTGCAGCCGTACTAGAACAAGAGCTTGGAACTGAAAAATATGGATATACATATTTACCAAAATCTGCATCAAGCCCACTGTCACATGATTACAGGCCGGAGATTGATACATCAGAGGAACTGAATCCTGAATTGCAAAATTACTATCAAGGTTTGATTGGAGTCCTCAGATGGATTTGTGAACTAGGAAGGCTTGACATTGTACTGCCAGTTTCGCTGATGTCAAGGTATTTGGCTCAAGCAAGAATGGGACATCTGAACCAGTTATTTCATATATTTGCATATTTGAAGAAATATAACAGGTCAAAATTTGTTTTTGATGATTCAATTCCAAGCGTTGATGAGAGTAAATTTCAAAAATGTGACTGGTCTGAATTTTATCCTGGCGCCACCGAAGTCTTACCAGCAGATATGCCTGAAGCTTTGGGAAAACATGTAACAATGAGTTGTTTTGTTGATGCTGACCACGCTGGATGCAAGGCAACAAGAAGATCTCATACTGGTGTTATTATCTTCATTAATAATGCGCCAATTATTTGGTTTTCCAAGCGGCAAACAACAGTTGAAACATCAACTTTTCGATCTGAAATCATTGCGTTGAAAATTGCAATTGAATTGGTTGAAGGTTTAAGATACAAGTTGAGAATGATGGGTGTCCCAATTGACGGGAGCACAAATGTGTATTATGATAATGATTCAGTTGTCACAAATGTTACACGACCTGAAAGCCCATGCAAGAAGAAACACAACAGCATAGCATACCACAAGGCCTGAGAATCCATTGCTATTAAATTCCTTTCGTGACCAGAAGTACCAAAGCTACCAAAAGGGTAGATTTCCTATTCGTACGAATCAATGAGTCCCGTATCCATCTAAGTAATCGATTCCCACGGCATATCGATTCCCACGGCGCATCGATTCCCATCGCGCATCAACGGTGAGCAATCCCTGTCTTACGATATTGCCATTGTTCTTCGGTGAGCAAACTCTGATTTCATAAAATATCACACGAGCTACGGGAGCAATTCCTGACCTTAATGATAAACATATCATGGAGTCTTCCTAACGGAACAAGAGAAGAAAACCGTTGGCGTGTGATTCTCACACAATACATATACATGCATACAAATATATATGGTCAACAACTAATACATGTACGGAAATAATCAGCGAGTAATCTCAGCACTACGCAACAGCAGTTGCAACGTATTCATCTCAATAAAAGAGATATCTTGCATTTCGGCAAGATTTCACTTTATCTCATACTTTTAACATTCAACTGATTTATATCCCAAAATTCACACTAGTTGCTACCAACTACTTGTAATCTACATACTAAGGTCTGTCTCGCTGCAATCTGAATAAGTCACAGCAAGAGGAGATCTGGCGTTTCCCTAGTCTCGCCTGTAGTCCGATTATCCGTTGCCGAAAGTATCCAACCACAATTGTCACGCGTAGAGTACAACCGTTTGTCTACTAACACACTAACGCAGCGTTGCTGTTCGTCAGAAGCCTTTGAATCAGACTCTCAACGAATCGGATTCAGAAGGAAAATAATAGATTAACAGTCGCAAGCTCTAAGAAGGCTTGCACACAAAAAGGAACAGGAACGGAATTGAATACAATCCCTACGCTGGCATATGCACATCGCACATCGTACACGAAGCAGTTCCCATTCTCAGTTACCGCGCAATTCTTTCCAAGGCTCGGAACCACCACAGATGCCAAACATACCGTTGATGCCCGGCAATGCACTCGGAGGCGAAGAGAAGAATGACGCCAAAGTCGCCACTATCAACCGCTTTCCCAGCTTCGATACTGATATGAGAAAGATACTCGTATCCTTACTCAACGTAACAAGTGAGATTACTAGCAAGTTGTGCCTAGCTCTCAAAGAAGGCGGATTATGCGAGTGGAAGTCGTTCCTCGACGCACTTATCGAACCGGATTTTGCACGCGAACTTACCTATACGGAGGGAGGATTGCCAACGCATATCCCTCGATCCATTCAAAGGAGCATAGAAGCACTTGCGGATTTCGCTATCGACCTACAAGAAGCCGATGTCGCTCTAGAAGAAGACGAGAGGAACTGGAAGGATGAAAAGTCATATACATACAGGGAATTCCAATCATTCCGCGAAGAACGTGCCCAACGCTTGCGTAACGAATCTGTTCTGAACCCACCACCTCCTCCGGCGGGAAGTAACAAAAAGTCACCTCAGCAGGTAAAGTACGAATCATGGTGCCGAAAAGCACGAGATGAAAAGTCCTTTACACCCCTCACGAATGACTCGAGATTCGAACACTGGCTCGTCGGTTTCAAAGCTAAACTCGAGGCATACGACATTGATACAGAGACATTCCTCGATGAAACTTGGCCTCCAGCTACGCTTCTGGGTTATACCCGTGATCTCTTCGTCAAGCAGTGTGCCTTCTTCTGGGTACTAATGTTGGAAGTCTTCAAGAGTGACCTTTCTGCATCATGTGTACACAGTCATTCTACCACTCGTGATGGACGCAAGGCCTACTTTGATTTCGTAAACCTTCATAGCAAATCAAAAGCAAAGGTATACGACAACTCGACTCAGCTACAAGCGTTGCTCAAGTTGAACCTCAACAATTGGAAGGAATCCAAAGTGAAATTCATCACACATTGGTTTGATGAATTAAATCACCTCAACAAGCTCCGTCCTCCCAACAAGCCCCTTGAGTACCATACTGTTAGATCAGCATTGTGTCAGGCATGCTATTCCAGCTTCCAGCTAAGCGAACAGTTTGCCAAAGTCAAGGATCCAGGTGGGACGAATAGCACCGTAACGGATGCGGTTGCCGAAGCCGCTGCTATCCACGATCTTAAAATCACGCTTTTACTCGAAGCAACTCGACTTGATTCCCAGTCCGCGATGTCTGCTCCTCGATAGACCGTACGTGCACACGTTCATGATTTTTCTTCTGAATCGAGCCAAAACCATGATGACTATGCTCTCCCCATCGAATTTGAAGGAGACTATCAAGATTATGCTGTGTTTAAGGCTGGACGTACCCCTGACCCTACCACAAGATTGCCTACAAACATATGGAAGGCCTTGTCACGTCAGGACATGAAGAGTTGGCTCAGTTTTTCTCCGGAAGGCAAGAAAATCGTGGTTGCCTCATTGCGACACGACTTACTTAACACTAACCAACCTGACCCCAACAGTGTCAAACCCATTACCCGGAAGGCATACCAACATGAACACTCGGTATCATTTCGCGAAGACGATACTTCGACCAAAGATGAGCATGCCAATTCCGCAGCAGACCTTCATCCTGCTGTAGAGAATGATCGTAGAGGTGTTTTCCATGCATCCCTAGGTGTATACAAATCAACGACCTCTTTGTCTAAGGACCAGCGACCTCTCAAATCTTCCGTGTCACCCGCGCATCCCGCTCGATTCCTTTCAGACAACCCTGACATTCGGTACAAAAAGGACGGTGACACCCAAATACCTGTGGGAACACCATTGTATTCCGCCAATTTTCACCAGTGGTATACTCCCGAGGATGATCTCACCTTTCCTAACGATGGTCCAGTAACGTCATACACATACCGTATACACAAAACTATGGTTACTAGCCCTGGTTTTGCCATGGTCGATCGCGGCGCAAATGGCTGCATCATCGGTAACGATGCGTGTCTCATCTCCAAGGATATCCCACCGCGCTATGTTAATGTCACCGGCATTAACAATCATCAGGTACAAAATATTCCCATTGCTACATGCGGAGCATATTCCATGTCGAACAGAGGCCCCGTCATCCTCATTTTCAATGAATGTGCCTATACAGGACGACACCCTTCTCTATTGTCATCCGGCCAGATGGAAGCATATTTTTCCACTGTCGACGACACATCCATCAAAGCGGGCGGAGGACAGGTCATCACCACCTCCGATGGCTATGCACTGCCTCTTAGCATACGACACGGTTTACCATACCTTGCGATGCGAAAGTATACGACTGTTGAGTTTGACACGCTCCCACATGTTATCATGACATCCGATAAACATTGGGACCCATCTGTTCTCGATACCACGATCAGTGCGAAGGATGAACAATTTCTCCAGAAATATCCTCCCCAACCACAGCAACTCCCTTATGCCGATTATGACGAATATGGGAACCCACGCTGTCTTGAAGGATTAGATATCTCCGTTTCTCCCGGGTCCTCCACGGTCACATCCCTCAGTTCGTATTCCAGCCATTCCACTCGATCTCCCTTTCTTCCTATTGATGATCATAAGGCCAACAATCGCTCCTTTTGGCTTACTTCCACCGACTACGCTCATCAAGAACGTCTCGCATGCTGCGCGCTACCCGCAGTCTCTGGAACAGTCACTGCGTTTCCGACAGATTGTACTGCAAGTGACACTACACGTATTGCAGCTACGCCCCGCGAAAGATACCCCAACGAACATGACTACTTATCCCTGAAACCTTTCTTTTGTTGGGTTTCCACCGATCGCATCAAAGCTACTTTTGAAAACTCAACCCAATATGGTTCGTTAGCGGTTAGCCCTGATGGTAACATTTTCAAACGGTTTCATTCCCCTCAACCGGCCATGAACGTTCGCCCCTTCAATGACGATGTTATGTCCGATGCTGTCTATTCAGATGTCCCAGCAATCGATGGTGGCTCCAAGATTGCTCAGATCTTCTTTGGCCGCAAATCACATATTATACACGTTGAGGAAATGCGTACCACCAGCGATTTCCTATCCTGCTTCCAGAACTTTGTTCGAAAATGGGGCAGGCCCATCCGCCTCCTTTGCGACCACGGTAACTATCAATCCAGTAAGAAGGTCATCGATTACCTCAAAATGTTATGGATTGGACTCTGGCAAAGTGAACCGTATCACCAACACCAGAATCAATTCGAACGACGATACCAAACATTCAAACGCATTGTCAATCGCGTCATGGATCGTACCGGCACACCACCACACCTATGGCTACTGTGCATGACATACGTCGCGGGTCTCCTCAATGTTGTTTCTGATCCTACGCTGTCCGATAAACAACCGATCTTCATTGCCACCGGTACACTTGGCGACATCAGTGCATACACCAGTTTCTTCTGGTTTGAACCTGTGTATTTCAAAACCAATGACTCTCCTTTCGGTACCCAGTCTACCGAACGCCTAGGTCATTTCGTCGGCATCGCTGAACATGTTGGCAATGGACTCTGCTTCCGAATCTGGGATCCCGTTACCAACAAGTTACTTGACCGGTCCGGTGTTCGATCTGCTCTTACGCCTGAGTCACGTAACAAACGCGCGGGCCTTTTTACTGATGATGGTTTCATCAAATGGCGTAACGCAAAGGATTCCTTGCCCCGTTTATACGCCACTGGAGAAGCTCCAGCATTCAAACATGGGGAGCATACCAATCAGAATAAACTCATTGACGAGTCTACGAAACCAAACAACTCAGATTTCACTTTATCTCATACTTTTAACATTCAACTGATTTATATCCCAAAATTCACACTAGTTGCTATCAACTACTTGTAATCTACATACTAAGGTCTGTCTCGCTGCAATCTGAATAAGTCACAGCAAGAGGAGATCTGGCGTTTCCCTAGTCTCGCCTGTAGTCCGATTATCCGTTGCCGAAAGTATCCAACCACAATTGTCACGCGTAGAGTACAACCGTTAGTCTACTAACACACTAACGCAGCGTTGCTGTTCGTCAGAAGCCTTTGAATCAGACTCTCAACGGATCGGATTCAGAAGGAAAATAATAATTGCAGCAGGAATTATCAGAGTTGCAAAAGAACCAGGTTCAACAAATATTGCTGATTTGTTTACCAAGCTTATGAGTGGCGCTGTTTTCTGAGAACATTGTTCCCGATGCATGTGGTAAGTTTGTTTTAAATCAATCATTCGATGGAATGTTCGATCGACCGTTTGATCAAAGCAACAAGTTGATTTTGTGTTCGATCATGGAAACAAAATTGATCTGCAATGAGCGTTTCGAAAATGGATAATTTGATCCATGGATACAATATATCAAACCGGCAAGGATCAGGGCAAAATGCCATGGTACAAGCCAGAATGAATGGCAAAATGCCTCCCCATTTTTTGATAGGGCCTCTGATGGTAGACTGAACACAGTTTGGTATTCGACACACAACAATGGCTCACGATGAATAATGGATTAAGTCATAGAGTCCAGCCGCTTAACGGTTGGAGGATTTACGACTGAAGGGGACTGAAAAGAATTCACCGTGTAAACACGTATTCATACGTAGCGGGCGTATCGTACGAAAAGTCATAAGGGCAAATAACCCTATTCGTAAGGTTATTTAACTTGAGTGAATAATCGTTGGCGCTTTCATGTGGATTGTCTCTTTACCGGATTTCCCCATCAGCGCACACTTTGAAGAACTAACAACTCTAAAACACTATCATGCCCTAAATTTACGTACACTCTAGTACTTATTCTACATGATAAGATATGACAATTTTACATGTGATATTCCAATAAGAATATCACGGCGAATTAATACGGTAAAAGACCGACCGAAGATGGCCGGTTTTACCTGTGTTTTGTGTCTTATGATTACGAACATTATTGTGGCAAATTACACGGTAATATGCCAAGTTATCAATTCACATGAATGAATCGGACACGACGAAAGTAACTAACCTGTTGATCTTTGATCAATCGCATACGACCAATCCTTACGATTCTTTTTGTTTTATTACTGTCACGACACAGTTTCTTTACCATAAAAAGGCTTCCGGACTGGACAAGTAGGTGCCCCATGTGCCCCATAAAGAGGCTTCCGAACGGGATAAGAAGATGCCCCATGCTGGGAATAGGCATGAACGGAGCTTGAAACAACACTATCCTTAGAGAGTGCCCCAGATTGTGGAAGTTACAAGGAAGGAATGCAAGTAGACTGGGGTAAAGAAACTGGTTTTCGTGTGCTGATGAAATACCACGGTTGCAGATTGAGGATAAAATGTCCAACGAGAGTTGGCTGGAGATGGATAGGAAGTTCGAGCGCAAGTGGAATGTGGCTCACGGTTGCGTTTACAGGGAGCATCTCCAGTAGGAATGTCGGTGTGAACAATATTAGGAATGGAGGTAACTTTGCTGAATCGAACTGAATCAGTGCTGGGGAAATATCTCCAAGTGTAGGAAGGAGTACCGGTGGAGGTGGAATCAGCAGTTGATCCAGGATTGGAACTACCAGGGAGTCCTGTAGGGGTCTCAGGATTGTCAACAGTGGAATGGACATCAGTTTCGCAGGCAGAATTAGGAGTGCTTTGGTGGACAGTAGGAGTACTACTGGGGATAGGAACAGACGTTAGAGGTGACACTGGTGGTGTTGGTCGAGGCATCATGATATTGCCAACAGCAGGAGGCCGTACCAAAACAGGACCTGGAGAGGACACTGGTGCTGCTGGAGGCGTTGGAGGTGACACTGGATTGTGGAACTCGACGAAATCAAAGTAAGCCTGACGTCCATTGCGTGTCCATTGGTGGTACAACACACACGAGGAGGAAAAATCACCTTGGAACACATGCTGGAGGAGTGTCCAGAAGAATGCACATTGTTTGTCATGAAGGGCCTTGGGGTACCCTGTTAGTGGTATATCGGGCCAGTTAGGATCAAGGAATGTATGGGTATCTATATCAAATGTTTCCAGTTTGGCCTTGAATTTTACAAGCCAATGCTCAAACCTTGCATCATTTTGTAGCACTGGGAATGTGGTCTCATCCCTTGATCTTTTGAGCCATGACTCATACTTGAGCTGGTCGATCGGTTTTGTTGATCGGCCTGGTCCATCTGGTAGTAGCGTGACGCGATTGGTCACTACCCCACCATCAGCTGCAGAGTCTCTTCTGGCTTTGACAATTCCTCGACAGTAGTCCGTGAAAGCTTTCTTGGTGTAGTGGTTACGTTCTTCCCAGTCTAGACCCTGTTTGGTGAGGTGTCAACCAAAATCAACAAATCGCTGTAGCTTTAGCTGTACATGCAGAGTGAGTGGTATTCTTGTTCCTCTGTCTTGCTATGCAAGATCATCGATGTCTTCAATGAATAGAAAATCTGACCATGTCCTATACTGGCTAGTGATGAGCGCCTCGCACAAAATGCTGTTGGATTCCTTTGGGACATCGAAGGAGTCGCATAGGAAGGTGGCTAGCGCTTGATCAAATGATGGGAAGAGGTCCAAGATGGGGACATCCTCTTCATTGTCTTGATTAGGGTTATCCTGTTGGTTAGGCGCCATAATCGTAGGTGATGTCAGAGGTGGTCGATTTGCAGCACTGCAAGGTTGAAGCAATATGAATCGTCCCGTCGATTGGCTTCTTGTCCTTCCGCCAATGGGGATACAGCGCGTGTTGGAGACTCGACTGGTCCGTAAGAATAGAAGTAACGGAGACAGGAACGCGTAGAGGCCTTCTATTCGTGAGGTTTGAACAGCGAAAATGGGGGGTTACCGTTTGCGATGAGATTGGTGGGTTTTCAATAGCGAAAGAATTGGAGAGGCAACGAAATCCGTTTACTGTGTTTGTTGTTGTTGACAAACGCCGTAGTCCTCTTGCATCAAGAAAATTGGATATCTCTGTTAATACTGGGAGATAGAACGTCAGAATGATATCGGTGTTGTTACTCTAAAAATCGACCGAAAGGTATAGGATAATTGAAATTTAAAGAGATGTGAGCTCAGAGAGACACTCTTATTTTTACTATGTATTTCGTACTGTATCGGGGCTCTCTGCTGTATTTTTACGTGATAGAGATCTTCCCCGGTTATTTGTTACCATCTTCTTTACCGCCGTACCGATACTGCTGTTGCTGTTGCTGTATTAGTGTCGTGTATTGCTCTTACTGTATCGGTCATTTAATGGTATTGGTCATTTGCGAGGTTAAGTGTTTTATCTGATGGGGCGTATGCTTGTTCGTTGTATTTGAGATAGATGAGGAGGCCCATTTGGAATCGGTATTGATTTACTTGATTGCAATAAGTGATTTCCTCATGGGATATCAAGTATATTCCTTTGAACATACTTAAGGGTTCCAAGTGTTCACTTATTGGTCAGGTCTTTGGATATGTCTTGTTTCTAACCGATTATCCTCTTTTGTTTGTAGCCTTAGGTGATATTGTTTTTACCACTTAAGGATTTCCAAGTAGTGGAGGTGCGTTCAATTCTAAGACTCGATCGTCAAGATAATCATACCTCTGTTGTTACTCTGTGTCCGCACCTTGGTCGACGTTTCGTTTTGTCGGCTTTTCTGATCGAATTTGATGCCGACAATGTCCGTATTTTTTACCGACAACACACCCCTTGATCCAACATGTTCACTCGACGTTGGATTACTGTCGGAGTATGTTTAACCTTGGATCGATTCGTCTGCGTCTGTATGAGCAATCAGATCGAATCCAAATGCAATTGAATCAAATCAAATCAAATCAATGTGATTGTAATATGAGATCTAGCGGTCGATCAAAGCGATCAAAAGATGTAACTGGCTATCAATCAAGGCGATCGAACGATTTAACTTGGGTAGTGTCCCATGATGTATCTTGCATCTCGGGCGTGCAAGATCCATCCCAATGGTTTGATTAGATCATCAGCAGGGTTGATAACCCCAGGAATATGAATCATCTTGATTTCGCCATTTTCTTTCCATGCTTGGATGGTGAAGAACCTGATTTCAATATGTCTGGTTCTTTCAGTTGGCTTCTGGGCATTGATGATTTCAATTACTGATGCATTGTCTTCATAGATTGGAGTGGGACCAATTTGGACAAATCCTAATTCCTTGAGTATCGACCTGAGGTATCTGGCTGTTTTGGCTGCTGTGACTGCAGCGATGAAGTTAGCTTCTGTGGAACTCTGCGCAGTGAGTGACTGAGCTTTGGATCTGTAAACAATTGCTCCACCAGCATAAGTGAAGACATACCCCGTGGTGGACCTGCGATGTTTTGGATCATTCCCATATGCTGCATCAACAAAACACATCAGTTTGTTTTGCTTGATATCTTCAGGATATTTGGGGAGTGCTGCATCTTGGACTGCGTCGTCGTATGGTACACCTGGAGGCAGAGATGGCTTAGCATTTGGTCTGTAAAACCTAATACCCCATGATCTGGTTGTTCTGATGTATCGAGCTATGTTCTTCAGGCTGGAATAGTGGAAAGCAGTGGGATTGGAGCTGTATTTCGACATCAGGGTCACTGCATACCCAATGTCTGGCTGGCAGCTGACATATGCAAACATCATTTCACCCAGGAGTGTCCTGTAGGAGAAGCCAGATGTGGATTGTAATTCAGCATGCTCCTTGATGCCTTCTAAAGGTCCATTTGTATGTGATTGTAGTTGGCTCAGTACTTCAGTTGATAATGGCGCCGATGGCTTGGAATGAGGTTTCATCTTAGAATCAGTTTCCCAACCATGGGATGTCATAATTCTGTCAATGTAATTTGCACAGGACAGTTCAATGCAATCAGCTGTCTGTTTGACATCAATCCCATTGAAGTCTTCAAGCAATCCCATTTTTGTGAAGGGGATTACATCTTCTTTAGGTAGCTTCAGTTTTGCACCAATGATGTCATAGATCTTGTCAGATATGAATTCTGATGTGCAAGCCAGTGCAAAATCATTGACTTGTCTCAGCATGTAGACTGTTTCACCCTCAAAGACTGTCGTATAGATTGTCCTATCATGTGTGGTGGTCTTGAAGTTGAGATCAGGACTTTTCAAGATCATGTTAATGTGGGTCTCCCAAAGTCTACCTGATTCAGGGTGGCCTTGGAGTGCTCGGAGAACCGGGAGCACCATCCTTCTGTTTATGTCTTTGCCATATTTGTGTTTATACCATTCTGCGTATGCATCATCGATAGTCATGTAGGTAGGGATGTTGGGCCCTGGAGAATGCGCATAGGCGTCAGCAGCATCACCTGCATACACTTTGAGATTGAGGCTGGCTGCAATGGCAAAGAACAATCTTTGGATGGGGTGTTCAACACATGATGAATATGACATTGCAATGGCATGCAGGATTGGGGCTGCATATTTGCTTCCATTGCAGCACTGTCTTGCTCTTCTGACACCATTCCTGTTGACATTGTAGTGCCAATGGGGCCGGAGAATAATGGCTTCTGAATCCTTAGGGTATGGAATGGGTGATCCAAACATTTCTAAGTCTTCAAACTGATCAAGTTGTTTTCACTCTGCAGCTTCCCATTCAGCCCATGTGGATAATGACTTGAGGTTCCTTTGAGTGAAGTGCCCTAGTGCTTGTTCTTTGGGTGTAGTGGCTTTTGAATTGATGGCCTTGATTAAGAGTTCAATTTGTTCAGTTGGTAGTGAATCTGCATCTAGTGGTAATGCATGATTGCCTGCCTTATGAAGCTTGGTGATGGCTCTGAGTGAAGCAATGTCAATAGTGGGGACAGCAACATCCATGTCATCTTCAGTTGGTGCCAAGTGTTTTTGGATGGATGCATGTAGTGCTTCAGTGTTGCCAACTTGGTTGATTCTGGATTGGATGATATTCTTGTATTTGGTGCCAATTTTCTTGATTGTCTTGATGGATGAAATCTGGTCCAAAAAAGGTGGGTCTTCTTCATCAGTGGGTTCCTTCCAAGAAGTGTTGGGGGCAAAAAGACCATATTCGTTTGAGTGTTTCCTGACTTCCTTCACTGATAATTTTGCTTCAAGTGCAAATGTTATGGGTATCTCTATTAAATCATCGCGCACCCCTCGATCGTATGAGGAAAGCAGCGCTGTGGTGACATCAGCTGCAGTAAACACATGATTGTGATTAATAGAGATAATGTATGCACCCCGTAGTTTGGAAAGGGCCCTCTTGTGGGAGGAAAAAAGCTGGGAGGCAGGAGTTTTGGGAAGTATATCTGTGACATAGGCTCTACCAAATAGTGAGTCATCTGCATACCGGAGACCAAAGGCTGGGTCAGTACAGGAACGGGAAATAGTGAGCCTGAGATTGGTGAGATCGGCAAAAGGTGAGATGGAGAATTGAAAATCACTGGATGACACCTCAGTTGGCTCAGGTGGGAGTGGAATGTTTTCATCAGTCCTGAGCAGGTGCTTGACATTTGTAGGAAGGTCAGCAAGTGGTAAGTCATTCATGCCTTCATCAAATCTGACATGGGTGGCTATCTTGACTCGGTGAGTCTCAGTATCATACCAAAGGATGTTTCTGGTAGTGTATGGGACAAAACCCAGGAATATGCCCTTGCGTGCATTGGGTTTGAGCTTGATTGATTGCTTGCCTGGAGGTCTCACCCAAATTCTGCAACCAAAGGTGCGGAAGTCAGCAAGATTTTCCTTATGGCCAGTTGCCAATTCTAAGGGTGAATGTGGCTGGTTGCCTTCAGGGAAGGCATTTGACAACCTCAGGGCATGATAGAAAGCAAAAGGCCAGAACTTGATGGGCAAATTAGCACCACTGAGCATGGTCTGCATTGAGTTGGCTAGAGTTTGGTGGGCTCTTTCAACTGTACCATTTTGATGTGAAGCATCAGCACCAGTTGGGAAAATGGAGTATCCAAAAGCAGAAAAGAGGTTTCTGATGTCGGGGTTGTGATAGAGTTCACCTCCTTGGTCTACTGAGATATATTTGTTGGCACAAGCTGGGTTGTGCTGGGAGAAGAAATGTTCGAGCTAATGGAGTGGTGCTGCCTTGGAGATTCTGGTATCACCATACTTCATACCAGTGTAGTGATCTCGCCATGAATGCCTTTGTAGTCACGCTTTCGTTTACTGTTGGAGGATCTGGCGCCGGAAAAAGCAAAGTCAATAGACAAGCCCTGAAAAGGCTGTGTAGCCTTTTGTGTGGAATGGGATCCAGCAGGATGTTTTGTTTGTTTACACTGGATGCAAGTTGGGCATTGGTCAAGGATACTGGTTTGCCGTTGGAACTTTGGTACTCCAAGAATATGCTTATGAGCTTGGTATAGGAAGTCATCACATGGGTGTCTGAGTCGCTGATGCCAGAGAAGTTTTGATGTTTTGGCTTTGATGGCTTGAATGGGGATATTTTTGTCCACAATCTTGGTGAAAAACAACTTTGCATCAAACCTTGGTGTGTTGCTGGTATCAGACTGAGCTCTGGCCGCTTCAGTGCATTTTTGCAGGGTTACAAGATTGGTGTATATATCATACCTGTAGTTGCTAATGGCTTCTTTGGAGGCCAGTTCACAAGCTTCCTTGAACTCCATGTCAGTGGCTAAAGCATATGCTGAAGATGTTGCGCAATTGGCATATGGGGATGCAAAATCAATGTCTGGAATCAATACAGGGTGTGTGAAGCACTGGCCATCAATTATGATTCCATGTAGGGCAATGCTTTTGGCAGTGCTCTGCTTGTGATGACAAATGATCGTGAGGTTGCCATTCTGTTGAACAGATGAGTCATGGGTGTCAGTGAAGGCTTTGTGTATGGACTGTCCGCTGAATTGATGTCTCATCCGTGATGTCATTCCACAGAGGTCATTCTCACTCAGTAATGTTGTTGAAAGTGAGGGAGAATAATAGAAGAAGACTTTGAGATACCCTATGTGATTGGGAGCTGGTATATGCAAGTAGCCTGATCCTTTGGGAATGCAGCTGGCTGCCTTGCCTCCAATTGCTGCTGTGAGCCTGACTGGACATTTTCTCAGCTTGGTGGAAGGTTTGTAGTCATGCAGGATATGTTGTAGGTTTGTACATGAAACTTTAGCACCGGTATCAATCTGTGCTCTGACACCCTGTTGGAAATATGGTGCAGCTGCAATAGGATCTGAAGGGACAAGATTCTTGACATGGTTGGTATCAACTGAGATAGGATTGTCTCTGTCAAAGTTGGGGTCTCCATTGGTTTCCAGGTGTGATTCCAATACAGGGGCTGTAACCTCAGGTGATATCATATCACAGTAGACATCAATTGGGATTGAAGGCTGGAGGTTATCCCTAGGGAGAAGATCAACAGCACCAATCTGGACAGATTCATAGGAGCTGACACTGCTTGAGTCCAAGGAGGGACATAAGCTTTTCACTTGACGGGCTGTGGCATTGTCAAATCCTTGAGGATCATCTTGAGGTGTTGTCATATGGCTGCAAGAAAGACTGTCTATTCTTAGCCTTGGCAAAATTTTTGGTCTTCTACTGCATCATCTGGAGGGACCTCATCTTGATCTTCATCTTCAATGTTGATCTGAGAGATTTGTTGAGTAGAATCTAAGAGCTGCTGGGTTTCTCTATTGCATTTGCTTCAAAAAACAGCTGTGGCAATCCTATGTTTCTTGAGGGACTCAACATCTTGTAATGCAGGACAATTTTCAAAACTATGACCGGATGTGTGACAAACAATGCATTTTCTGGATGTGTCAAAGAGACTGGGTTGTTTGTCAAATGCAGTGATGGCGTTGCAATATGCTTGATGGAGGAAGGGATTGTCAGATGCTTCATCCATTTCAGGGTATCCAAGGGAGTCAATTAGACTGATTGAGTGAGAAGTTAGAGTAGAAGGTGTTCTAACAGTATTGTTGCCAGCGCGTTTTTGGAACCTATCACTTCGGCAAGGACCTGGTCTGGTTCCTGTGATAGGCAATTGCTTGGGCAGACTTGATTTGGAGGTTTTGTCCTTGTCCTTCTTTTCAGCCTTTATCTCTTGCTCATATGTCTGCAGGGTTTGTAGAAGCCTGCCTGCTTTGTATTTGTCTCGTTTGAATTGGTCATCTGAGTCGCGTTCATCTTCTGTTTTCTTAAAGAGTTCTTGCGAGAGAGTGGTTCCTTCAATAAGGTTGCTGACTTCTTCTGTGGAACTGATTGTGCTGGGTTGATTGTGGAGGAAGGCTCTAAGTCTCAAATAATCCTTGTAACGAAAGTAGTGTTCTTCAAGTGATTCACTTGCATCTTGATTTGGAGGATTCCTGACCATTTGTCCTGCATTGGATGGCCTTTTGAAGTTGGGATGTGTCTGAGCAATGACTGTGTAAAGAGCTTCGTATCCTTGTCGCCCTTCAAAACTTTGAATGGTGGCCTTCATTCTTCCACATGAATCAGGGATGATCTTATCAGTTCTGAGTGCATTGTAGATGAGGTTTCCCCATTCGTGAATGGCCAATTCATATCTTGTAGGTAGATCATGTGGGAGGCTGTCTCCAATGGTAAATCCTCGGAGATGATCAGCTTCACGCCTGTAGAGGTAGTATGGGTGGATGTAGATGTGGTGTTGTTGGGCATGAGCAGTGATTTCCCTGTACCATTTTCTAATCTGAGGGTGGGTTGAATCCTTTAGTTGTGGGAAACCAGAGAGGAACAGTTTGTCTCTTGCGGCTTCCTTGGATTTATCAGAGGCTCTGGTTAGATCAAAGCAGTCACCACTTCTGATGATCAGGCGCTGGTCATTTCTACCACTCCCTAGGTTGTGAAGATAGTAGTTTTGCCTGATAATTGTTTCATTTCCTGATGAGTCCGTGTAGGTGATTGGAAAGGCTTTCATGTCATCGCTAGTGAGGAATTCATCTCTTGTGTTGTATCTTTCCATGACTGGTGGTAGTAAGGTTGCTGGATTCCATGGTAGGTCGAGTGCCGCTTGGTGGCTGGCACCGGCATTTGTTGTTGTTGTTGTTGCCATTGTTGACCAATTGCTGTAGGAGGGTCGTCAGTTGTGCCATTTCGGTAGGAGGATCGGTTCCTGCAGGTGTATCCGCGGCAATGACATTATCTTCATCATCGGATGGTGGATCTCCGGTGTAGGCTTTCATGAATAGGTCAGGGCGCCAATTTTTCTTGAATCGCCAATGGGTAATCGTGATTTCAATTACAACGGTAGGCTCATCGTCTGTGTTGGTGCGGATTGCATGTTTTGCAGCTGCGTCAAATTCTGTCTTGTATCTCATCCGTTTGGTGGATTCATTGTTTCTGACATGTTTGATAACACATTTGTCGAGGAGATTGGCAATGTGGCCTTTGGTAACCTCGTCCGGGTCTATTAGATTGATTGCAATTGTCTTGGCAATACAATTTAGGATGTGGAGTTGTGGATCTGGTGCTATTTCTAGTGGTCCTTCTTCTTCTTCCTCTTCTTCGTCACGCGTCACGAAGAATTCTGAGAGTTCATCTTTGCCAATGATTTCAGAGTAGGCTTTGTTGAGGGATGTGGCCGCAGTTGGGTTGCTAGCGCTTGCGAACCAAAATTTGATCCCGAAGATTGCGGTCCAGTCAAATGGAGTCGGCATGGTTTCGATATCGTCGTCAATTTAATCTTCCGATGGTTTTCGTTTGTCGGATGTTAATTTTAGGAACGTTCGTCAGAGAAACAATCGATTGTCCGGTGTATTGTCAGTGGTATGGCGACGAGAGCAAAATGATTTGTCGGAGAAACAATTGAGTTGTTGGTAGTTATCCGGAGGACTTGGAGGACGAAGGGAATTTGCTTGTATTGATCCGTTGTTGATCGTCGTCGATGATAATTAATCTTGGGGAGTTGATTGTCAACGCTGTTCTCGCGATTAACCGGTGCTTGGTCGTGGATTACAAAAGAAGATTCTTGTAGAAGGATCAGTATCACACCCCTTGATTCATGAGCAGGGAGGTGAGAAGGAAAAGAGAGAGAAAGAATGAGACGAGGGGGGGAGGCCGAGAATGTGCCACACAGGGAGCTAAGCACACAATTTCCTCTGGAATGAACCGACAGTGGAGGTGCTGAACGGCCGGAGATAGGAGCGTAGCTTAAGGTAAACACGAGTGCTCTTGCGGGACACGAGTGTAAGGTATAAGGGCTCTATAACCTGTTGTTACTCTAAAAATTGACCGAAAGGTATAGGATAATTGAAATTTAAAGAGATGTGAGCTCAGAGAGACACTCTTATTTTTACTATGTATTTCGTACTGTATCGGGGCTCTCTGCTGTATTTTTACGTGATAGAGATCTTCCCCGGTTAATTGTTACTGTCTTCTTTACCGCCGTACCGATACTGCTGTTGCTGTTGCTGTTGCTGTATTAGTGTCGTGTATTGCTCTTACTGTATCGGTCATTTAATGGTATTGGTCATTTGCGAGGTTAAGTGTTTTATCTGATGGGGCGTATGCTTGTTCGTTGTATTTGAGATAGATGAGGAGGCCCATTTGGAATCGGTATTGATTTACTTGATTGCAATAAGTGATTTCCTCATGGGATATCAAGTATATTCCTTTGAACATACTTAAGGGTTCCAAGTGTTCACTTATTGGTCAGGTCTTTGGATATGTCTTGTTTCTAACCGATTATCCTCTTTTGTTTGTAGCCTTAGGTGATATTGTTTTTACCACTTAAGGATTTCCAAGTAGTGGAGGTGCGTTCAATTCTAAGACTCAATCGTCAAGATAATCATACCTCTGTTGTTACTCTGTGTCCGCACCTTGGTCGACGTTTGGTTTTGTCGGCTTTTCTGATCGAATTTGATGCCGACAATGTCCGTATTTTTCACCGACAACAATTGGCGTGGTCGAGATAGAGATGTGATGTCGTGGGCTTGGACCCAAATGCTTGTCGTTTGGTGCCCCTGACAAGATAATAAGTCCGTTTGAAGGAATGCGGACGTATCAAGGTCTTTAGGAGGGGAACCAGCAGAAGTTACTTGGGATACAAACTGAGGTAGGAATTTTCTGAGTGAGTTGATACGCCCGGTTGCGCTTGGATACGGTCGTTTAGATGGTCTTGAATTAGCAAAACGAGTTGGTTTGCTGTGGTCTCGCCGTCGCCGTTGCTGAGAAATCGTTATCGCAATGAGATCAATGTGTCTGCAAATAGCGAGGGAATTCGTTTTTGATGGGATCTGGTCGTATCTAGGTCTCGGTGGACAAATTGCCTTGCGGTAGCCGTTGTGCTGAAATTCGCCGTTTTCGATCTTTATTTGGGAACTCGTGTAGGTGACGTGGTGGAGCAACGAAAATTCGTTTATTCGGATCGTCGTTGATGTCGGTAAATTCCGGAATACAGCGAAAGTTCTTTGTTCTGCAAAGGAGATTCGATGTCTTCCTGAGAACTTGGACTTCAAAGACTGGTGTGGTATCAAAAGATCTGTTACTGTGTAAAAGAGGGTGGTGAAGCAACGAAATCCGTTTTCGTTTTCGTTTTCATTGCGTCGTTGGTTGTTGTTGTTGTTTTGCAATTATTGCGTATGGATTAAGGCAATTATCGATGGATATTTGCAGTCGGTGGCTTGATGATAGTGCTTAGCACAATCTAATGTTGGGCGTCGGTATCTTGGCAACGGTGGGGTCATCAGGGATGGATCACGACGCGGAAGAGAATGGACACAGGAAGCTTGTGGGTCTTGAATGAATGGGTTGCTATTGGCGTGTCCAATGCAATGTCTTTGTCGTGTGATCAAATCAGAGAACTATCGATCGTCGGCCGTAGTTGAGTCAATTGATGATCTGCTGTTGGGTTGAGCGTCGGTATGTCCTTCTTGACAGCGTGGTGTTACGGGGAGTTTGGACGCAGAAAATAAGATCCGGAGAACATGTAATGTGGTCCTTGGATGGAGGGATTGCTATCGGTGTTCCAATGCAATGGGCTTCTATTAAAGACTTCGGCTTGTCCGATTGGTGTCTTTCTTGTGTGTAATTGGATCAGAGATCTATCAATCGTTGGCCGTAGACGTTTGTTTGATGATCTGCTGTCGGATTGTTTTCATCGTTGTCGAGTGCTTCTACTGTCGTCTTCTTCTTTTGCAAGCTTCAACAAGCTTGCGACTGTTAATCTGTTAATTTCCTTTTGAAACTGGCTGTTGAGCTGATTCAATCCAAAGGCAAAGACGAGCAACAGGAGCTGTAGCTGCAGGCCGGTTGAGGTGCCGGTCTGTTGTGGTCTAATATTTCTCTGATATCCACTACGATTGAACGCTAGTCCAATCAGATCTATTCTAACTACCGGTGGGCTCAGTTAGTTAGATCTTAGGCTTGTAGTTCTACAATGGGAAGCATGGCTACTGATGCAAGGTTTAAGGTTGAATAATCAAATAATCTAAAAGTATGAGATAGAGAGATGATCCTTGCTGGAGAGCAAGTATCTCTTTTAAAGATAGGTACTGCCGCTAATACAGCACGCGAATGTACGTGTTGCCGCTAATACAGCACGTATTTTATACATCAGAAGACAGGTTCGTGAGCAAGTATGCGAACCTCTGCTATCTTTTCTTGAAAACAGCACACTTAACAAGAGATTGCATGTGCGAACCTCTAGTGTGTGTTCTTCTCCTATTACTAAGTATCGAAAAACTTTGATCGTAAGAATGATTGTTGTTCGATCATTAAGTATCAAATTTGGGTGTCAGAATGACGATTGCACCTCTGGTTCGATCGTACTCCAATATCACATAGAGCAAGGTATGATCTCTGAGTCTCATTATTCCAAACACTAAGGTGCATATGACTTGATCGTTTGTATCTTCGACTCGTAGTATCGTATCATTCCAGCTTCATTACTGTAAGGTACGTAGAAATGTACGTACGTAAGTTAGAGTACTGTAGTTTTCTTGTACGTGCAAAAGGAATTTAATAAATGTTATTCTTACTGTGCATTCATGCTGTTGTTGTTGCACTTCACTTCTCTGTATCATTTGTTGTACAGTCCCATGGCCATCATGTTGTCTCCTGAAATTTCTGGTGCGGCTTCATTAGTGACTAAAAAGGTTGAATCATAGATTCCAACCCAAATACCCAGGGCCCTCTGGAACCCACTCACGGTACGCGTGTTTTTTTCTTCGCATGCGCAATGTTGTTGACCCCCCCCCCCCCCCCCCCCCCCCTATTAAATTCCTTTCATGTCCGGCGTAGCAATATGTAACAATGGTACAATGGTATCTCATTCTTTCAGACGCGCGCGGCCTCTTTACTTGCATGCGTCCAGTTTGGTTGCACGCAAATCATAATGTTTAACATTATGGACCAAATGGCTCAGTCTGGTGAGCTGAGTATCTCATTATTGACCAAATGGCTCAATCTTGTGAGCCAAGTATCTCATTATTGACCAAATGGCTCAATCTTGCGAGCCAAATGATCGTCACTCGTACGATCGAAATATTCAATACTTAGAGATCAAAGAAAGAACACATGCCAGATACTAGCATCTGCCATTTTCTGTTAAGTGTTCTGTTTTCAAGACAAGACAGCAGAGGTTCGGACGCTTGCTCACGAACTTGTTTCTTGCTGTACAAAATACGTGTTGTATTAGCGGCAACACGGTATTTCTCCATAACACGGTATTTTACCGTATATTCGTAACCCGTAACAAAGTGCTGTATTAGCGGCAGCACAAGCGCTATCTTGCTCTTCAGCAAGATCAATCACTCATACTTTTAGATTATTTGATTATTCAACCTTAAACCTTGCACCGGGCGTTCTTGCGTCCTACTGTAGAACTACAAGCCTAAGATCTATCTGATTGCGTCGGTTGCCGATAGTCAGAATAGATCTGGTTGGATTAGCATCCAGCCGTAGTGGATATCAGAGAAATATTAGAACACAACAGACCGGCACCTCAACCGGCCTGAAGCTAAAGCTCCTGTTGCTTGTCTTTGCCTTTGGATTGAATCAGCTCAACAGCCAGTTTCCAAAGGAAATCAACAGATTAACAGTTGCAAGCTTGTTGAAGCTTGCAAAAGAAGAAGAGGACGCAGAAGGAGCACTCTACGACGACGAAAACAATCCGACAGCAGACCATCAATTGACTCGACTACAGACGACGATTGATAGTTCTCTGATCCGATTACAGTATAACAAAGACCAAACGGACACGCCATTTGTCTTTAATAGAAGCCCATTGCATTGGACACGCCAATAGCAATATCTCCATCCAAGGACTGTGTTACAAGTTCTCCGGATCTCATTTTCCACGTCTACACTCTTCGTGACACCATCTTGTCAAGGACACGTCGACGCCCATCATTTGATTGTGCTAAACACCATAAACCATCGACTACAGCTATTCCAACGATAGCTGTCTTGCACCTTTTCGTCTACACGACAACATCTCACAGTATCAACAGCAGATCATCGAACAATCGACTACGGCCGACGATTGATAGTTCTCTGATTCGGTTACACGACAAAGAATTCAATTGACACCCTGAAGTGATAACTCTACATGTCCAACATCCCTGTCGCCGGCAGAACGCGAAACAGGTCGACAGGACGATTCCAAACACTCCAACCTGGAAGCGCTGCAACCACCTCTCACCTGCCCACAACTGACATGGCACCCGACCAACAGAACAATCCAACCCAAGATGATGAGGAGGACACGTCTATCACAGACCTCTTTCCATCATTTGACCAAGCACTAGCCACCTTCCTGCACGACTCCTTCGATGTTCCAAGGGAGTCCCACAGCACCTTGTGTGAGGCGCTCATTGCTGGCCAGTACAAGACATGGTTGGACTTTCTGTACATCGAGAATATTGGCGATCTAGCTTACCTTGAGAGAGGAACACAAACTCCACTGTCGAAACATGTACAGCTGTACTTGCAAAGAGTCATCGATTTCGGTCAACACCTCACGCTGCAAGGGTTAGACTGGGAAGATCGGAACCACTACACGAAGGACGCCTTCAAGGATTACAGTAGAGGAATTGTCAAGGCCAGGAGGGAATCTGCAGCTGAGGTTAGAACCACGGCTGGCACCCCCCAGCAACAGGAACGATCCACAAGATCCATCGAACAGCTCAAGTATGAGGCCTGGACCAAGAAGACAAGGGATGAAACCACTTTTCCAACACTACTCAATGATGCAAGATTTGAGCATTGGCTTGTTAAATTCAAGGCCAAGTTAGAGATAAGTGACATCGATACCCAAACATTCCTTGATCCCAATTGGCCCGATATACCACTCACTGGGTATACAAAAGCTCTACATGACAAGCAATGTGCTTTCTTCTGGACCCTTGTCCTACATGTCTTCCAAAGCGATCTCTCCTCTTCCTGCGTGCTCAGCCATACCTCCACAAGAGATGGCAGACAAGCCTTCTTCGATTTTGTCGCATTGCATGACAGGTCCAAATCCAAAGTATATGACACCTCCATTGTGATGCAGCACCTATTGGACATTGACTTGAGGACATGGAAGGAAACCAAAGTCAAGTTCATCACCCAGTGGTTTGCTCAGCTGGAACATCTCAACACACTACGCGATCCACAGAGGCCACTTGATTTTGATACGGTCAAGACACACCTTTGCAAGGCCTGTAGTAGCAGCTTCCAACTCAGTGAACAGTTCTGCAAAGTTGATGATCCCCCTGCAGCCCAGGATTTGATCAAGTTCCGACAACATGAAGCCATTGCTATCAGTGAATTGAAAAATATTCTCCTTCTTGAAGCAACCAGACTGGATTCTCAAGCATCACTGTCCCAACCTCGTGGTCGGGTGTCTGTCAAGGCCAATGCTCATGATTTATCTTCTATGACACAGTCCACATATTCTGCTATCACTGACGACTCTGCCTCATATTTACCTCCCATTGACTTTGATGGCGACTACCAGGACTACGCTGTTTACAAGGCTGGAAGAACTCCAGATCCAAGCACACGACTACCATCTGCAGTTTGGAAAACTCTCTCTAAGCATGGTATGAAGCATTGGCTTGGCTTCACAGCTGATGACAAGAAGCGCCTAGTCGCCTGTCTCAGGTCTGAACTCCTTGATGCTGAATTACCACCAGACCCCAATTCTAGCAAGCCAATCACACGTCGTGCTTATGAACATCATACTGATGAGCAGGTCCTTTCACCTGATGAGGAAAGCTCAGCAAGATCCGCGTTCCATGAATCCCTTGGTGTATACAAGGCATCTTCTCGATCTGATAACATGCCTCTCAAGTCTTCTGTTTCTCCTGCACATCCAGCCCGATTCCTTGCAGATAATCCTGATATCCTTTACAAGAAAGAAGGCAATGTCTATGTTCCTGCTGGTCAGCCTCCGATGTCTGCGAAATTCCACCATTGGGCACCACCAGACTGTGAATCTCATGTTTCACCAGCAAACCCCACCGCTACATACCACTCTAGCAAAACTAATGTATCTACACCCGGTTATGCTATGGTTGACAGAGGCACAAATGGATGTATCATAGGAAATGATGCATGTCTCATCTCTAAGGATATTCCCCCAAGGTATGTCAATGTCACTGGCATCAACAATCACCAAATCCAGAACATTCCTATTGCAACATGTGGCGCCTACTCTGTTTCCAACAGGGGACCAGTCATCATCATTTTTCATGAATGTGCCTACACCGGACAACACCCATCCATCTTGTCTTCTCCTCAGATGGAAGCATACTTCTTGATTGTTGATGATACCTATATCAAGACAGGTGGAACCCAAGTCATCACCACCACTGATGGACATGTGTTTCCACTTAGTATATGCCATGGATTACCATACCTTGCCATGCGCAAGTATACCAGTGAGGAATTTGCCCGTCTCCCTCATGTTGTCATGACAAGTGATCAACATTGGGACCCATCTGTACTAGATAGCGCCTATACCCCTCAGGATGACACCTTCATTCAGAAATACCCGCCTCTTGCCTCCATGCTCCCATATCAAGATTATGATGAGTTTGGCGCACTCAGGGATGTCAACCTTGGCACCTCTTCTGCAATCTCCTCATTCCTGTCCAGCAGCGCTACCTCAGTCCTTCAGGCATTGGATGCTTCTGATACCTCCTTTTGGCTCAGCCCGACTGATTATATCCACCAAGAAGTCCTCAGTTGGTGTTCCACTCAATCTCCTTCCCACTCCATCACTGCTGCAGCACATGTTCAATCACCCACTGATAAAGATTACTTATCGTTGAAGCCCTTCCTTGGATGGATCTCCCTTGATCGTATCAAAGCTACCTTCAACAATTTCACACAGTATGGCTCACTATCCATCAGTCCAGATGGTAACATCTTCAAAAGGTTCCAATCACCACAGCCTGCCATGAATGTCCAACCTTTCAATGATGATATCCTCTCTGATGTCGTACATTCAGATACCCCTGCCATCAATGGTGGCTCCAAGATTGCTCAAGTTTTCTTTGGTCGGAAATCTCATATCATTCATGTCGAAGAAATGAGGACTACTGCTGATTTTCTCCCTTGTCTCCAAAATTTTGTTCGCCAATGGGGAAGACCACTCAGACTGCTTTGTGATCATGGATCTTACCAGTCCAGCAAGCCTGTTCTTGATTACCTCAAGATGCTGTGGATTGGTTTATGGCAAAGTGAACCATACCATCAGCACCAAAACCTTTTCGAACAACGATACCAGACCTTCAAACGCATTGTTAACAGGATAATGGATTGCACAGGAACCCCACCTCATCTCTGGCTCTTGTGTATGACCTACATTGGTCGTCTCCTGAACCATTTGTCTGACCCCACTCTCTCAGACAAACAGCCTTTCTACATTGCCACTGGTATCCTCGGTGACATCAGCCCCTACCTCAGTTTCTTTTGGTTTGAGCCTGTCTATTACAAGACCCCTGACACACAGTTTGGCTCTCAGCCCACTGAATGCCTTGGACATTTTGTTGGCATTGCCGAGCATGTTGGCAATAGTCTATGTTTTACCATCTGGGATCCCATCACCAATAAGCTCCTTGATCACTCTGGTGTCCGCACTGCTTTAAATCCTGAGCATCACAACAAGCGCGCTGGCTTGTTCACTGATGATGGCTTTCTTGCATGGCGTAAGGCCAAAGATGCTTCTCTCACTCCTAAGTCTTCTGGTGATAGTCCCTCCTCTCGGCATCATACCACGGCTGTTCCTTTGCCCACATCACCCCCTTTGCGCCTCACACAGCCATCCTTGCCTACCTTTCTTTATTCCAAGGTTCCTAATACACGAAGCTATGTACCTTCTCCAATCCCTAACAACTATGGGGAGATTCTTGATGGCCCTCCAACCCCTCACATCTTCAGCAAAACCCCTGCCGGCGTCCCTGCTACTGAAGATGATTTTGGTCCCCCTGAGCTAGCATATTTTGATGTTAGTGAAGCCACACCTCCATCCACCAATCCTGCTACCCCTTCTGTAGGCCCATCTGAGGTAGTTGTTACTGATGAAGAAGGCAATGCCCAATTTGACGCTGATGGCAAACCCATCACCATCCCTGCTATCCCTGTTGCTGACTTGCAAGGTCACTCTTTTCTCATGGCCCTCCCTGATGGCACACAGAAACGAATGACAGTTGTCGACGTTGAAAACAGCCTTGAGCAAAACAAAGACTTCATCAAGTTCAAGTGCAAGCATACAGATGATGAGCTTGAAGATATCATCGCCTAAAATGATGTCATGAATTACATCCATCGGGATGTCACTCAAGAAGATGGCACACTTTGGTCATTGCGACGCATACTTGGTCATCAAGGCCCCCTTGACAACAAGCATCCTCAATACAAAGGTTCCAAATACAACCTATGGATTGAATGGGAAAATATGGAACAAACATATGAACCACTTTCCAATGTCGCTGCAGATGATCCTGTTACTGTGGCAAAATATGCCAAGGACAATGACATGCTCAACAAACCTGGTTGGAAACATCTCAAACGCATTGTTTCCCTTGCTCAAAGAACCAAGAAACTAGACAGGTTAATCCACCAAGCCAAGCTTCGATCCTTCCACACTGCTCCTCAGTACCAGTATGGATTCAAGGTACCTCGCAACCATGAAGAAGCCATCCAGTTTGATACAGCTAATGGTAACACCAAGTGGCAGGATGCCATAGCCCTCGAAATGTCACAGCTTCAAGAATATGACACCTTTATTGACAAAGGTATCTACAAGGCTAACAATATACCCATTGGTTTCCAACAGATCAAGGTCCACATGATTTATGCAGTCAAGCATGATGGCCGACACAAAGCCCGGCTAGTTGCAAATGGCAATCTCACTTAAGCTCCTATTCACAGTGTGTATGCAGGAGTTGTTTCCCTTCGTGGCCTGCGCATGTGCCTATTCCTTGCTGAACTGAATAGCTTAGAAGCATGGGGAACTGACATTGGTAATGTATACCTTAAAGCTGTTACCTGTGAGAAAGTATGCATCAAGGCTGGCGCTGAATTTGGACCACTAGAAGGACACCTCCTATTGATTTACAAGGCTCTATATGGACTTCGATCATCTGGCAAGTGTTTTGGTGATCTACTTGCTGCCTGCCTCGTTGAACTAGGTTTTGAAAGATCCAAGGCAGAGCCTGAAATCTTTATCAAGCCTGGCAACAACAAACATGGGGAGCCAGTATATGAGCTCATATGCACATATGTTGACAACCTTTGCTTATGTATGGCCAATCCTGAAACTTTTCTGGTAATCCTACAGTCTGAACCTTATAATTTCAAATTAAAGGGCTCTGGCCCAATGAACTTTCATTTGGGATGTGGTTTTGAAAGAGATGAACATGGTGTGCTCTGCATGAACCCCATCAAGTTCATCAAGAAAATGGAGGCCTCATATGAACAAATGTTTGGCTGCAAACCTACCACCAGATTCCATTCACCCCTTGCTGAGAATGATCACCCAGAGCTAGACTCATCATCATTCCTAAGTGATACTGATATCCAAAAAGTATCAAAGCATGATTGGCTCACTTCAGTGGGTCATTGCCATTGGGCGTTTTGACGTGCAGACTGCTGTTATGACCTTATCAAGCTTCAGAGTGCAACCTAGGGAAGGCCATCTCAATAGAGCCAAACGAATCTATGGTTACATTTCCAAGTTTCGACACTTCAAAATCCGATTCAGAGTGGGCGTACCAGACTTTGTACTCACTGAAGGTACCAGTACAGACTGGTCCAATACCGTATATGGGGAGCACTCTGAGGACCTACCAAGTGATGCTCCTAAACCCCTGGGTAAGGTAGTGGTGTTGTCTCATTTCTATGATGCGAACTTAATGCATGACATCCTAAGTGGCAAGGCTGTCACTGGCATCCTGCATTTTGCAAACAAGACCCCCATCATGTGGTTCTCCAAGAAGCAAGCAACATCTGAAACAGCCACCTTTGGCGCTGAATTTGTATCTGCTAGAACCTGCATCGAGCAAATTGTTGACATTCGACAGTCATTCAGGTATCTCGGTACTAGAGTACATGACACGTCCTACACATGGGGAGACAATGAGAAGATGATCCAAACATCTACATTTCCATATGCCCGACTCCACAAGCGACACCACATTCTCTCATATCACTATGTTAGGAGCATGATCGCAAGAGGTTTCATCCTCATGCAACATCTTGCCGGCAAGGATAACTGTGCTGATATTCTCACCAAGCATTGGGGACACTCAGTAGTGTATCCATTGCTCAAGCCTCTCTTTCACTACTGTGGAAACACAGGCAATTTTTTGCAGGATGACTGCATTGGATCTTAGAGAACTTTCGCGTGGACACATGGGGAGTATTAAATTCCTTTCATGTCCGGCGTAGCAATATGTAACAATGGTACAATGGTATCTCATTCTTTCAGACGCGCGCGGCCTCTTTACGTGCATGCGTCCAGTTTGGTTGCACGCAAATCATAATGTTTAACATTATGGACCAAATGGCTCAGTCTGGTGAGCTGAGTATCTCATTATTGACCAAATGGCTCAATCTTGTGAGCCAAGTATCTCATTATTGACCAAATGGCTCAATCTTGCGAGCCAAATGATCGTCACTCGTACGATCGAAATATTCAATACTTAGAGATCAAAGAAAGAACACATGCCAGATACTAGCATCTGCCATTTTCTGTTAAGTGTTCTGTTTTCAAGACAAGACAGCAGAGGTTCGGACGCTTGCTCACGAACTTGTTTCTTGCTGTACAAAATACGTGTTGTATTAGCGGCAACACGGTATTTCTCCATAACACGGTATTTTACCGTATATTCGTAACCCGTAACAAAGTGCTGTATTAGCGGCAGCACAAGCGCTATCTTGCTCTCCAGCAAGATCAATCACTCATACTTTTAGATTATTTGATTATTCAACCTTAAACCTTGCACCGGGCGTTCTTGCGTCCTACTGTAGAACTACAAGCCTAAGATCTGTCTGATTGCGTCGGTTGCCGATAGTCAGAATAGATCTGGTTGGATTAGCATCCAGCCGTAGTGGATATCAGAGAAATATTAGAACACAACAGACCGGCACCTCAACCGGCCTGAAGCTAAAGCTCCTGTTGCTTGTCTTTGCCTTTGGATTGAATCAGCTCAACAGCCAGTTTCAAAAGGAAATTAACCCCCCCCCCCCAAATTTCTGATCCGTTGTGGGTATTGGTTCCGAAAAAAAACCCATCGGTACCCACAAATGTCATGGGTATTGGTTCTGGAAGAAAAACCCAGGAAGTAACCCAGGAAGTAACCCAGGAAAACCCATGAAAGATACCCAGGAAAACCCAGGAAATATCAACGGTTGATTCCCCGAGGAAGTAAAATGGTGTTGTCGGTCAAAAAATATGGCTTAAATCACTAAGACGAAGAATGTGCTTGGCTGCCTGCGTCCGTTCCGCTGTTGTTTGCTTGTGTGTTATGGTTGTTCAGGGTTATTGTGGCTGTCTGCTTGTTGCAATCATTCACTTCTTGTGGTTGTTCATGCCGTTGTTTGCTTGCTTCTTGCGCAATGGCTGCTCTCTGTTGCTTTGTTGTTGCTTTTGTTGCGTGCTTGCTTCCATTGGCTTGGCTGCTCTGGGTTGCTTTTGTTGCTTGTTTTTGTTTGCTGGTTGCTTCCATCTGCTTGACTGTTTTCTTGGTTGCTTTTGCTGGTTGCAACAACAAGACAAATTAGCAAGCAAACAATTTTTCCACGTAGTAGTAAAAATTGCACTTCCTGGGTTTTCCTGGGTATTGGTTCCGGAAGAAATAGTAGTACCCATGTTTTGCAATCCTGGGTTTTCCTGGGTATTGGTTCCCGAAGACATACCCACAAACTTTTGGGGCGCAAGTTGGTGTGGGTGCATTTGGGAAGCGCGCAAAAAATTAGAAAAAGCGCGCGTGCCGCGCCTGTGGGTTCCGGAGGGCCCAGAAAGTACCCGTAGAAGTCGGGGGGGGGGGGGCTTCGATTATCTGGGTACTTTTTTTTACCAGAAACCCAGATTGTGACCAATAATTTGGGTTTGTGGGTTTTCAGGAATGACCCAACAATACTCGCACTAGGGTGCGTACTGGTACCGGTAAGATTACTTCTACCTACTGGCCCTGGTAATCTTATCGGTACCAGGTATCTTACAGTACGGTAAATCTTACTTCTCCAATTCACGATGCAACCCGGCCACTACCGGTATGCACCATGGATTCCGATTAGGCGCGCTAAAAACAAAACAAATTCTGGTTTTCGGATTTTGATGCAAGACCTCGAGTACTACCGGTATGACTTCGTATCTTACTCGTAGTGAATGCATTGTTTCTCCCTCCTGTCTGGTCTAGAACGGAATAGAATCATCGAGAATGTGACATTTTTTTTCATGTTGTTATTGCCATTAGGATACGTACCGTTACGTGTATTATGACTTTGAAATCCTGCGGTACAATTATGTGTAATGTGTTGAATACGGTACACTACGTAAGATTCCGAATATCTTACCGGTACGCACGATCGATCATGACATTCTTCTCCAACTAGCTCTGTCTGTACGGTACACTGTCTGTCGAAGCGAAGCGAACCGAACTCAAAGCAATGGACGCCAGGACTTCCGATTCAAAAGATCATAGCATAGATAGGTAGTATCGAGTGTTTTTGATGAAGTCGAATGCTGGTCGAATGCGCTGTACTGTACCGTACCGTACCGTACATGCACCGACTTTTTCGTTTTCTTCCGAAGCTCACAATTCACATTACGCTCCTTCACTAACCTGAACATTGGCGAATTCACAAACTTTCCAGAAATAACTGCAGACATCCACTGAAGTACCGGTTGCAATCTTACCGCACCATTCGCAGACACAATTACAATTACAATTACAATTACAATTACAAGCACAAGCACAAGCACAATTACAAGCACAAGCACAATTACAAGCTTCTATACATTTTCATTTTCCTACTACGTGTAGAATTGTCGGCGAAAACAATTTGTTCGGTAATATCAAGTCCAAGATAGATCCGATACACCCCGGTTTGTTTTCCGTAACCCCTAAGTCTCCTGTAACCATGACGGGACACGCTCGGCAGTCCGGCACGGCTCGCACCGCAACTCTCAGCGCAGCGCTCGGGATCGCTACAGCGGTGTGCTGCTTGTTCGGCTCTTTGGATCCGGTGGCCAAATTCGGATTCCCATTCGCATTCGCATTCGCATTCTCTCCCCACACCATCGACTCCCGCTTCCACGGATCGCGCGTGTCCGTGTCCGTGTCCGCCTCCTTTGAACCCGTCGAACCGGATGCTGCCGCGTTCGCGACGAGCAACAGCAACAGCAACACAACAGCATCCGTGACGATGGATCCCTACATCGAGATCCAATACGAATCGTATTTCGACGGCACCAAGCCGGATTCTTCCTGGAATCTGGCCCGGACCAATTTCATCAAGCAGGGATCCTCGCTGGGGAAGCAGGGACTGGAGCGCCTCGGCGTAATCCCCGAGGAACCGAGTCTCCCGGACTGCCTCGGATTGAAACTCTCCAACGAAGCGGTAACCAAAGCCGAGGAACGCCGCATCGCGGCCGGCGGTGGGGTAAACGACGTCCATCCCGTCAGCAAGGTCCTGTACGACACCGGGTGCCTGATCCTCGACAAGCTCTTCGACGACCGGCCGATCCAGAGGTTTTGGTTTCTGGAAACCATCGCGCGGATCCCCTACTTTTCGTATGTCTCCATGCTGCATCTGTACGAGAGCTTCGGGTGAGTACTACGGTAGTGACTCTTGAGTTTGACTTTTGAGTTTGACTTCTGAGTTTGACTTTTGAGTTTGACTTTTGAGTTTGAGTCCGAGTCTGAGTTTCGTGGTACTGTATTGCATCGAATGGAATCGAATCGAATGGAATCGAATGCCGGTGCTCAGTGTTGCGGTAGTATAGTATTGTGTCGCGCACTATGTTTGGTACAACAAAATGTCGCAAATGTTGAAGGATTGCGAATGCCTCTACTAGGCGTGGTGCTTACTCTTCGTTACGTTGCGTTGCGTTGCGTTACGTTTTGTTTATTCCTTGCTTGCTTGCTTGCTACTGTATTGGTCACAGTTGGTTCCGTGCCGTGGAATTGCGCAAGGTCCATGCGGCAGAAGGTATGTAATGTGCGAACATTTGCTGCTACGTAGTGTATTGAGTATAGTAGAACTGGTGATTTTTCCTTCCACAACTCGGAACGCACAGATCTGAGATCTATGTTGTAGGAATTCGATTGACTCGTGCTTGCTCCGACTCGTGCGTTCTTTCCCCCTCATATATTGCAATCGTTCGTGTGTCCACCGTGTTGTGTCTACACTCCATTCGTTATTTGTGTGCATTGCTTCCAACGCGAAACGCAAAACGCGAAACGCAAAACGCGGAACACACAAGACTGGAACGAGCTCCACCACTTGCTCATCATGGAGAGCCTCGGGGGGAACCGCCAGTGGTCGGACCGCTTCCTGGGGTACCACGTGGCATTTGCCTATTACTGGTTCCTGGTGGTCGTCTACCTGGGATCCCCCCGGGTCGCCTACCAGTTCATGGAACTCCTCGAGGCCCACGCGGTCGATACCTACTCGACCTTTGTCGCGGAAAACCGCGAGCGCCTGGCGGAGCTTCCGCCACCGGCCGTGGCCTCCGGATACTACCGATTCGGCGACCTCTACCTCTTTGACGATTTCATGACCACCCGCAAGCCGGGGAGCCGGCGGCCCCCCTGCGACTCGCTGCTGGACGTATTCGAGAACATTGCCGTCGACGAGGGGGAACACGTCAAGACGATGAAGGCCTGCCAGGACTACGCCTCCTTCGGGACGAAGGTGGTCTCGCCCCACCTCCGGTTCCGGATCGGACCGGACGGAACCCCGGTGGAGGTCGATAACGACAACGCCAATCACGCCAATCACGCCAATGACAACGCCAAAGCCGGCTTGGACACGGAGGAGGACGTTGCTTCCCGTCTCGAATACAAGCGCAAGCAATGGAAGGACTGGAGTGCATCCGTGAACGTGAACGCGAACGCGAACGCGAACGCGAACGCGAACGATCCGACCAACGGAGAGGAGGATGGGCTCCAGCAAGGGATGGATGATGGCGGCGACGAACCGTCTCCGTAGCTACAACGCAGCACCCAGCGGACAATCCGTCCACGGACGGTACTTTTGTCGAAGCGAACAACATTATTATTATTATTATTATTATTTGGAACCAATGCAGCATTGTGCATGCAGACCAATAAATACAATGTCGTACGAGTAGTCTGTTTTGCTAGGAGGAGGCATCACACAATCAATCAAAACCAGATTTGTTGCGGTTGTTGGAATGAATGAATCGAATGAGCCGATTCTATGGAGACAATCTGTTGAGTAAAATTAGTTTCGAAATATTATGAATAGGTTTACTTCGAGGTTTGAATGAGAAAACTAAGGATCTGTTTGACAACAGGGATACATATGCTCGACGATAGCAGAATTGGCATCAACAGGCTAGGCCAATGAAGATCAAACATGCCTGGGTGTCAGAGGTGATAATCAGTAAGAAAAAAAAAGAATAACGATGGCATGAAATACATGAAGAGTTGTAAATTAACACGAGAAAATACATGTAATGGTTGAGTGAATAACTACAGAATTGAGATGGATGAGGAGCTCATAACATCTAAGATAATTAATAGTGAACACTGTATAAACACCAAAACAAATAACATTTTCAACCTATTCTAACATTCTTCGAAGAACGCAGTCCTGTAAGCGTTGAAAACCCAAAGATCTGATCTATCTCGAACTTCAACCAAGGAAAAGACCAAGAAGACCAACCGAAAAGATGCCTAGGCTAAATGAATCAACAAGCTGGATATACCCAGATTCCAATCCGCAAGTACCTACACAAAATGGTGGGTACGGATGATGGCCCACGCCGTTCAGAAAGACTTCGAGGAGGCAATGCATGATATCAGAGATACATCTCTTCCAAAAGTGGAGAAGAAGAGAGAAGCAGAAACTCACTGATGATGACGAAGAAGCTCTCACAAGAAACACAATGACTATAGCAAGACTAACGGTGGCTTTCATGAACAACCGAGAATGCATAGCCTGGTGGGTAGAAGAGTCAAGAACAACCAACTGGCCGAGTGGCATATCACATCTTGTTGTACAAGAATTCAACATGATTTGAGTAGGATCTCCACTAAGAAGAATGAAGTTCCGAAGACATTGGTCACCCAAATCACTCCAATAGATATGAATTACTGCAACCGAGTCTCGGCAGTGATTCTTGAAGAAAAGATAGCCACAATAATTTGTGAAGGCTCCAAAAGCATATGCCGAGACAATCATTTGGTGTAGAATAGACTCCCAGTGACTGACCCAACCAGAATCGACAATGAATGACCTCCAAAATAATATGTATGACTTGTGGAAACAACAGCATCCAGGAGACAGTAACCACTGTAAAGGGGTTATGTATGCCAGAGAGTCCGATTCCAATAGTGATGAGGGAAGACCCAAAGCCAAAGCCAAGAACCCGAACAACAAGAAGAACGTGAAGAGGGGCTATGAAGAGACAAACGAGTCCACAAAGTGCTGTCATTGCAGAAAGCTTGGACATAATGTGAAAGCTTCCGTGGACCAGAATCAGCCCCCCCCCCCCAAAAAAAAAAACAAGAAGATCAGTCCAGTGGGAGTAATGGTGGGATTGGGAATACTTATTTGTCTGCAACCTTGCTGGTGAACAATGATGAGTAAAGAGAGGATCCCATTGGCGACATTTTGCTGGCCAACAGGACAAAATCTGCGCATATGCATAAACTGTGGATGGCTGATAGCTGTAATTGCAAACACAATTAAGCACACCAAAGGAACTAGTACTCTAGCAAAAGACCCAAAATCTAAGTTAAAGTTGCTGCAGCCATAAGCTGCTGCATGGGGCTAGATTTTGTACTTCTCAAATTTTTTGGATAAAACTGGAGTTCAGTACAACAAAGATGCCGAATGAAAGAAAAGAATCAAGCTTATGAACTGCAGATCTGGGACATTCAAGTTCAATCTGTGTACTGTTACCAAGATGATCAACAAAGGTTGGGAGATGAACAGAAACTTGTTGACTGGCATTAGGCTCAAGAAGGGTGGAGATGAAATTCACTTTGATATTCCAATTCAAACAAAAGGAAATGGGATACTAATGGGATACTCTGGGAAACATATGTTGGAGGAGAAGAAACAGACATCCAGACACCGGAAACAGTTCTTACCACCCCAATGAAGATGATGTTGACACAAGTCCATGCCTTTGGCGGATACAACAATATGGCTTGGACCCGGAAAATTGCAAGTCAGTTGGGCTGTACTCTCACAAGAACTCCATTTGCAAAGCCTGTGCTAAAGGAAAAGCCAGGCAAAGAAATCTAGGACCCAGAGATAAGAACCCTCAAGAATCTGTAGGAGAGTTGTGGCACATCGACGGAATGAGGTTGAAGAAGCCCAAGAATCTGAAGACAACAACAATCTTCTTTCCAACCAACAACCGTTTGGTAGTTTCAGTAGAACATATATCCACCAGAAAAGCTCTTTTGGGTTAGTACAGCAAGAAGAATTGATTTATTGATGAGGTCTGTTTGAAATTCAACTGCATGAAACATACTGGAAAAGATCTGAACATAATCAGATGCGATGACGTGGGAGAGAATACCAAGTTCGAGAAGGCAATCAACAGGACGGACTGAAAGTTTGGGATCAAATTTGAGTTTACTGCCCAGACGCTGCAGAGGAATTCCACCACAAGGGCAGCCTTGGAGGCAGCACATGTCAAAGACCAACTGAGATATGATGTTCTATTTGCGGCTTGCTTGAAGTAGTGTCACTAAGGGGTCATGTTGAATGTGGCAGAACACAGGGAGGAATCCAAAACCAAATATGAATGGATGGTTGGGAAAAATTCAGATTAGATCAGGAACATGCAGGTTATAGCCATGGCTGGAGCTGTGGAGAGGACACATCAATAGGGAGCATAAAGATATTGGCCCAAGGAAAGACACATGTATTTGCACATTACTCCGAGGATCACGTGCTACACAATGTTTGATCCAAAGGGCCAGTACATTCTTCCTAAAGTCCAGAGATGCCCAATGGCTTGACAGGATGGACTTCCCAAAGAGAAAGGCAGTTGGCGCCCTAGTAATAACTGAGGGAATAATGTTTGACAATCCACTTAATGATGAAGTAGAAGAAGAAAAAAAAAGAACGACCAGTGGAGGAGGAGGAGGAGGAGGAACTAGTATGTGGACACAAATTCAACAACTTTATCAGAATAACCGGTTGATTAGGAAGAAGACTTTGAACAAAACTATTCCCCTTTGGAAGAGGAAGAAGAAGAAGAGGAGGAGGAGGAGGAGGAAACTCCTGTCCCAATGTATCAAAGTGGCCAAACACTAAGGCCAACAACAGCAGCGGATGGGACAAATCACAGAAAGTGCGGACTGTCAGTTCTGATGGGTGAAGAATTGGTGGCTAGCTATGTTGTCAGAATAGAAGACAACTACTTGGAAGAGACAACATCCCTCCAACCAGAAAAATATGACTTATTGAACACAAAAGGTTGGATAACGCAATTGATGAGGAGAGTGCATAGCTATTCAGTCTATCATGACAAAGTGTATCAAAGCATTGAGGAAGGATATGGATTTGTTACAAACAACGAGTATTGATTGGTTGCAGTGGTTGTAGAAGTAGAAGACTCAGAAGTGTATCTCATTGGAGCCTCAGGGCACAGCTATGGAACACCAAGGATCTTCAAACCATGAACTATAAACAGGCAATGGTCATCATAGACAAGAACAAGTAATGGGCGAAGGCTGTCAAAGTCAAACATGACAAGATGATCAAGTATTGTGTCTTTAAAGTGGTTCACAAGAAGGATCTACCACCAAGGACAAAGTTATTTGACAATATATGGGCAACAAAGAAGAACGCTAGTGGTATATATTGGGCCCAGAACGCTATCTGGGGGTTCGTGTATGTGGATGGGCAGCACTACAATGGACAAGACAAGCAAATCCTCCCCAGTTGTCACTGAAGTGGCAATCAAGGTGGTGTTTGTCATGACTATTTTGGGAGGATAGTATCAACATCTGATTGATGTGGAAGAAACATTTATGAATGGTGTGTTCAGCCGTGACGAAGGACCGTAACACACTCTACATGGAGGTACCACCAGAGGGATATTAGAAATGGTATTTAACTTTGCCAGTTCTGCAACTGATGAAGATTCAGTACAACAAAGTCCAGGCAGCATTACAGTACTATTGAGAGAGTGTCAAGGCAGCATTGGCATTCATGAAGTTTAGAAAAACTCGTTGAAGGGGACTGCTTGAAGTTGTATGAGATGACACAGATTTGTTGATGCTAGCGATCAATGTGGTTTGCTATTTTCGTGGAGGGAAACAAATATCAGACAGTTCCAGCCATTCGCTAATCTAGAAAAGCGCCGGTAGCAAACATACGTACGTACGAACATCGGAGATACACACGAATGAGATAACACACGTATGACTAACATACCAATAAAGTGAACGGCTAACTTATGCCGGCTCGCTGAATCGCTAATATTGCATCAAATGAGGTGCGCTAATAGTGCACAAAGGAGGTGTGATCCGAATAATCAGCTTTGCATGATAATCACAAATTGAAATATTACTACTTGAAATCAGCACTGAATAATACTACCTAGGCAGTAGTTACACGCAAAACGTGTTAGTGAAGTAGGCTCACGAGAGCAAAACTATAGTTTATCAGACCCAAGTGGACTCAAAGAGTCTGAGTAACCTATGAAAGCTGATTGCCAATTGATCACCGGTTAATTGCCATCTGAAGCCCAAAGGCTGGATGTTAAAGACCCTTTTCTACAGAAGAGACTCAGGCGCTTAGACAGTTAACAACACTAGCACAGCAGAGCACACCAGGCTAATACACGTGACTTCTACTGAGGCTTGTAGGGGAGAAATAACACTAAAAGCTTGTTACTTACCTAAAGAGAACACTTGCAAGGAAAGGATAGCAAAGGAACATGTCGGCGTTTATATCACAAGAAATCATGCTTGCCCTGCTATAAGGAATCACGTATGTTAAACCACTACTCCCTTGAGTATTAACAATGATTGACAACCATCAACGGAAACGAAAACGCGAACAGCCGTAGCTCTATATAGCCACCAGCAGGATAAGATAATAACGTGATGTACGCGTGTTCAGTACAGGAAATCACATAACGGCTACAAAAGAACCGTTAACAAAAGAGGGATTCAAAAAGAGAACTCCTAAGTGACACGTGAGACAATAATGTGACCGTTGAAAAAACAACACGTGACCTTGAAAATAAAGCATACAAGTATGCGGGAATCATATTTAATTCCTAAAGAATGCGCATTGAGCATACTCATACGTATATAAATGATATGATAACAAAGCCAGCCAAGGTTATCTACATACCCAGCATTGGTTAAACACATATCCAAAAAATAAAAATGACAAAAATGACGACACCGAGCCAAATATTCGATACTGTTTTGATAAGAGGGAATAAACAATTGAGCTTAAGTATCGGGGAACTGAAAATAGGGCTTGGATAGGAATCATTCCTCACACCCATGGAACCAAGCCTATTACTAGCAAAAGTACGTGAAGAAGAAAACACTCCACAAATTGCTTCATAACTCAGAAAATCACAATTCCAGCTTCTTCACAAAAGCGAAAGCAATCTTCCTTGCTATTACAAGCCTACATCCTATGAGATCCAACAACAACATTGAAACGACACCATGGCGCCACTGACCAGACTACAAGCAGCGGCAGCAGTGGCAGTAGCAGCAGCAGCGGCGGCGGTGGCAGCGGCGGCGGCAGGGGTGGCAGCAAGGCTACCTCCACTAATTACAACAAGATTAGTGGAGGATCAGCTTGAGGCTCTCACGAGGTCACTGGTTGAGATACTATCTAACAACAATCTGTTGTAACCGTAAGCGGCAAGGGAGGCCAAGGAGAGAGCAGCCACCAATTTAGGCATACCCGGATACGAAGGAGAAAGGAAGCTAATCACAGCAGAAGAATGCTTCAGAAAAAGCCTCGAGTCTTTTGGAGTGAACAGACCTACAGCCAATGAGATATTCAGAAATGGATACTCTAACACCAAATCCATCCAGAACTTGGATCCAGAAGGGATCAAGTCTTTCCTCGGGTCATTGAACAAGTCAAAACATCACCTACGCCCCGACCCAAAAGAAGTCTTTATTGGAAGAACTTTCAGGGACTGACTCAAGCTATTTGTGGCCTGGGTTGATTTCCAGCCTATGATAGGCGCAACTGCCACTGGAGTCTCCTGGTTAGGAAATACAACGGCCGAGTCCAACAGGCGTGATTGTCTTAGATCTACAAAGGAGGACAACGCTAACACAGCAGTGAAAGATCTAACGCCTCCAGACAGGCTCACCGCCATGTCCAAGTTCAGGGAATTTGACGAGAACCTCCACGAGTACCTCCAACACAAAAGGGGAGTCACCAAAACGTCCCTACTCTACACAATAAGACAGCAATCTGCCATTGAGAATCTTGATAGGGAAGGAACTGTCGGATCAAATTCTGGGGGCGCATACGCTGACTGGACTGAGTATGCAATCAGATGCACTACCCATGCTGGCTCACATTGGTCTAAAGACAACAATACGCTTTGAGGGATACTCTTCAAATTGGTTGGATCCTGTCCCGGTTGGTCCTATATTCAAAGTTACGGGACTCAAGGGAGGGTAAGATGCGATGGCCGTAGCTAAGGCATACTTTGCCCTCTACTCTCAAGCCTATGAGGAGGAGACCAACATCAAATTGATTCCGGAGACAAAACAACAACTTATCTGGGACTGGGTCTACACAGGGGACTCCAAAAACTCTAACTTTGATAGGCACAAACACTTGTGGCACGGTGCTAAGCAAACTCTGCTAAGACACAATGCATTTCCACCTGAAGATCAGTTTGTGTATGACTTCTGTCACTCTCTACAAGACACACGGCTGGAACACTCAGTTCCTATAGTGATAACAGAAGGTTTCACCAACAACAGAAAGAAAAAGAACCACAGCAACAATATCAACTACTCCCCTAGCAAGCCAAAAGGCACCAACACCAACAATGACAATGGGAAGAAACCAAAGGGGACCTACAATGGACCCATTGAGTGCAAATTCTATCCCCATGAGGTCTAGATGAGCATGTCTCAAGACCAGCAACAGAGAGTCCGAGCGCTAAAACAAACAATGAATGCTAATAGCGGGGGGGGGAATCAACAACCAGTTCGGCTGTCATAGCCATATGGGAAACGGGAATGGGAATTGATTCACCGGCCGGGGCCCCATCTCAAAGGGATAAGCCAGTGATCCACTGTTAAGCCAGGCCGATGCAAGCTTGATAGCCATGCAGACACAACTGCTGCGGGATCCAATATGATATTCCTTGATCTGTGGGACTCTATTATGACTTTTGCTAATGTTGCGCCATTCTCTGATGCTTACTGGCCAATGAAAGATGCTCCTATTGCCCGTTGTGCTACTGCATGGACAGACCCAATGGACAGAGCCACATATATCTTGGTGTTTGGACAGGCTCTCTATTTTGGCAACTCCCTCCAACACAGTTTGATCTGTCCTAATCGGATATAGGACTGCAATTTGAATGTGGTTGAAGACACACCAAAGCGGTACAACAGTTCCTCCAGTCACAGTCTCATTTTTTGGTTGGATAACTTTGAACTGATGGTTCCACTCCAAGCCGACAGCGTTATCTCCTACTTTAATACGCGCCAGCCCACCAAACGCAAGCTTGAGACATGTGACCATGTGCTTGTAATGGATACACATACGTGGGACCCATATGCCTCCCGCTTTGAAGAAGATGAAGAGGCAGCTACTGCTTCTTTCCCATGTGTCATTGCTGCTCTCTGAAGGGGAGGAGGACCGATGCAGGAGACTGAGCCTTGGATACAATCAACAGACAGTCTGAAATTTATTGGTGTTAAGCACACTGAGTATCGACTCAGCTATCTTCAAAAGATCTGTACCACCCAGACTCAACCGTTGGGGTATTCAACAAGAAATCGGTGACCAGTTACACTCAGCTTATGTTGAAAGTACCAGGGACGAGGAAAGCTTGGAGATTCTCCGAATTTTGGTTAATTCCACCAAAACTTTGATTAAACCTTCAATTTCACTAACAGAGGAAGAGCTTACAATCCAAAAGGAAGCAAAAGCTTGGACAAAAGAATGAAAGTTACTCTGGCACCAGCAGGATGTGATAGATAAGTAGACTTCTCTTGAAAAGAGATCATTTATGTTAAATTCCTTTCGTGCCCAGGTTGGTAGAGGTACGAGATCGAAAATAATGAGACCTCGAACGATCGAGTTCGATACTTAAACTGAAAGAGAAGAATCGATCGTCACTCCACAGGATCGATCGTCACTCCAATTCGATACTTAGTACTCAAAGAAAGAACACACTAGAGGTTCGCACACGCAATCTCTTGTTAAGTGTGCTGTTTTCAAGAAAAGACAGCAGAGGTTCGAAGCGCTGCTCACGAACTTGTTTATCTGCTGTGTAAAAATACGTGTTGTATTAGCGGCAACACGGTATTTACCCGTAACACGGTATTTTACCGTATAATATATTCGTAACAAAGTGCTGCATTAGCGGCAGCACGCCTTAAAGCTGTAACTTGCTCTCCAGCAAGCCAACACGCTCACACTTTTAGATTATTTGATTATTCAACCTTAAACCTTGCATCGGACGTTCTTGCGTCCTATTGTAGAACTACAAGCCTAAGATCTAACTGACTGAGCCCACCGGTAGTTAGAATAGATCTGATTGGATTAGCGTTCAATCGTAGTGGATATCAGAGAAATATTAGACCACAAACAGACCGGCACCTCAACCGGCCTGCAGCCACAGCTCCTGTTGCTCTTCTTTGCCTTTGGATTGAATCAGCTCAACAGCCAGTTTCAAAAGGAAATTAACAGATTAACAGTCGCAAGCTTGTTGAAGCTTGCAAAAGAAGACAACAGTAGAAGGACGACAATCCGACAGCAGATCATCGAACGATCGACAAAGGCCGACGATCGATAGTTCTCTGATCCGATTACACACAACAATAAACACCGACTGCAACTATCCATCGATAATTGCCTTAATCCATACGCGATAATTGCAAAACACAACAATGCCCAACATCCCGGCTGCCGGCAGAACGAGAAGCAGGTCGACAGGACGATTCCAAACACTCCAACCCGGAAGTGCTGCAACCACACCCCTTCTGCCCACAGCAGGCATGGCACCTGATCAACAGAATAATCCAAGCCCAGAGGGTGAAGAGAACACACCAATCGAAGACCTCTTCCCATCGTTTGACCGACCACTAGCCACCTTCTTGCATGAATCCTTCGATGTATCAAAGGAACAAAACGACACCCTGTGCGAGGCGCTCATTGCCGGTCGGTACAGGACATGGTTAGACTTCTTGTACATCGAAAACATTGGTGATCTAGCATTCCTTGAAAGGGGAACAAGAACACCCCTTTACCGACATGTACAGATGACTCTACAAAGAGTCATAGATTTTGGACAACATCTCACAGAACAAGGACTGGACTGGGAAGATAGAACCCACTATACCAAGGCCGCCTTTAAGAGCTACTGTCGCGGGATTATCAGAGCCAGAAGAGAATCTGGGAATGACGTTGAAACAACAGCGCGCACTGTCAACGGCACACCTCAACGACAACCAGAGAGATCCTCCAAACCAATCGAACAGCTCAGATATGAGTCATGGACCAAGAAATCACGGGATGAAACCACATTCCCAACCCTGAAGAATGATGCAACCTTTGAACGTTGGCTTGTCAAATTCAAGGCTAAACTGGAAACATCCGACATAGATACGCGCACATTTCTCGATCCAAGCTGGCCTGATATACCACTCATCGGGTACGAGAAGGCCCTTCATGACAAGCAGTGTGCATTCTTCTGGACTCTTGTTCTACATGCCCTCCAGAGTGACCTCTCCTACTCCTGTGTGCTCAGCCATACCACTTCTAGAGACGGCAGACAGGCCTTCTTTGACTTTGTCGCATTGCATGATAGGTCCAAATCCAAAGTGTATGACACCTCCATTGTGATGCAACACCTATTGGACATTGACTTACGAACATGGAAGGACACCAAAGTCAAGTTCATCACCCAATGGTTTGCTCAGCTAGAACATCTCAACACACTACGCGACCCACAGAGGCCACTTGATTTTGATACCGTCAAAACACACCTTTGCAAGGCCTGCAGTAGCAGCTTCCAACTCAGTGAACAGTTCTGCAAGGTTGATGATCCCCCTGCAGCACAGGATTTGACCAAGTTTAGACAGCATGAAGCCGCTGCTATCAGTGAATTGAAAAATACCCTCCTCCTTGAAGCCACCAGACTGGACTCCCAGGCTTCCCTGTCCCAACCTCGAAGTCGGCTGTCTGTCAAAGCCAATACTCATGATTTGTCTTCTATGACACAGTCCACATATTCTGCTATCACTGATGACTCGGCCTCATATTTACCTCCTATTGATTTTGATGGTGACTACCAGGACTACGCTGTTTACAAGGCTGGCAGAACACCAGACCCAACCACAAGACTACCATCTGCAGTTTGGAAAACTCTCTCTAAGCAGGGTATGAAGCACTGGCTTGGCTTCTCAGCTGACGACAAGAAGCGACTAGTTGCCTGCCTACGATCTGAGCTCCTTGATGTTGCATTACCACCGGATCCCAATTCTAGCAAACCGATCACACGTCGGATCTATGAACACCACACTGATCAGCAGGTCCCCTCACCTGATATTGAACAGATCCTCTCACCTGCTGAGGAAAGCGCAGCCAGATCTGCATTCCATGCATCCCTTGGTGTATATCAGGCATCTTCTCAATCCGATAACAGACCGCTCAAGTCTTCTGTTTCTCCCGCACATCCAGCTCGTTTCCTTGCAGATACTCCTGATATTCTTTACAAGAAAGAAGGCAATGTCTATGTCCCTGTTGAACAGGCTTCACGGTCTGTAAAATTCCACTATTGGGCATCACCGGACTGTGAATCTCTTGTTTCACCAGCAAACCCCGGCGCTACTTACCACTCTAGCAAAACTACTGTATCCACACCCGGTTATGCCATGGTTGACAGGGGTGCGAATGGATGTATCATAGGAAATGATGCATGCCTTATCTCTAAGGACATCCCACCTAGATTTGTCAATGTAACTGGTATCAACAATCACCAAATCCAAAACATCCCTATTGCAACATGTGGCGCATACTCTGTTTCCAACAGAGGTCCGGTCATTATCATCTTTCATGAATGTGCCTACACTGGACAACACCCATCTATCTTGTCCTCTCCTCAGATGGAAGCATACCACTCGATTGTGGATGATACCTCTCTCAAGACCGGTGGAACCCAAGTCATTACCACTACTGATGGCCATGTCTTTCCACTCAGTATATGCCATGGCTTACCTTATCTTGCCATGCGCAAGTATACCCATGCAGAATTTGCTCATCTACCTCACGTCATCATGACAAGTGATCTGCATTGGGACCCATCTGTACTAGATACCGCATATACCCCCCAGGATGATACCTTCATTCAGAAATACCCGCCTGTTTCCACATCACTTCCATATCAAGATTATGATGAATTTGGCGCGCTTCGGGATATCAACATTGGCACCTCCTCTACAGTCACCTCATTCTTGTCCAATAGCAATACTACCTCCTCCCTACAGGCTTTGGATGTTTCTGATACTTCATTTTGGCTTAGCCCCACCGATTACATCCATCAAGACATCCTTAGTAGGTGCTCTAATCAATCTCCTTCCACCTTTCTCACTGCTGCAGCCCATGTTCAATCGCCCACTGATATCGATTACCTGTCCCTGAAACCCTTCTTTGGATGGATCTCTCTTGACCGTATCAAGGCCACCTTCAACAATTCCACACAGTATGGCTCATTGTCACTTAGTCCCGATGGTAACATCTTCAAAAGGTTCCAATCACCACAGCCTGCCATGAATGTAAGGCCTCTCAATGATGATGTTCTCTCTGATGTCATCTATTCAGACACCCCTGCTATCAATGGTGGTTCCAAGATTGCTCAAGTTTTCTTTGGTCGAAAATCTCATATCATCCATGTTGAAGAAATGAGGACTACTGCTGATTTTCTTCCTTGTCTCCAAAATTTTGTTCGACAATGGGGTAGACCACTCAGATTGCTCTGTGATCATGGATCTTATCAGTCCAGCAAATCTGTTCTTGACTACCTCAAGATGATGTGGATTGGCTTATGGCAAAGTGAACCATACCATCAACACCAAAATCTTTTTGAACGGCGATACCAGACCTTCAAACGCATTGTCAACAGAATCATGGATCGCACAGGCACTCCACCACACCTCTGGCTTCTTTGCATGCGATATGTTGGCCGCCTCATGAATCATTTGTCTGATCCCACTCTCTCTGACAAACAGCCTTTCTTTATTGCTACTGGTACCATTGGTGATATCAGTCCCTACCTTAGTTTCTTCTGGTTTGAGCCCGTGTACTACAAGACTCCAGATACACAGTTTGGCTCTCAGACCACTGAATGCCTTGGCCACTTTGTTGGCATTGCTGCACATGTTGGCAATAGCTTATGTTTCACCATCTGGGATCCTATCACCAATAAGCTCCTTGACCGCTCTGGTGTACGCACTGCTTTAACTCCCGAGCATCGCAACAAACGTGCTGGATTGTTCACTGATGATGGCTTTCTTGCATGGCGCAAGGCCAAAGATGCTTCCATCACTCCTAAATCTTCTGGTGACAGTCCCTCCTTTCGACATCCTTCATCCCCCAGTCCGGTCCCAGCATCATCTCCTCTGCGCCTTCCAAAGCCATCCTTGCCTACCTTCCTTTATTCCAAGGTTCCTAATACACGAAGCTATGTACCTTCTCCACTCCCTAACAACTATGGGGAGATTCTTGATGGTCCTCCAACCTCTCACATCTTCAGCAAGACCCCTACCGGCGTACCTGTCACTGAAGATGATTTTGGTCCCCCTGAGCTAGCATATTTTGATGTCAGTGACGCAACACCTCCACCTATCAATCCTGCTACCCCATCTGTTGGCCCATCTAAAGTAGTTGTTACTGATGAAGAAGGCAACGCCCAATTTGACGATGATGGCACACCCATCACCATCCCTGCTATCCCTGTTGCCGACTTGCAAGGTCGCTCTTTTCTTATGGCCCTCCCTGATGGCACACAGAAAAGAATGACAGTTGTTGACATTGAAAACAGTCTTGAGCAAAACAAAGACTTCATCAAGTTCAAATGCAAGCATACCGATGATGAACTTGAAGATATCATAGCCTACAATGACGTCATGAATTACATCCACAGGGATGTAACTCAAGAAGATGGCAAACTTTGGTCTTTTCGACGCATACTTGGCCATCAAGGTCCCCTTGACAACAAGCACCCACAATACAAAGGTTCCAAATACAACCTATGGATTGAATGGGAAAACATGGAGCGCACCTATGAACCTCTCTCCAATGTAGCTGCAGACGACCCTGTTACTGTAGCCAAATATGCCAAGGACAACAACATGCTTGATCAACCTGGTTGGAAACATCTCAAACGCATTGTTTCCCTTGCCCGAAGAACCAAGAAGCTAGACAGGCTAATCCACCAAGCCAAACTTCGCTCCTTTCGAACTGCTCCACAGTACCAGTATGGATTCAAGGTACCTCGCAATCACGAAGAAGCCATCCAGTTTGACACAGCCAATGGCAATACCAAATGGCAGGATGCCATAGCGCTGGAAATGTCGCAGCTTCAGGAATATGACACCTTTATTGACAAAGGTATCTACAAGGCTAGCAATATACCCATTGGCTTCCAACAAATCAAGGTCCACATGATTTATGCAGTCAAGCACGATGGCCGACATAAAGCCCGCCTAGTTGCAAATGGTAATCTCACTGAAGCTCCCATTCACAGTGTGTATGCAGGAGTTGTTTCACTTAGAGGCTTGCGCATGTGCCTATTCCTTGCTGAACTGAATAGCTTAAAAGCATGGGGAACCGACATTGGGAATGCATACCTAGAAGCTGTTACCTGTGAGAAAGTATGCATCAAGGCTGGTGCTGAATTTGGATCACTAGAGGGTCACCTACTAGTGATTTACAAGGCTCTATATGGACTTCGATCATCTGGCAAGTGTTTTGGTGATATGCTCGCTGCCTGCCTCATTGAACTAGGTTTTGAAAGATCCAAGGCAGAGCCTGAAATCTTTATCAAACCTGGCAACAACAAACATGGGGAGCCAGTATACGAGCTGATATGCACATATGTTGACGACCTTTGCTTATGTATGGCCAATCCTGAAACTTTTCTGGTAATCCTACAGTCTGAACCTTACAATTTCAAATTAAAAGGCTCTGGTCCAATGAACTTTCATTTGGGATGTGGTTTCGAAAGAGATGAACATGGTGTGCTCTGCATGAACCCCATCAAGTTCATCGAGAAAATGGAGGCCTCGTATGTACAGATGTTTGGCTGCAAACCTACCACCAGATTCCATTCACCACTTGCTGAGAACGACCACCCAGAGCTAGACTCAACATCCTTCCTAAGTGATACTGATATCCAAAAGTATCAAAGCATGATTGGTTCACTTCAATGGGTCATAGCTATTGGACGTTTTGACGTGCAGACTGCTGTTATGACATTGTCAAGCTTCCGAGTCCAACCTAGGGAAGGCCATCTCAACAGAGCCAAAAGAATCTATGGTTACATCTCTAAGTTTCGACACTTCAAAATCCGATTCAGAGTGGGCATACCAGATTTTGTACTCACTGAAGGTACCAGCACAGACTGGTCCAATACAGTGTATGGGGAGCACTCCGAGGACCTCCCTAGTGATGCTCCTAAACCCCTGGGTAAGGTGGTTGTGTTGTCTCATTTTTATGACGCAAACCTAATGCATGACATCCTAAGTGGTAAAGCTGTCACTGGTATCCTGCACTTTGCAAACAAGACCCCCAT